>JAJJMC010014687.1:7656621-7795278 GCA_023531435.1 Papaver californicum
GATTACAAGGTTAAAGAATAGTGCAACAGCTGAACAGATACGTATATAAGTGTCACAGAACAGGGTTCAGCTGTTACAGAGAGCTTTAAGCAACAAAAATGTTCAAAATCTAAGGCAACAGGAGCAGAGTTGTAACAGTGGAACAGCAACAGTTACAGACGTTGCTTAGTCGTCTACTTCAGCGATGGTGGGTGAAGAACAGTGCCGGCGATGCACCAGCAGGTGACCGGCGGCGCCGGAACTCCACCGGAATTGCTCTGAATTGATCTTGGAGCTGCGTACCTCGTTTCTGAAGCTTGTAAACTCTTTATATAGTACTTAGGAACTCTCTGGAACATCCCAATCCAGTATAATTCGGTTAATCACCGTGTAAATCCTGTTTCTATCCAAACAGGAACAACAACTCTTTTCCGGCCAAATACATGATTCTATGGCCCAAATTACTCGGCTCTGATGCTTCTAATAGGTTATACGGACCTTTAATTAACTTGGGTAGCTATCAATTTGGCTGAAATCCCATGAATTTTACGATTTGATTTGAGTCAGAGAAGTTTCTGTTTGCCGATGAAGCTTTGACCCGGTCAACTGGGTTTGACTCGGTCAACTGGCTTTGACCGAGTTGACTGGGCTGAGTTGACCCGCTGAGTTGGCCCGATCCAGTTCATCCCGATCCAAGGGTGCCCCAATCCAAAGTATGGGTGCCTTGATCCATTTTTCCGGGTGCTTTGAACACTTTTTGAGCCAATTTTTCCACAAATCTTTATTCTTCTAATGCACCTACAAAAGCATAAAAACACGTAATAGACACAAAATCGAATACTAACTCACTAGAAATTAAGGTGCAATTTAGACACTAAAATGTGTCTATCATCAAGTGAAGTCTTCACTAGTTCCGCTTGCTTTTGTGCTCGCTTGTGGAAAGACTCTTCCCCTTGGTAATCTGTTTCTTGGCTCTTTATATCTTCATTTGGATATTTTCATTCGTGACATGAGGATTTCTAATGGTCATGCCAAGATAGAGTCTTTTGTCCCTGTTATATTTATACAAGCCTGGCTATGGGAACATTTTCATGAATATGCGCCAAAGACCAAACCTTCTTATCCAAGTACAGAGATTGAGTATGCTAGAATACTCTGTTGGAGTAGGAAGAAACCTTCTTTTGTTAGTCTTATTAGTTTAATGGACAATGGGAAGAAGGTGAATTTTATACCTTGGGGTTCGAGGCTTGCACACGTGATTCCACCGAAGACTTTTTCTAAGAGCCCCAAGTGATAAAAGTAATATTGCTACAGTCGGTGAAGCCATTTTTATGAGTAGTTGTACTCCACGGTATATTATTGTTGTTCGCGTCGATAGTTATGTTATGCAGAGTTATAACATCGATAGGGCGGCTCGGAAAATGGGCTTTGATCAGTCTATTCATCATTACCGTACCGTGGCACCTCTTATAGACATACCTCATCTATTCGAGGGTGCCCATACCATTCCTGGTTGCAGCGTTCTTTTTCTCCGGGCTGACAAAAAAGGACGTGTGACTGATGAATATGCTGGTTTCTGGAATGCACAGCTTACCCTCCTTAAGAACTTCGTGTCTGGTGAGCCTTCTAGTGCATGTGGTGTGCCTTCTGAACAGGAGTTAGCAGATTGACCAAACTTGAATATTACTTCTGGAGCAAGGCATGATTCAATTTCAACTTGACACAGGTATCTCGAATCATCTCTTAATTTAATCTTCATATTTTATTTAGTATTTAAACGCTTAACTTGTTTTTTGTAGTCGTGGTTCTCGGAACACTTTGCACCTGGACTGCAACGAACGCCATTCCTCAGTCTGGGGAGAGAAGACCACAGATAATTATGCCTGGAAGTAGAGACCGTCCATGGAAGAAGGTAAGCATCTTGTGTCTTCTCTTACTCTTCTTTTTTTGTATGAAGCACTTTTGTACCTTGTCTTAATAAGTATTTTGACATAGTCTGGGAGTATAACTCGTCAAGGTGACTTGAGTATTCAACCTTTCAAGTTTGGCGTCCCAGCCACTATTGGCTCCTCAACACCTTATGCTGTAAGTGGAATTTATTTTGAAAATTCTTGAGTTGTAGAAATTTTCGTCTTGTTAAGCTTAAGGGATTGTGACTCTTATGAATAATCATCATTCTTAGGTTACTAGCAACACGGATACTCTAGTATCAGGAGGCACCCTTGTGGTTGGAAGTACTGAGGAAGAAGACCAATATGACAACGTACCTGAAATATTGTCCCATACCGAAGTAATTGAAGAATCTGAATCTGAGAACGAAGAACTCGATGGCGAGTCGTATTATAAGGCGCCTTCTACTTACGATGGTTTGTCACAGCTCCAAGTAAGTTTACTCCATTATTTTAGAGTCATAATGACATGATTATAGCTCTCAGACCTCCAAATGTGTAGAATCACACATGATTTCATAAAAGACTTTAGCAATTTTTGCTATCAGAAAAATTCAGTTTCAGGTCTTCTTACCATAACGGTCGTAGAATCTTCTTCCGAAGTTGGAATGAGGTGATTGACCTCTCATTCTTTATCTAAAAGGTATATATAACTTTTGAAAAAAGAATTTATGAATTTAGAGTCATTTTGATAGGTTAAAAAGACCTGATTCCGAGCGTCAAGAACTTTTCCAGGCAGAATTCTGTAGGTTTTCAGCTATCGCATAGTTGGCCGTTTTGTCTTCCTTATTAGCTCGCTCGTACGATTGGTGTGACCTTTTAGAATGTTGTATTAGACATCCATATGAATATTTTGGTAAATAAATCACCCTCAAATTCCTTACCAATTATCATCAGTTTCAGTTCTTCCGGATGGCAATGAAAAGACGTTTCAGACAACATTTTTACAAAATAATCCATGTCTTTTCTAAAGTATGTGCCATGACCCAAAACACTTTTTAATGAATGTTTAGGTTTCTAATGGATATGTTTTATGAATTTCATGATTTGTGTTTCAATTCCTTGTGTTGAGATATTTTGACTTATTTTCTTTATAATGTCTCTCTTTTAGGGGGGGAATGAACCAAAGCAGAGAGATGAACTCACATATGAAGGATTGGTGGTTACCATGAGCCTTGATGCTGGTTATGTGTCTTTTCCAACTCAAAATCATGATCAAGTTCTTCCTTACGCGACTGTTGAAGAAAGTACTCCGAGTGGTGTCGTTGTTCAGAATGCTGATGTGATGGAGACTCTTCGACTGAGTATCTGAAAGCTGGAGTTAGCTTTGACTTTAAGTTTGATAGAATTCGGTTTGAATCCATATGCGTCGGATGTTTCACTGTCCCATACATTTATGTTGAGTTGTACACCAAAGTATGGAAGAAGTTTGGCCATTTCTTTGTAGGTAACCCCGAAAACTATCGTACTTTGGAGAGAGATGTATCTGTGTTGTTGCCAACTCTGTGTGAGATGGTTTCTCTTCCCAGTAGAGAAATTTCTGAGGTGGTGCTTCAAGACTGGAAGGATTCCTTGAATGAGGCTGAAAGAGCTGAGCTTAATGTTTCATGGCTTCGTCATCATTTAGAAGCTATTCAAAAGCATTTGCAGGAGAAAGGCTATATTATAACTTGGATACGATGGCCAAGACTAAATGTGATGTTGTTAGGCTTTCTCGGGAGTTGAAACTTGCGACTGAGACTCTTGAGCAAATGGAAAATGAATATGCTGAAGGTGTTGAACCAGTTTTCAAGGAGTTTTCCTAGACTTTCTGAGTTTTATAGGTTTCTGACACATATGGTTTTTTTGTGGTTTTATTTTGGGATTTTGAGTAGGTAGAGATTATTGGATGATTTACAAGGATATATTTATTTATTTTTTTGAAAAGAAACAATGATTTGCTTGATTAATAAAATGAAATCCTAAGTATGATGCAAGATATTGCAAACATTTTGGAGGAATTACAAATATTGCATAAAACAAGGAAATGTTGTGAGGTGGTGGTAGACTGCTTTAAGCGTTGTGAGATTTAATCCACTTGTCATGTATGACCACTCCTTCTGGCTTATCAGTATTAACAATCTTGTAGTAACCGTCGATCAAGGCTTCAACGACGAGATACATCTCTTCTTCAGGAGAGGCTGTAATTTTCCCCATCGTATCTCCGATATGGAAGGCATTGGGTTCAGGCTCCTTATCTTCATGACATGTCTTCTGAATGCCCAGGTTACTAATTTCCTCATCTCCAGTAGAGAAGATTCGTACCCATTTGATAAAATTTTAAAAATGATCATCTTCCCATTCATATTGTCGAGTCAGAGTAGGGTTGATTCGGGGTCAAGTCCCCAAGCTTTGATGCGACGTGGGATCTCTGGTTGCAAAGGAGTTGGTTGGATATGACTTACATTTGTGTGAAACCTTCGGACATATAATGTCGTATTCTCTCCTGGCAACTGCTTCACATCCAGGTTCATTATGCGGCGAAACTCGTCTGATAGGCAATCTTCGGGATTTGCTGGCTTGTTTGAGATTCTTGGCGGTGTTGGTGCTGGCGAAGGAGATACACCAGATTCCATCATGTTTATACGGACCCATGGGCGTCCCAGAATCATGTTATAATTTGGATCCTCCTTGACAATGTGAAACTTGGTATGTGTTCGGGTGTCACCTATTTTTACCTCAAGAGTGATGTAGCCGTAAGCACTCTGAGACTTCCCCTCAGAATTCTTGATTACGGTTGGCGAGTGTGTGGTTTCGTGCCTGGAGATTCCCGCAGCTCTCAGAGTCTTGATAGTGATGATATTGATGTCAGTGCCTGCATCGATTAGTGTTTGCTCGAACTTGGTGTCTTTGAGGCAAGCGGCGGTGAAAATTCCCCATTTAGGCTTCTCATTTTGCTGGATGACTATGTCTTTCGAGGTGGACTTGGGATGCACAGTAGCTTTTTCGGTGAAGATAGACGTTTACCCGATACAACACGATTAAGAATATTAAAAATATCTTTGCGTTGTTCCTCCGATAGATAAAGAAGTTCACATATGCGCTCCATCATGGATTGGACATTTATGTTAACGGAGTCCCCATAAAAAGTAAAGCTTATGACATGGAGGGGATCTGTGTGGACACCTTCATTCCCCAAGCATAGCTCCCCAGAGTCGATCTTTTCTCTAAAGATACGCCTTAAGCCGTTGCATTCACTGGTGGGATGGTTGACAAACGTGTGGAAGTGTCAATATTTTGGATTTGACATGTCCTCTTCAGTTGGTGGGTGTTGCACAGGCGGTAACTTGATAGCTCCATTCTGTACCCATAATTCCAACAGTTCGAGGACCTCCTCTATGGGGAAGGGGAAGTCTGGGATTATTGTATCTGTCTTTGTTTGCTGTGTCTGACGCGGAGTCTTGACTGAGCCTTGTCCTTGAACTGATGTTGGCGCTGTTGTCGGGGATGACGCAGTACGCTTAGCCTGTGATGCCGATTGAGGTGCTGTTTTTCTCTTGCCCCCTTCTTCAGTGAGAATACCTATAGAATATAGGGTAGAATGTTGTTTGTTCACCAGGCGTCTACTTCCACGGATGTCTCCATGGCTTTCTTCTCTGACGGGTCTTGTTTTTTCCAACAAGGCCGGAACAGTTGTTGATGACCTCTTGGATGCCTTATGTAGCTCAGAGAAGGTTGAAATCGTAAATTTTCTAACAAAACTCGATAATTTTGAACCGTTGATACAAATCTCCACCAATTGTTGTCCAGTCACGTTCTGGTCATGGCAATCAAAAATTTATGTTCTGAACCTTTTTACATATTCGTTGGGATGCTCGTTGTTCCTCTGAAACATTCTCCCTGTGTTTAACAAAGAATCTTCATCCCGACCTCATTATCCAACCTCCTTCTTGGCTCGGCGGTAGTTGATTAGTATTAATAATCATCTGATCTTAAATAAGGTGATGGCATTTTTGGATGTAGCACTATTCGCTTGATCATCATCAAATCTCATAATTGTTTATGCTCATCGTTTTTACAACATTTAGTAATTGCATCGATCTTACGTAATATACATCCTACATAGACAGCATCAAATGCACATTCTACAGTGCTTTCTCTTTTTGTTGGATTTGTAACAAGATGTCAGATTTCTTTCACCATCATCTCATGTTGATTTTTAATGAAACGGAGAGGGTCTGTGAACAGAAACGAAACTAATATTAGTCAAAGTAGCAGCCGACCAAAAATCAACTATTTCTACAAATAAACGGTGGAAGGGAAAATCAATCTCTTTAATAAATAAACCTTGTTTGGAATCTCTTTTGATTGTTGTCTCCTTCAGGTTATATCTCTATTCTGATTAAAATCCCTAAATTTTTTTAGGATTTTATATATATTTTTATTTTTATGTAGCATTAGCTATACTAACTAGGACTTTATTAGTTTTTATATATTTTTTGTTTGGTCCTCCCTTCCTTATTAAAATCATGATTTCTCCCTTGTGATCCTTCCCATCAGAGAGATAAAAAATAATATCGTTTGTGTTATTGTTTTGTGTATATTATAATCTTTCGGTATATACTTAGAGGTATGCAAATTCAACAGGATTGATGGTATAGGAAGATAAGCTTTATGAGTATATAAATAAAGACGTACTGTGACAGATCAGAATTTTTTGCTTTCAATGGATCGAGTTTCAGTCCATTAGGCGAGCTCCAACTTCCCGATACGCCATTCGAGAAACCGAACTTTTAATTTTTTTCGAACCATTTCGATCTTACCAAGCAAATATTCATCGATTTAATTCAAATTTCTTTATAAGCATGCAACCATAATTTTTATATTTCAAGGGTCATTGAATCCTTCCAACTGCTTTACAGTTTTAATATCATTTCTGATATTTATCGATACCAACAGATGATATGAATTACCAATCATCTCTTATAAACACCAAACTTAAGATACTGAAACTCTGAACATAAATCTCACTGATTTGAGGGTTAAGATTCTCTGATCATATGTCCTTCACCATAGTACTAATAAATCCCATGATATCCGTGGTGAAGTCAATTGGGACCTTCTGAGCATACGTCCCATACCATATACCCCGGTATACCAAAAGAGTCCATAATTTTGTAAGGATCATCGAGTCCGACAAATGATTTTCATCGCTTCTACTGTGAGGTTCTCTTGCCGCCGTTACAGCTAACGGTCATCGTTACAGTTAATGTTCTTCCGGGTTGCCACTCGTAAGTAGGAGCTAGCAGGCCTGACAACACACACCGTTCCAACGACGGGTGGAGATGATCAGTCCCGTTGTCTACCACCGTTCCAACGACGGTCTTCCGGATAGCCACCTGTAGGTGAGAGCCCCAGTGGGCCTGGAAATTCACAGTACTAGGTCAAGATCAACCGACTATCTTTTTCAAATGATATGAACTACTTAAAAGAGTTAGTAATCATTTCTAGATGGATGGTATGAACTGCCATTATAGGCAATAACCATCCCTTCTCAGGTGATATGAATTGCCTCTAAATGGAAACAACCATCTCCAAGTCTCATTTGGTAATATGAATTGACATCCAACAATCACCCTTTATTTCTCATTAGATGATATGAACAACCTCCAAGAAGTTGCAATCATCTCTCAAGGTAGCATGAACAACCATTACTACAACTACCTCTTACTGCCAAGGTTACAATCATCTCTGAATGGATGGTATGAACTGCCAAGCAGCAATCAAACTTTTCTCGATGATATGAACAACCTTAAGCAGTTGTGCTGAACCGCATAACGGCTGCCTACGTACCCTCTCCGTTGCTCGAAGGGATCAAGCACGACCGTAGTTCGTCACTTTTGGTTTATATAGTATGAACTACCCTCTCTGGTAGTAACTATCTCTTATTAGATGATCTGAACTATCCTATTTTGATAGAAATCATCTCTTATATAGATTGTATAAACTGCTTGTCGTAGCAGCAACAATCTCTAAGATAGTATGAACTGCTTACCCAAGGCAGTAACTATCTCTAGATGTAGCAGTAAGTTAGATAATATGGATAGTATGAGTTGCATAGCAACAACTATCCCTAGCACAGCCCATCACCAACAATCACCTTGGCAACTATTCATTGATGAACAAGATACCATCATCTATGTTTGTACCTGTACCTGCCACTCACATCAACAACAAAAGATCTCTGTCCATTTTGTTAAATGACAAAAATATAATCCTACCAGGACTGTAACACGATTCACATAAGTATGTCATTAAGTAATTAACCGTACCATTCCCAAAAGGAAAACTACTTCACACCACCACTGCAACAATAGGATAACAATAAGTTCATGACATATATAGTAGTCACAATTATGTACCTCATTTTCAGTAGCAATATTTAAAGTAACATCTATAAATTCCCAAAATAAAGGGAAAGCATACCTAGCCAAAGTGGATTAACTTGCACATCAAGAGAATATCTCACGGAAATGTGGTAGTAAACTAATGTCAGACTTACAATAGCTAGCATAGCTAGCACTATACATTTACATCACAGAAGAATGGTGATGTTTGCAAATTCAGTGGCATTAATTAAGCTTAACAAGTAACAAAGTCCAAGGCTTTAGCCTTCAACTGTTATGTTGATTTAGAAATGCAGTGCCATCTCATTCATGGCTACATGACCACATACGTAAATTAGTAGACCAAATTTAGTTCAAGCTCCATGCAACACCTAAGATCATTAACCTCATACGGTGAAAAATAATACTACCTCCGTTTCAGCAAAAGTGTTACTATCACTTTTTCATTTTGGCCTGTTTTTAGGCTAAAATGAAAAAGTGATAGTAACAATTTTGCTGAAACGGAGGGAGTATATGGTGTTTGCTTTCCAACTTAATATTTTAGGCTTTTCATTAACTAAGGACTAAAATAAGCTAAGGTGGATTCTCATTTTACCCATTTATCAAACAGATTATAGGCATAAGCTCAAATTAGGTACATACATGAACCAATAGGCATTACTATTCAAGAATTTAATCCAAAATCAAATGAATGTTAGAAGAACCAACCTGCACTACACCAATGATCATATATAAAATGAACTCATTCAAACTCAATTAAACTCCTCTGTAGAGTCGACATGAGTAAACTCTCACACATTCCATTTGTCTCTACAGACTTCAATATATAATATGAACTGTATAAATCATTCAAACTGATCAACACATTCAAGCACAACCCAAGCTCCAACCATATACAAAAGAAATTCAGGAATAAGTCCTGCAAACACATCCTACTATCCCTGTCGAAATCATATCTTAAACTGGTGGGAACATGCTGAAATTTTTACCACACCTTCACAACTATGTAAGGAAATTTTCATAAAACTTTCAAGTAAAAGTGACGGTTAGATATCAATTTGTAACAGGAATTATATGCGCAGTTCAAACTGAATATATATAGTCGTATCTGAAAAACTTTTCCTAATTGGGGTACTTCCCAAAATCCAATTGTTCTGAAATTTTTACAGTAGTATCATTATGTAAATGGGATCATCATATCCAAAAATAAACTAATTCTGTTCAAACTAACTTCAAAACTAGAGGTATCAAACCTATCCATGTTCTAACCAAATTCTGTACTTAGAGACTCTGTAACACAGCTGTTTCGGGTACCTACAGAGATCATATTTCTTTGAAAATTTTATAGCAAGTTACTTACAGAATACTAAATAACATACTAAAAATTTAGCTTCATCCGATATACGGATAATAGGAAACACTAAGATCAGTCAGCTGTTCCAGATTTAAAATCTGCAGAATGCAGTCAAGGATTATGAAATCTTTACAGTAGTAAATGGGACCTGATTCTTATGAAATTTGTACCTTACTTTCATCACAAGATGAAATATCACATATAAAAATTTCAGCACAATCTAACCATTGGATATCAAGATATCAGTAAAACCAAAACAGGCATTCTAGGGTTTAAAGTTGCATGCAAGATGTTCTAAGCATGAATTGGTCAAGATAAATTCCAGCAAACCAAATCGATATAATAGCAATTCATGATGATTAATACATACCCAAATCAAAAATTCACAACAATATTATAAGCTATATCAAAACCCCCAATTTCCAACCAAAAACCCTAATTCACAATTAACAAAATTGAGCTACTAAACACAAAAATTAAAGGTGATTATCAACTACACATGTCACGAATTGAAGTAATGAATTTGTCAACAAAAACCTTGATGATATCAGTCTTCATTTTACCTCAACAAAATGGGTTATTGTTCTTCTTGCGGGAGAAAAGAGTTTGGAATTGAAAGCCAAGTAGAATCCTTCTTTTGGTAGAGACTTTGCTCTCTTAATCCAATTCCCACGAACAACAAGCACCACGGACCAATTTATTTTCTAGAATCTTTGTCTTCAAACACCACCAATTTGTTGTTGTGTGTTGAAGAAAGAAGAAAAGTTACTGTTGCTTTTCTCTATAATACCAACCTGAATTCAACACCTAATCAAAGGGAAGGAAGAAAGTTGCATGTGTGTTTCTAAAGAGAAGAGAACTTTGTTTTTCTTAAAAGAAAAACGTGAAATCCAACCTAAAAGCTACTGTAGATTTTTTTTTTAATATCTAAAGATAACCCAAATCCCTCTACTGATTCCAACCCATGTTCCATGTTGTTCTCTACTTCTAAATCTGATTCCAACCCATGTTTTATTGTTCTCTACTTCTAAATCGCCATATAATGGTTCTGTTACGACACATGTCCATCATGTAAGTAAACCTATTAAAGCACCAAGACTTATTATAGAGGCAGCCTAGAAATATTTGAATATTAGAGTTGTATGTACTCTAAATGCAGAATAATTGATTTAATTAGACCCGAAAATATGTTTGGGATCTCACGGGTACCATTAGTGATTTTAGGGGATATATAAAGAAACGTCCTTTAGCTTTTAGCTACATGATTGTGGATGCTATTAGAGTTGGAAACCTCCTCCACCAGAAATCCCTCTAATAGTAATTAAGTTTAGTGGTTATTTTTTTTTGGAAGAAAAAATATCCCATTTGAAAATAGGTAAACTGGGTAGTAATTGGTTTATTAACCACTAACCTACTCGCTTGAGCCACAATATTTCCTTTCCAGCCCTGATTTTTTTTCTTAATAATTTTGTCGAATGTTTTTAATTTGGATTTATCTATAAACATTGGGGCATTCAAACAAGTTTTTTTTAAATGTCATTTTAACAATTTTGACATGGTATTTTTAGCGTTTCTGATGAATTTTTTTACCAAAGAAAATGTCTTATTTATAAAACTAATTACTTGTCCTGAGACTGCACCAAACTGTTCTCTCTAATCTTTTCTATTGTATGTAACAAAATTTTATAACTATGTAAATCTGCTCTAGTAAACAGAACACAATCGTTCGTATAGATAAATGTGAGATTGCCTGACTTGTTCCGGATATTTTAAGAAACCTATTATGTGGGATGTAGCCCTTAGTTTTTGAAGGCTCACTAGATGATAAACACGGATTTAACTATCCTAAATATAGATAGGGGTAACTAACCTATATGAAAAGTTAAAAATATTCTTGCCCTATAAATAAACTCAAATCTAATTAATCATTACAAAAAAAAAAAACTAAATGTATTATTCTTCTCCTTCACCCCTTCATAAATCATGAAGAATATGATGATCATAACTTCATTATGATGAAGATGATGATCATAAAAAAAAACTAAATCTATCATTCTTCTTCTTTTCTGTCGCATCGTCCTTTTTCCTCTTTTTTTGTTCTTCAATAATGATTAATCGTCGATGTTCACTATTTATTTCTGCTCTTGATTGGTTAAAACGTTTGATTTGATTAAGTTAGGGGTAAAAAAACTAGTTTCTGAAACCGTTTACAGCGGGAAGTTCTTATTTTCCCAACCGAAAATCATATATTATGGTTGGGAAAATAGGAATTCCTAGCCGTAAATAAGGTATACGGTCCCAATTGTAAGTAGTTCTGATAATCACAAAAAAAAGGTACGGTTATGACTAGCTAGGTTTTTCCAGCCGTAACAAGTACTTTCGGTTGGGAATTCTTTATTTCCCAGCCCTAAAGAAGGTGTACGGTTGGAAAAATAAGAATTTCAATCGTAAGTGGTATTTACGGTTAGGTTTCCTAGCCGTAAATAGTTCTGATAATCACAAAAAGAAAAACCCAAAGGTTGGATTACGGTCAGGTTTTCCCAGCCGTAACAAGTATTTTCGGCTTGGAGTTTTTTATTTCCAGCCGTAAAAAAATATATGGTTGGGAAAATAAGAATACTCAATCGTAAGAAAGTGTTTACGGCTGAGAGTTCTTTGTTTTCTAGTCGTAACATAAAAGAAATTCAAAAAAAAATCACTTCTCCTCCAAAACAAAAAAAAGTTGATTTTCAAAATATATCACTAATCCTAAATTAGTATGGTTAATTAATTCCACTAGTACTAATTAATCGAGAGCATTCTAGCCATTATTAAAATTAATAGAATAAGGGATATTGAAGTTGATTACAAAATTATCCTATTTTATTATCTTATAAACCCTCAAAAGCAAGGGTTGTAGCCCTAATAATAGTGTTATGTTTTAATGTCATGAATGAACTTATCTTTTCGTTTTCTAATAACAGTTTAGAAAACACTTCAATGCACATGAGAAATTGGTAAGGAAATAATGGGTCTCTTTTAAAATAACTTTTGGCTTCGCCCAGGTGTTAATAGTGCGTTTGGATACATATCCAGAAATAGCTTTTCGATTTTTAGAAATTAAAAAACAAAAAATTAATTTCGATATAAAATTTCAGAATAAATTCTAAAAGCAAAGAAATTAACTTTTTTATGAAGTAAAATATCTTTACTTCTGACTTCTTTTTCAGGAGAAACAGGAGCACTTCTATTTCTAGTATCCATCCAAACGCGCTATGAGTAGGCAGTGAAACGAAAACCAATTTGGCTTCGGGCATTCCAGTTAAGTGTGCGTGAATTGCCCGCCGCTCCCATTTTGTGTATTGATTGAACTGTAGTGAACTCCACTCTTTGCACTTCTTATTACTTCGAAAATTGTTAGACAACTCTCTCTCCCGATCTAAGCTTTACCCAGAGAGATATCAAATGGAGAAAATGAATCGAACATGGGAGAAAATGAAGATTATGGCAGGAATTGATGTTGAAGAAGATGAAGAAGCTGCAGCGGAGGAAGAATCTTTCACGGAAGACTTCAATCGTCAATGCACATTGTCTACTAAACAGGTTCCTCTTATTTACTGCTTCTCAATTTTTCGCTTTTAATATCTTCTCCTAGGGTTTAGTTTTCAAGTTGTTCACGATTTTGACTATCGGGGAAGGCTGTGGTTGATCTGTTAGGTTTTGTCTGTTCTATAATCTTTTAGGGTTTGATTTTAATTGGTACTTATTAGAGAGATCTATAAGAACTTTTCAGTCTTGATTGCATTTTGTATCGACATAATTACGAGTTCCTAATTTGATTGCATGAATAACAAATTAGAGTACTGGAGATCCAAGTAGTGAGATTATCATTTTCTCTCGGATTTTAGATATCCAATAACAACAACCAAGCCTTTAGTCCCAAACAAATTGGGGTAAGCTAGAAACGAAACCCATGTCAAAATTTTCAAAAACCAGAAACACTGAAAATATAATAATGTTAGAGATCCAAGAAAACCTCGCAAATTTAATTAACTCTTGGAGAGAAGGATTAACATAATGCAGTCCTTCTCTTTGAACTTGTTTATGTTTTTCTTCTTGCGTATATGTTGTCTGTTGACCCTTCAAGCTTTCTAGTTTTGTTACATCTGCTGCTCTCTTCCCTATAGATTTTTGAATTTTTGGGATTTCGTTGTTCATGCTTGTGGTAAGAGAATCTAATGGCAATTGCTGCATGTCATATACTGCAAGCGATAAATTATGCAAAAGTTAGAACAACTTTTATTAATCAACATATTGATCAAATATCTCAAGCATTTTCGCTTGATACTTTGATTACATTTAACATTCTAGAATTTTTTTTGCTTCGAAGGCTTTGGTAGATATACCCCTTTAAAAGAAAATTAAATTTAGATATTTTTTTTTTTTTTTTTGAAGTATGAAATCTATTTTTATATGTCAATTACCAAGTAACTATTTATGAATTCCCAAGCCTGACTGGCTAGTTGTTCAGCAAACAGTAACCTCGATTTGTCGAAGGAACCTTATGTCATTACTCTCTAGTTGGTCAAAGGCCAGTGTAGAAGGACGTACAAACTCACACACACTTTGGTTGGGCATTGGTTAGGGTTCTTTCCAACTAGATAGATATAATTTTCAATGCAATGAACCAACAAAAGCATCAACTACCTGTTTTACGATTGTTATCTCTGATGGTTTATATCACTTTATTTTATTATCATATATTGCCTCTAAAATATTGAAAACAGCAATCTGCTTAAGTAAGATAAAGATAAGTTGCTAAACATTAAAAGTGGAGTGTGTTTAAACAGCTAGATTTACTAAATTTGACTTTGGGTAATATTATATGATTTTACTGTACTCCAGAGTGATGTTTGTTGCTAATATTATCATTTTGTAAGGTATTGATTTGCTGATACTTTTCTCCTGCCTATTGATCAGAGATTCTATGGTTTTGCTATCTGCTTCGCAGCTGGTTTAACTTGTACCCTCCTTGTAAGTTCAGCTGTTATTCTCAGTTCTTATTTCCTCTCAAATCTCTTATAGTGATATTTCAGCACCAATTCCAGTTGCCATCCTAGTTGTTCCTTTCCTTTTCCTGTAGTTGTATATGAAATGTGTAGTTGCGATCCTACTTGTTCTGTTCCTTTTCTAGTAGGCTTGTGAAAAACCTTTTACTGCTATTGTTTATGAATTGTGTAGTGTTTAATATTTCGTTTATTATCTTTAATAAAATGGGAAAGAATTACACCTCCTGACGCATGATTTATTCACCAGTAGAGGAAAACAGAGAATTAAATTGCATTGCCTAGTTTTCATGCCTACCAGACACCCTGTATTTAATTTCATTTAATACCCATCTGCTACTCTTTGTTTACATGAAACCATTGTAGCCTTACTGAACAGGAAACAGTTGTGTCTCTGACGCTTCTTGTTCAAATCGTAAGGGACTTTGTTAAACCGTGCATATATTGCTATGCTTGAATTAAAGCTGAAGTTCTTTCTCTTTGTGATCAGTCAATGCTTGTTTTTTTCCATCCAATCAAGTTTGGGATAACATTCACCTTTGGAAATCTGCTGTCTCTTGGGAGGTATGTTAATGAACTCGAATTAAGGATACTGTATTATATTTGACAGGCAAAATATTTTTTGTTCTGCTGTTAGGAGAGAAGGCTTATTCTAGCCATGTGTAAACTATTTGTGCTGTTTTAGCTTTCCTTGTTTTAGGTGAAAGTCCACCCTTTTCACATGCATATTGGCATATTGTACCAGTGTTTTAGCCTACTTCTGGCATTCTTCTGTTATTTTTAGCTCTCTGTTTCTGCAGTATTGTCTCTCAGATTGATTCTAAACTGGAACTTTTGACGCCAGCACAGCCTTCCTAATAGGCCCCAAACGTCAAGTGACAATGATGCTTGATCCTGTTCGAATTTATGCAACAGCCATATACCTTGCAAGTATCATAGTTGCTCTGTTTTGTGCTCTTTATGTAAGCCAAAACACAGTTGTTTTCTGCTTCCAAATCCTGATACTTCTTTCCCACACTGCCCTGAACAATTTTGCATGTTTCAAAACATTAATAACTTCCAACTATGCAGGCCCACAGCAAGCTTTTAACTCTTCTGGCAATCATGTTAGAGTTTGGCACACTTGTGTGGTACGTCGTTCTTTCTACCACACTCAGCTCTCTGCTTCAATTTGCAAGTTGACATCTTCTTTGTTCTTTACGATAAATTTCGTGTCTTGTATCTACTCGATTGTGGTGTAATTACTTCATTTAGTGAGGTAATTTTTACTTCAGCAATCACATAGGCCTTTTTGATATTTTCTGGCCTTTTAAGCTTTACGCAACAGTTAGGTGCTGCTCTGATGTCCACCTTGGTTCATCTTTATTTTCTTGAGTGTATTCCCTCGCTAAGGTTATTAATTGGATGCATGTCTTTTTTCCAGTTGCTACCCCAGTCATGGTTGGTTATTTTCCAATTTATTGTTAAAAAATAGAGTTAGCAAGAGGAATACCAGTTTCTGTTTCCAAGACAACTACCAGTCATGGTCCTAGGCTCCTAGCTTTTCTAATGAACTTGTCTTAGAGTATCTAATGTCGGCCATTAGTCTTCTTGTTCTAGATATCATTCATGTGCCACTTATGAAGTTGTGTCAGACTCTTTTTTTTGCAGGTATAGCATGAGTTACATTCCTTTTGCCAGAACCATGATTTCAAAGGTCATGGTTTCTTGTTTCGACACTGAATTTTAGACTGCTTTCTTACAAAGAGCTGTTTGGTGATCAACGATCTGTCAAAAGATTCCATTCTGATTTTGCAACACATACTCTCTCTCTCCGCCATTGTTACTTGATGTACAAGCTGAAAGATGTAAACAAACTTAATCATATTATGTACAGGAATCATTAACTGAGTGGTGAAAGGTTGAACATTTTGTCAAGGGTCACTTCTTTGTTTTAGTTTTATATGAATATTAGTGAACATATTTTGTTCGTGTTCGTGTATGATTTTTCCATACCATAAACTGGAAACATTATTCCTTTATCATAAACTTGACCTGCTTCATGCCTATGTCCCCTTTGTGTATATATGTCCAGCATGATATTAGTGTTTAGAAACAACACGTAGTTCATGACTGCAGCATAATCATCTTAAAGGGTCTGGGACCTTTTAGGTATTTGTGCCGACCTTCATTGGCTCATGTAATTCTAATCAGTTGGGTAACCAAAAAAAAACTATTTTGAAAAGCCTGATTTTGTTACGAGTTGCTCAATCTTTTTAACATCTCAGAGAGGGGATGCTTAGCTAATGGGAGAAGAAGGAGAAACTCAATACAAAAGCTAGTGATAAATGGTGAAAATAATTTTTGTCAGGAAGACTTAAAAAAAAGAAATTCTCAAATACTTCTTCAACTTGTTTCAAGATAAGCATTCAGTCAGACCTCAAGTGAATGCAGACCTTTTCACCAAGATCTCAGAAGAAGAAAGTACTTGGGATGAAAGAGAAATTGAAGAAGAAGAAGTTTGGTTGGTGATCAAGATTTTCAAAAACAACAAATCTCCAGACCCAGATGGATACAACATGGAATTCTACAAAATTGTTTGGGAAGGGAAGTGATCAAGAAGGACTTCATGGAAGTAATCAAGGAATTTAAAACAGAAAGAAAGATAGATTGGAGGATTAATTGTTTTTTCATCAGTTTAATCCTAAAGATTGAACAAGTGGGTTCCCCTCAAGACTTTAGACCAATTAGAATTGGTTTTGTGAGTAGTGTACAAAGTTGTCTCTGTTGAACCATACAGTCAGAACCAGATAACAGAACCGGATAAATCTATGTCAACTCATAATATTTAGGGTTTGTTAAACAAACATTTTGTTTAGGGTTTGCTTCTATCTCCTGTATTAGGGTTTGCTTCTCTTCCTATATAAGTAAACCTATATCACGGTTTGGAATATTATTATCAAAAACTTGAAGCATTCATAAAATCTTTGTTTCTACTTGGTATCAGAGCGGGTCGATACCCTCACTCTTCCGTTATAAATCGCTTCAATAGCCACCATACACACACTTTCCAGCTGTTCACAACCCTACGTTCAGCGAGCTTTTGCTCGCTGAACTACCACCAGTTCGTTTTAGCCTCCATCACCATCACCTAATGTCACCGAAATCAAATTCTATTTGCACAACATATCAACCTCGCCTTTTCTGTCATTAAATCACTCTGTCATCACCACATTGCCTACACCATTAACTTGATCTTTGTCCCTTCCATCAAACTCAACAGACCAATATCTCCATTAATCACCAAAAGCACTTTTCATCATCTCATCATAGCCATCTCTAATCATGATAGCATCAACACAGCAACAACAGCAGCGCACCAGCAACAGCAGTGCACCAGCAACAACAACAGCAACACAGCAACAACAGCGGCAACACAGCAACAACAGCAACAGCAACAACAACAGCAGTAGCAACAACACCACAGCAGCAATAACAACTGCAACAGCAGCGCTTCAGCAACTGCATCAGTTGAAGCAACACATTGAGTCTCTTAACCAGCAGAGAACACCAACAAAAATTTTGAGTGTCTTAACCAACAGAGAACACCACCAACACATTGAGTCTCTTAACCAGCAGAGAACACCTACAAATTTTTTTAGTCTCTTAACCAACAGAGAACACCAGCATCATTTTTGAGTCTCTTAACCAGCAGAGAACACCAACAACATCTTGATTCTCTTAGCCAACAGAGAACACCAACATCATTTTTGAGTCTCTTAACCAGCAGAGAACACCAACAAAATTTTTGAGTCTCTTAACTAGCAGAGAACATCCATTCAGAAAACCAAACCATTGGCCTGTATGAGCAAGATAAGCAAAGCATGAAAAACAAGTTGAATGTTCGCCAGCTACCGTTCAACTTGAGGGGAAGTGTTGAACCATACATTCAGAACCAGATAACAGAACCGGATAAACCAGATATCTATCCCAACTCATAGTCTTTAGGGTTTGTTAAACAAATATTCTGTTTAGGGTTTGCTTCTATCTCCTGTATTAGGGTTTGCTTCTCTTCCTATATAAGTAAACCTATATTACGGTTTGGAATATTATTATCAAAAACTTGAAGCATTAATAAAATCTTTGTTTCCACTATCTCAAAATTCCCTCTCAAATCAGTGTTGCCTAAATTAATATCTGAGAATTAAGGGGTCTTCATTTCAGATAAGCATATTTTGGATAATATCTTAATTGTTGGAGAATTAATAGATACAAGAAGTAAAAATAAGAAACCATGGATACTTTGTAAGTTAGACATTCAAAAGGCTTTTGATAATGTTAGTTGGCACACAATTAGGCAGGTGTTAGTAAGTTCAGGATTTGGTGCAAAATGGGTTAGCTGGATTAAGTAGTGTATTCCTTCAGCTCAGCATTCATTGTTGGTTAATGGAACCTCTACTGCAAAATTCGAACCTCAAAAGGGCTAAGGCAGGGGGATTCACTGTCACCATACTTATTCATTTTGGTTGCATAAATTTTCACCAAGTTAATGAAGAATGTAGTGCATCTAAACATGATCACATATTTTTCAATAAACTCAATTCAACTCTCTTATTTGTAATCTGCCGATGATATTTTAGTGTTCCTAGATGGCAAAGAAGAAGAAGAAGAGAACTTAAAGTTAATATTACAAATTGTTGAGGCAAATACAGGTTTGGGGGTAAATTTTAACAAGATTGCAGTAATAAGCATAGGTGCAGATCATAAAATTGAAGCAATTGCTGGTATTCTTAACTGCAAGGTGGAAAAATTGCCTCTAAAATATCTGGGCTTGCCAGTAAGATCCACAACAAGAGCTATAGATATTTGGGAAGTAGTGATAGAGAAGTTTCAAAAGAAACTAGAAAAGAAGATTTTTTACTAAAGCAGGAAGAGTGGTGCTGATCAAATCGACTTTTTCCAGCTTACCAATACACTATATGTCTATCTTCACATTGCCATTGAGTGTAGAGAAAAAATAAATCAAATTATGAAAAAAAATTTGTTGGGTTCAACAGTTGATGAAAGAAAGATTAGTTGGGTGGCATGGGATAAAGTTAGTAAACCAAAAATGTTAGGTGGTTTGGGGATAAGAAATTTAAAGATTATAAACTAAGATTTATTAGCTAAATGGTCTTGGAGGTTCACTAAAGAAAATAAGTATCTCTTGAGGAGAGTAATTCAAGTGAAAATGAAGAATAAGCCAGAAGATTTATGGGTCAAAGATTCAATCCCTTCTCAAGGTAGAGAAATTTGGAAAGGGATTCAGGAGCAAAAATCAGTGGTGAAAGAAATGTTCTTTACTGAAGTTAAAAAAGGAGATGCAGTAAGTTTTTGGTGGGATAAATAGATAGGGTCTCTGTCTTTTAGGCACAAGTTCCCCAATATCTTCAAAATACTTGTTCAAAAAGATGCTTTAGTTAAAGATATGATCTCCAATGAAGCCTGGGATATGGAGTTTAGAAGAAATCTAAAACAATATGAGATTCAAGAAATGTTAGCTTTGTTTGAAGATCTTCGAACTCCACTAATTCTGGTTGATAGGGAGTCATATGAGGTAATTTGGATAGGCCCAGAAGGATTCAGTGTCAAAGCATGTTATAAAATACTAGTGGAATAGCAGCCAACAACCAGCATCAATGTACCAGTCTCAAGCAGTTGGAATCAATTTGTTCCCCCAAAGGTGCAGTTCTTCATGTGGTCAGTAGTTCAAAATGTCATTCCAACTCTTGATAATTTACTGAGAAGAGGGATCTCAGTCATTGTACAATGTGTACACTTTGCAATATACAGAATAAAAATATCAATCACTTGTTACTCCACTGTGACTTCTCTTCCAAAGTATGGAATCATTTTTTGGGAAGATTTAATGTCAGATGGGTCCAAGAAGGCTCAATCACAGCTCAAGTAGAAGCTTGGAAATACATATGAGATAGAAACAAGGGAAGAAAAATATGGCCTCTTATCATCTTTGCGATCTGCTGGGCATTATTGACAGAAAGAAACAGAAGGAAAATAGCTCACAAAAGACCAAAAGCAATAGCAGAAGTCATCACTGAAGTAAAACTCTTGATTTACAATTGGGGGGAATCCAAAAATTGTTTAGGCTAAATACTTTTAGAGAGTTAATAACTCATTGGAAGGTTGTTATCGATAGAATGTAAATTGTCAAATTGACTACAAAATGGGGGCATTTTGCCTTTTTATATTTTTCTTTTTAATACAACTAGTCCATCACCCATGCGATGCACGAGTCTGTTTCTTATATTTGTAAAGAAAATCTCGACTTGGATTACATCAATTGGAAAAGATTGGAAGAAATATAATTTTGGAAATTTATTTATTTTATTATCTTGTTTGAATAAAATTTATATTTGTAGTTAAATTTTGAATAGAATAGTAAATTGATATGAATAAAATTTATATATACATAAATTTGGACTCAAAATTGGCTTGGTTGTGCCCTTTCCTATAAAATCAAACATATTTTTAAAAAATAAAATAAAAAGAATAAAAACTCGAATATAAATTCAATTTATGTCATAAAAAATCAAACAAATTTACTCATAAGAAAAAACAATCTAAGTTACAGCAAAATAATAAAAGAAAAACTATAAATCTCTATTCATCTTATTTCTACAGGTCACTGTTTGGTGAACAATACGATCTATAAATCTGAAATTGTCAGAAATGAGTTGACGCACAATGGTTTTGGTATGACATCTAGTAACTCATTCTTTTTCACAACAATAATTTTTAATTTTGATGGTCCATACAATGCATTTGAAATGCCAATGTACATTGGATGTTCATTTACTTCGAAAGCTCCTGATCTTAAGTAGAACCCTGCATTGTGTATGCTCTGTGTCCAGGTCTCATCCATTTGCATTGCGAAGAAAATTTTCATAGGAAATTGATATCTAGTTATTGGTATTGTATCCCTTGATTTCATTACTTTCCGCCCTATTATTACCCTTTTCCTCAAAGCATCCCCAGTTAGTACTTCTGCACCTTCCATGTTCTCCTAACTGTGTTATGATTAAACTTGTTCCCTCAACAATGTGTTGTCCCTTGTTTCAGTTATTCAAGAAAATAATAAGTGGTAGACCAACTTTCAATCACAATTCATGACTCAGGATGTATATATTTTCAACCTTGTTCAGAAATTCTTTAGGATACAACAACACTTCTTCAATGTAATTCCGAGTAGCAAAAGATATATAATCCTTGCTTAGGAATACATGTTCTTCTCCAGGAAACAGGGATGCCATGCGCCTATTTTTTTCATTAAGTTTATCAACTTCAAGGGTTAAAATGCCCGTGTGAGCAAGTTATGATTTTTTAAACCTGTTTCTTAGGAAATTTCTATATGAGACATCGATTACTGCATTGAGAAACTCATTCTCAATTGATAGAAATAGATGACTATTTGTCTGAGAAACAATTGGTGCATAAGCTTCTCCATTAATGTAGCTGAAAATATTTCTTAAATATTGATTATCGTCCAAATATGTGGTTCAATAAATAGTAATTACAATAATATGAAATTAAAAATACAATATTTTCATCATATGAGTATGCATTATATGTCATCGATATAATTAAATCACACCAAAGGAAGATAGATCGTAAAATATAACTAAACTTGTGTTGCACTTTTAGTAATGCATCTTGTGTAACCCACTATACAACTCATCATGGATAGTAGTCCGATTATTTCTTACCCACCGAAGTCGATACTCTTCAAAGCATGCATATGCATCAACTACATATTGCTGAAACAAATGACCACCCCTAATCAGCGTTTGTTCCTCGTATATCGTTTGTTACAATCTAAACGCATAATAATCACGCATAGTAAGTGTCTGATGCTTCATCAACGTACCACCTGCGGATACCTTTGTATTTTTATACAAAATATCCTCCGTGTAGCCATCTTCACCATATGGGAACAACAATGGAAACTGCATTGACATGTAGCTCAGATGTGTTTCATCGATCCACCTGCGGATACCTTTGAATTTTTATACAAAATATCCTCCGTGTAGCCATCTTCACCATATGGGAACAACAATGGAAGTTGCATCGACATGTAGCTCGGATGTGTTTCATCAATCCTTATATAGTCATTCTTCTTATGCTCGACTATAATGTCCCTAAAACCTTCATCCTTTTCTCTATTATCCTTTTTTTCGGTAGAACTCTGAACAAATAAACCAGCAATATCCTAACATGTGGGTAGGTGGTATTCCCTAGAATCGTTAGTCCGAACACTAATTAGCCGCGTATGGTATTCATGTATAATTGTTCCTTGGAATCAATCTTTATCCATTCTAAATGCCTTTGCAAGCTCATTATGTATTTAACTAACATGCAACCTCATTATGTTTTATTCCCCAAATGCTTAAAAGAAGAACTATCAAATTTATATTTTATATCTGAATCAATTTGTAACTTTTAGTTTGACTATTTATGCATGCGAAGCTTCTGCTTTGTTCCAAATAATACACCTATGAATGCGGAAATAGGAGACTATAATTTTATTTATTTAATTATTTATTTTTGACTTTTGTAACATCATAATGAACAATAAAATCATATCTCTCATTTAATCTTAAGTTTTCCTGCATTATTAATTTCTTAACTATGTTACTCTTGCAGGTAGCAGTACATGGATACTCATACGGCAGGCCTTGCGTCAGGTGTTCATATGGAGGTTGTGTGATCATCCCTTTTAATTATATTTTTCTCGAGCACATATTTTAATGTAACCATCACCGCACTCAACTCTTCAATTAATAGGGTAACCGTAGCAAGCCTGGAAACCATTGAATGACTGAGAAAACATGTATCCTTATAGAATATTGATCCAATAAAAGCTCGTTGAACTGACAATGTATGATCCCAATACCTAAAGTGGGTTGATTAAGCTTGAGTTTAAGAGGCAATATACAGTTCAAGTATACATAACATAACATTTTTATTCTTCTTAATTCAGTCATAGTATTTATATCTAGAAAATATATATATATATACACAAAAGGGAACGACCCGTGGCGTGCTATTTCACAAGATCATCAGGTGAGGTTGTTATCTCACAGTTGACAACCTAGGTTATTCAAAACCTATTTGATATCATAACGTTAAGGGTTTTATGTAGGTTGACTTTAAGTTGGAAGGCCAGTAGAAACAACTACACGTCCCCAAGGAGCACTAATCTGGGATATCTAGAAATACCGAAAAGAAAAGAAAAGATCGATCAGTAAACATGCATGTTGGAATACTTATTATATCCGAGAACTGGGAACCCTAATTTGCAGATATCATATCACTAAATAAGTTCATACATGCAACCTAATTTTAAAGGACAAAATATGTAGCATTCATTTATCACAATATTAACATAGCAGAATCATTGTTGAAAAGGAATGTTATCCCAAAAACATAACAAAGAACGAAACAATGGAGTGAGAAACACCACCAAGGAACCAACACAACCATCTTATCCAAACATATCTAGTAAATATAAAATATCCCTACAAAATAATGACATCACATTCAACACAATACACACAAGACACAAAATAGCTACTCGGTTTTTCTCCAAGTTATCATTTTGGTTATACTCTCCATAGAGAATCTCCCTTCAATTTCTGCGTCAGGGCTTGGCGAATCTAACCTGTGATATGTTTTTTTGGATTAGACTTCCCATCATCGAGAATATGTCCTCTTCCTCAGTCATAACGTTAATCTCATCAAGCGAACTGTGATACGTACTTAATATGACTGTCAAAGAATGATATATTAGCCTGAGTGAATCAATCTGTACATTGTCAATGAAACAACAGACATGTCAAAATTACTTTTTTAAGAAAAATAAATCGATTATTCACAAAAAAAAAATCATCATTGGTTTTTGTTTTTTCTCCCTCGTTACTTAAAATTAGATGAATATGATATTATCCACTCCTATATATTAAATTAATACGCGACGTAGGCTTGATATAAGACTATTTATTCTCAAATAACATCCCTAGTTAAAGACAGTGCATTGTAAAAATGTCTTAATCCTTTATGAGACACCGACAAAGTAAGTCTTCTTATTTCAAAGTTCCAACTTTGCAAAAAATCGAAATGAAAAAGTTGTTTTATGCCTAGTTTTACTTACATATATCTTATTATAAATATTAAAGAGTCACAATAATTAGTTTGTACTTTTCTAAAGAGATCAATGTACCTGGATCACACCAAATATCTGATATATATTTCCTAAGATTATTTGGGGGGACCCTGGAAACTTGTCATTCTTATACTCTTAACTACAACTTCTCCATGGATTTTGGGGTTCCCAACAAATCAATTTAATGATTCCCATTATAGTGAAGTAGCATAACCAAAAGGGTTTGAAAGACTGGAATTTCCGAATTATAATTTGATGAAATAATTTAAGATGAACTTGAGGCAAAAAAAAAAGATGGTATAGCCGAAGCTGCTTAAGTCATGCATTAGGCAGTCATTTGATTTGAGAAATGTTCCAATTGAAATAATATGTTGTAACCACAGTCATTGACATTGATTGTAAACCCATAAGAGGTTTTGTTTGAGATCCATATAAACAGTAATCCAAGTTGTTTCTGAGTAGTGATCATGGCATTATAACATGCAGAAAGTATTAAAAAGAAAGTGTGGTTGCAAAATGAGCGTTTTCGAGGTTCATTATGTCTATACAACAAAAGTACATACAGCAAGTTACATCAATAACCTTATTGATCATAGTTATAAACGGATTGATTTAAGTCCATGGGATTTAGTTTATTTGAGACAAATATACATGCAAAAGGGTTTTCTCTTTACTAAGTCACAATCAATAACCAGGCAAGAAGATGAAGAAGACATTATAAGTCATATTAAAACTTCTTTGTCTTTTGCACTTGATCATTTTTTTTCCTCTAGCCGGTCATCTTGGAATTGAGAAACACGAAAATGATAACGCATCTCCATCTTTATCAATTGTAACTATGAGGGTGCAGAGTTCATTCATGCCATTGCAAACATATCAGTAAAACACATTGTCGTTCGTATTTAAAATCCTCCAAGAGTAATAGATCCATTGTTTCCTCTCAATGGGGCAATGAACTACGAAGATCAGCTACATCCTCTACTCGTTATTCAAATAACTGAATTACACAATGGTGTTTTAATAGGGTGCAATACTAATCATTCAGTATGTGATGTTATATTTTTTTGGCATTTTATTAGATTACAGTCTGAGATCTGTAGATCTTCAATTATCATATTCCATGTCCCCATCCTGTTTTCGACCGTTGGTTTATCAGGGACACAAACTACCCTATCCTTCTTCCATTCGATGTTGATTTTTGGCAGTAAGCAATATCAGTGATACTAAAAAGTTCAGTTGTTTAAAGGTCGGGTAGAGAGATGTCATGATCATTTGGTTTGGGAAATGTCAATTCAACTCTTATGGTGCCTGATATCTGATTTCTAATCACCATTTTATTCCAGCAATTGTATAATGTATACTCAGTTTTTTTTGGGCTGCCAAACAAATTGCACATGTCCTTAAAACACCCACAATTCCCTTAAATACAATGTTTAACTCGTGAATTTTGAAACTTGCATGGGAAATCTAAGTCTCTAACTTGTATCTGACTTCAGTAATATGAGGTTAAAGCATAAAAATCCAAAGAAAATTATTTAAGTTGATCTAAAAGTAGGTTATAAAAATCTTTTTTAGCATCGTTAAAATTTCCCAAAAAATAATATAATAAAAATAATTGTTACCTCCTGTAAGATTTTTGCAAATTCCATATTTTAGGATTCTTCATTTCCATGTATCATATTATGTACTCAGGAAACTCACAGTGCTCCAAAGAAACGAACTCCTCAAGGAATCCCCGATGGTCATTCGCAGCAACCTATTGGAATTACTAGAAGAGTTTACCTGGAGTCGCCTCCGAGAACAACTTTCACACCGCCAAATAGGTTGTTATCTTTCTCGATGTGTTTGGATATTGAATCTACATGAAAAAAAATAAAAGTATAACTAGCAAGAATAAACAAGTTATGTTTGATGGGTGCTGATTATTTGATGCAAGGTCATCAATGAAAGCTTGTTTTTATTCGATTATTGATAATAGATACAGGAGCCACATAGTACATAATGCTTTAAGTTCAACATCATGCATAGCTAAGATGCGTTCATGTGTCACTTTGCATTCAGATTACTGTATCTACCAAATATCTAAAAAAACAAATAACCACTACTAAGATTAGTCACTCACAACAATTCTCAATATGTTAGTTTACAGTTTATGAATCATGCAATGCAATGCCATTCTCAAGAGTTAATCTTTGGTAAATTTGTTATCTAAAATATTATATATGATTGTTATTGAAAATCGAAGATGATTAACCTGCTAAAATACCAACAATAGTTTTTGGAACTTAAAAATAATTGTCAGCATCTTGTAGCACGCAATAACAGGACAACAAAAATGTGGAAATACGATCACAAAACAAAATAGAAAGGTGAATTGTTCGAACATATACAATTTTGTCAAAGAAACCCTTGGAAGTTCCTACATCTGGTTAATCATCTTCTAATTCCTAGGAAAGTTGTAATTCAATATCTACTGAATAGTCAATTTTAATGTGTACGCATCAAACTATAGGAATAATAAGAAACCTTTGAAACACTCACAGGATTTTTTTTTATCTGACCTAAAAACTTGGACACTTCACCTAGCATTGTATTATGTTCTCGAGCAGTACTCGAACAAGTCATGATTGCATACTTTTGTCGAATTTCGCATTGTAAATACCTACTGGCTAGCTAGCATTTTTCCTTGGCAGGTATATTAAACTGACACCATAACCATGGATGGAGAATTTATTTTTGTAAGTTTGAGAGGTTAATTACCAAGCAACACCAAGAAGAAACCATTAGTAGACAAATAGATTTACCAACCATCAAATCTAGAAAGCTCTTTTTTTCCTCTGACATAATCGTGTAGTAAGCGAATTTACTCTATAACATTCTTTAGTTCTTTGCAATTCAAAGTAAAACATAATTTTAAAGTATATGACGAATTTGTTTTGTTGGATACAAAATTTAATTGACTGACTTAAATATAAAATTGGCTCAGAAGACCTTTAGTTATGGTTAATGTCAAGTATTTGAAGCTAGAAGCAGATTATTATGAAATCTATAAAGTCCACAGCTCTACAAGCTCCTCTATAGTGTGTAAACTAAGCTTGTAGCTCAAACACCCCTTTGGTTTCTTTCCAGACTAATCCATTACATTCAAACCAAACTATCCATTACAATGAGAATGCCAAAATGTGACCTTTCATATAGACTGGGAAATTTGTATTGGCCCTATATACGTGAGTATAATATAACTCGGAAATATTATAAGTCCTTTCAGGATTATTCTAAACCATACAAAAGTACTAAATTTCAGTATAATTTCTCCCCTACAGGAGAAAGTGAAGCATTTATCTCAATGTTGCATGTGATGTCATGACTATGATGGAGGTATGTCAGGATAAAAGATGTACTTTAGGTTTTGCATGGTCAGTCGCACGGCTCGCACCTGGCATAATATTCCTAGCAGGAATCTTCAGTCTCTGGACATTGGTGATGAATATCAAAATATGAAGGGGTAAGTACACCACCAACTACTACTCCAGCACTGCATTGAAATTGAAGAAAAAGAAAAGATAGAAATAAATGTGAGTTAGCAAACATAAATGCTTTTGTATTATTTATTGTTGTCTTTTGCAGTTTTTAACATTTTTTGTTTCCTTGTTTAAGTAAGAATTTGATGGTATGAATAAGTTCCAAGTTAATCTAGAATTTTTGAATCCACTATATTTCACTCTAAATATCAGAATTAGTCCTTTTGAGTTAACAAAACCATATACAAACAGAGAGGAAAGCCATTAGAAGAGAGTAATGGCGCCGAGACTATGTAATTTGGTTTTGCGCGAAAACTTTATCTAGAAAGTCACCCCCACCTGGAAACTTCATAAAAGAAAAAATACTCTATTTTAGAAACAAAGGCTATCAATATCTTAAAAATTTATATAGTTTTCATAATTATGAATAGTTACTATATTTTTTGATAACCACATTTACTTGTTGCTCTAATTATCAGAATTTTTCCTCTTGCCCAATGTTTATATTTTACCATTATTTTTGGTTGCAATGAAATTTTTGTTTTTGAAATACTATAGTACCTTGCACCCAGGGCATTTTATCACACCTTGGCCTTGGCAAGATTTGCACCCTTTTAAAGCCTTTACACCAAAATGAAATTAATATGTATGAGCAACAATCAATTGCAACAAATGCACTGCAAGAAAAAAGTTGTTGGTGAGTATGATTAAGCAATTTTGTTTGTTTATGCATTTATGACATGAGGAGTATATGTAGTAAATGAAATAACCTTATCATCACAATAATTACTTTCTCCTATGTTCATTGAAGGTCATAATCGACTTAAAAATAAACTGTTTCATCAGCAACTGCAAAAAAAAGAAACAAATAAAAATTCTATGAGTACCAAAAAAAAGATGATTTCACTACTACAAACCAGCAGTTGACATGTGTTTTTGTTTAGTTAAGAGATGCTAAATATAGATGTTAGCAAATACTCTCGAATCTCATCAGTAAAAAGTTTTTTTGATTAATCTATTTTTTCTTCCATGGATCCATATTTACCTGCCATGTCTTAATTCTCTCCCCATTCATGTTCTTTATAAAATTACAACTATTAGCACGTATCGTTTCAACGGAAGCAATCGATTTATATGCTCCTAAACTTCCAGTACTGTATATCAAAAAAAGAAAAAAATCATTATGAAATGTATACATCTTCAGAAAATATGTCAGAACTATGCGCCATAGAAACGTTTCATACAGATCCACATGTAGTGGAACTAATATAGACACCTAAACTATTATCCCAATAGAAATACAGTCATCACCTACAACATAGAATCAATCGTTTAAAGTTACATATTACATATACTTGAGTGAATACTAATTTGTCGGGTACATATGTATTGATCCTTTTAGTACTTGTTGCGATGAAGGAGTGGTCAATATACACATATTTAGAATTTCCGATATGAATACCATCAGTGTTTATGCTCTCTTCAGGTGCAGTTATATGGATGTTAGAAATTGCAAACATATCGCATCGGTTTAGGACTATATGAACATTGGAGCATTTACGAAATTCACACCATTAATATTCAGGTTATTGCAGTTATTAACCGCAAATTCTTGCAATGAAATGTAGAAAAAACAAAGTCACTATAAATTTCCTGGTGCTCGGACTCGTGCCTCAACACAGAAGCTGATACTGGAACAGATTTCTAACATTCGTATTTGGTTCGTACATTACATAAACAAAGATTTAAAATATACAAAGAGATTACCAAATCTTCATGCTTTCAGATTTCTTTCTTGCGAAAATATATTAAGAATCCTATTGAAAGAACATTTGTAGGGTCAATCGATTATATTTTCGAGAATACTTGCAAAACAATTAGTAACAACAAATCAGTTAACAAAACCCCAAACACTAAGAGAGAGAAAAAAAAACCTTAGAAGAAAGCAACAACGTGCAAACAATGGTTTGGTATTTCCTCGAATGCCTAAAAACTTATAGTGATATTCCTTGAATATAGATAACTTAAAGGCCTGAAACGACAAAGATACCCAGTCAAAGAAAAGTAGATAATGGAGGTAAGAAAAGCATAGAATGTAAGCGGAAAAAAAACTCATGGATCATTAAAAACACCTGAAATCACAGGAATAAGAACACTATCTCCTATTACCATAAGGTACTATTATCATCTATAAAAAATCACGTTTGTGAAATTAACTACTTAACTAAACAACAACAAAAAAAGAGTAATTTACCATATGTATTGAAGACCATATGCCAGAGAAATAACAACTATACGTGATCTTGGTGTTGAGAATGATTTTCGAGTGAAAGAGTTATTGGGCGCAAACTTGTTGACAACAATACCTTCAAAATCCTCTGCATAAATTTAAATACACTAAGATTGACATCAACATTATAATTACAGTTTACATTGAGATTTAAAAAAGGCAAAGAGCTTTACCAGATTCTCCACGCCCCGATAAATCATAGAAATCGCATTGTAAAAACATTTGCAACTACCTTCTATACCGGACCAAAAAACCCTAAATAAAAATTAGAAAAGAAAGCTATCATAAGAGAGTAACGGCGCTGAAATCATGGAATTTGGGTTTTTCTCAAAAAATATACTCGTTAAGAACTTGAGAAATTTCTGTTTTACATATACCTTTAACCCCTCGACTGTTCACTGCGAGGAGGTGTAATCAACATCTACAAAACAAATCAACAACAAAAAAAATATTAAAAAAAAAACAGGATTTTATGATGTCAATACTCATGAGCTCTAACAGCCGCAACTATTGATCACAAATATTTGTAAAACAAAATATATGTATATGAACCAATTCTCTATAAATAAAAAAAAAACAAAACACCAATACCCAAAAACAAAAGATTATATTTATCACCTCACTCATACACGACACCCTCACATCTTGATTTATCGCCAATATAGTGAGAAGAGATACCATCGGCAACTGCAAAACAAACATCATCATTGATCACAAAAATTTAGGCATCAAAAATCCGATATTGCTAAAAAAACAAAACAAAACAGAACAAGAAGAGCAAAACCCTAGCAGAAAAAAAAACAGCATAAAAGCATTGAAAACCCACCCTTGGTCGAGCTCTTTATATAGAGAGCATCCAATGAAAAAAAATTCAAAAAATTAAAATTCTGAAATAGGGAAAAAATCTCCAAATTCAGAAACAATACCATAAAATTGATGAAGCTTTAAAAATTTGGACAGACCCATATCACCGTACTATGTGGTTGCAAATATTTTTGGACACAAAATATGGAACATATCAAAATATTAAAAAATTAGGAATCCACCTTATTTTTTTATTTTTTTATTTTAAACCTATTTTATTATAAATTATGGTACAAAAAATATTAAGAAAAGTAATATGGAAATGACTGTTTTTTTATGAGATTCATCACAATACTTGCTCTCTCTTTTTTTTCAAGATTCTAACAATTATGTAAATTTCAACTGTTATACAGAATAACTAATAAAGTTACGCACAAAAAAAGTTCATTGTCCGATCAAAAGGTTAGTACTCACGACCAATCTAATCAATTCTTTTTTTTTTAATTTCTTGTTGAAAGTGTAATCCATAAGAATAGTTTATTTTGTAGTTTTAATTGATAGAATAGGGTTGTATTTAGAAAAAGAGTGATTATGAGAAATGGAACAGGACATTGGACATTTAACATTTTTTTCTATTTTTTTAATTATTAATTATGCGTTTGATTATGTGATTGGTTTTGCGATTGATGTATGATTGATTTAATTTTCTGATTATCATAATGAAATCGTGGATATGTGATTGATTATTCATTTATGTATTTTTGGAAATGATTTATTAGAGATAATTGCTTTAGGAAACAAAAAATACGTTTTCCATAAAAACAAAATTTTACGGGGCCAGACTTTTTTTCCCACGTTTTCTATTGGACTATGTCAATTAAATTTTCTTTAAAACGTTTGGTAGCACCAGAATCAATTAGAAACTCCGATAAATAACAAACTCCGATAAATATGAGCGATTAAAAAAAACTTTGTTTTTATATAAAGAATCTCAACCTTTCTCCTCAAAAAAATAAAGCCAAAGGTATCACAGAGCTTTATCAATTTGGAAGTAGACGGTTCGTCTACAAGCCTTTAGGTAACTTTTAGGCCCTAACATTTTAGCCCAAATCACCTAATGGCAAATGAAGTAGACATATTTTTGGGCCTAGGCCTAATTATTCCCACATCTTTAATGTGTAAACTACGCACAGCTCTCTCACCACACAAACAAAATCAAAGAAATCTAAAATCCCTGTGCGGATTTCCATTCGTCTCCTAAGTTAGAAAGTACTCATTCTTGGAGTGAAACTCCGCCAGATTGAGTGTCTGAAATGGCGATAAGAGCTTCTCAACTTACTGGTTTAAGTTTGGTACCTACACCGCCAGCTTCTTCAAATTCCTCTAACCAACTTGTTATGCTAAGAAAACCTCTCAGAACATCATTCTTTAATGGCGGTGGTATGTATGCCCCTCTTTTCTCACTCTTCTTAATTTCGCTCTTGTCCCTTGATTTTGAGAATGTGGTTAAATTTTGTATATATTTCATTGATTAGTAGTTAGCACCATATCTACTGAACTAATTTAGACAAGTTTTAATTTGGTTTTATTTTGGAATCACTTTTGACTACTTTCATGTAGTTTTAGTTTATTGCTTCTTGAAATAGCATCATAATCAGCCGTTATTATTGATATAGAAACTCAGTTTTAGTGGCAATAGTGTTCCCTCTGTATATTTAATAGGAAAATAAGGTGTACAATGCCAGCTTTTGCCTGAGACAAGCGTGAGGTGTAGCTCGAAACAAACAGTCTGCATGTATGTTTCATCTTGTAGAAGGTCTGGATAGATAGGTAGATGACAATATATGACCATAAGAGCTTAATCAAGAAAACATAGTAATCTCACTTGAATCCATTGCTCATGAAGCATGTACACTTATAGTAGCTTAATCATGTAGGAGGTGTAAATTGAAGGAGAAACTGCAGATGGTTAGAAATGGTACTTCCTCTCCAGAGAGAGGGGGGTGAAACAAAAAATGTGGATGAGTTCGGTTATCTAACAAACAATGAGTTAATAATGGTTATTTACTTATCTCTATCTGACTGAATACAGTCACCCTGTGTCGTAAATTCAGTTCATCTGTTGGGACCTTGTTAAATAATTTCTATTGATAGACAGGTATATGTTACCTGAAGTTAGGGAGCCTTATCCACCAAAGAGTCAGGCTTCACCGGTGTTTGTCTCATAAGAAGAAGATTAAAACCACACGGTCTGTGGCGGCCGCAGTTCCACCATCCTCAATAGGCAATGCGGAGTATAGGAAGAAGTTATCCGAAAGCTATGGATTTACTCAAATTGGAGAACCACTTCCGGCTAATGTTACGTTGAAGGATATTGTTGAAACCCTTCCCAAGAAGGTATCACTCCCTAAGTATGCTACAGAAGTAAATACGTGTGTACTTATGTCATGCTGTGAAAATATTGAACCTACTATTACTTTATAAAATTCACACACACAGTGTACTGTGGAGTTACAGCTATAATCGACCTCAGAGGCAATTCCTAATCGCCATACTAGCATCTCCCACTTATACCATTCTGATTTTGTTGGACAACCATATCATGCCACCTGATCAGTTTTGGCCATTGAATAGTTTTTGTTTGAGTTTTCTGCAATTTTACATCTTCCATTTATTGAGTACTCTTTGAATTTAGTGTCACTGTCCTAGTCTGACAATACTGATTTTAGAATATAATTCGCATTCTTATTGTTGTCTTTTTGGTTAAGGTCTTTGAGATAGATGATGTGAAGGCTTGGAAGACAGTTTTAATATCCGTCACTTCTTATGCACTGGGGATCTTCATGATCTCCAAATCTCCATGGTATCTTCTTCCTCTGGCTTGGGCATGGACAGGGACTGCAATAACTGGGGTTAGTATTATCTTCTGTTCTATTATCTTTTCTTCTCTTTCAGTTTGATAGGTACTTTCATCCAGTATACTTACACCTTTTTCCCCCTTTTCTCTGCTAAAGTTCTTTGTGATAGGCCATGATTGTGCTCACAAATCTTTTTCAAAGAATAAATTAGTGGAGGACATTATTGGGACACTTGCCTTCATGCCCCTAATATACCCATATGAACCTTGGCGCTTTAAGCATGATCGTCATCACGCAAAAACAAACATGTTCGTGTTCTGATTCATGTGTTTTTAATATCTGAATTTTAGTTTCGTTTCACCCCCCACACCTCTCTCTTTGATTCATGTTCGTATTCTTAAAATTTGTCTTCTCGTTGATTTTTCCATCAGGTTAGTTGAAGATACAGCATGGCAACCTGTCTGGAAAGAAGAATTTGACTCAGTCCCAGCTCTGCGAAAAGCAATTATATTTGGATATGGTCCATTTCGGACTTGGATGTCCATAGCGCACTGGTATGATGCTCACAGGCCCAAACTATGAAGTACAAAGATTGTAACCTTTGTCACTTCATGGCTACATTCTTACTGCTGTTTTTTTTTTAATTTACTTCTGATTATTCTCATTTTGATACTCTTACATCTGTTAAGTTGTTTAATTGTATGATCCTACTAGGTTGATGTGGCACTTCGATTTGAGTAAATTCAGACCAAATGAACTCAAAAGGGTCAAAATAAGCTTGAGTTGTGTGTTTGCATTCATAGCAATCGGTTGGCCGCTGATTATCTGGAAGACGGGTCTCGTTGGATGGGTTAAGTTCTGGTTGATGCCATGGTTAGGCTACCACTTTTGGGTAAACACAACTAAATCTTTTCTATAAATTGAACTTATGTGTTTGATTTCAACATGGTATAATAGTTTGTTTTAGTGTGATTGTTATATGGATTAGTGCAAGTTATTTTGTGTGACCATTTCTTACCATATCTGTGACTGGTAGATGAGTACTTTCACAATGGTTCATCATACGGCTCCTCACATACCCTTCAAAACCTCAGACGAGTGGGATGCCGCTCAAGCCCAATTAAATGGAACCGTACATTGCAACTATCCTAGTTGGTAATACGTATTTCTTTTCTCTCTTTTGTTCTTCTTTTCGTATTATAACTACTCAAAGATAGAAAATATATACTATCTTTTTTCATGCTTCATTTAAAATAGTAAATATGTTTTCTTTTCTTTTTCCAGGATTGAGATTCTTTGCCATGATATCAATGTGCACATTCCGCATCATATTTCTCCAAGAATACCGAGCTACAATCTACGGGCAGCTCATAAATCACTACAAAAAAACTGGGGCAAGGTGAAAAATGTCGTTCTTCTCATCTTGTGTGGACTTTAAACCTCAATTTCTTTCAAATTACACGTTGATATGTTATTGCGTTTTCTCAATTTCTCTGCAAACAGTATCTGAATGAGGCAAATTGGAATTGGCGCTTAATGAAGACTATAATGACAGTGTGCCATGTTTACAGCGAAGAACAAAATTATGTTGCATTTGATGAAATAGCCCCTAATGAATCTCAGCCGATCACCTTCCTGAAAAAAGTAATGCCAAATTCTGCTTGAGTAGAGGTTGTACTTCAAAAAGAGAAAAAAAACATTCCTTCTATTTCCCTTGCAACGGCTAATTGTGTCGTTTTTACTAACTATGGTTACTTTATTGATTATTTTTAGTTACATGTTTAAGATTAAGAAAAAAATAAGTTTTTTTTTTTCGTGAGAATGAAAAAAGTTGGGTTCAAAATGAACAAGCTCATCTCTGCATGCTATGTGCTGTACTAAAAAAGTACATGCCTATTACTAGATCCCACTTGAGCGAAACTTGATCCATTGTTAATCCTGCAAAAATATCATCTTTTTATATTCTCCTTCCGTTTCTGGAAAAGAGTTACTATCACTTTTTTAATTTGGTCTATTTTTAGGTTAAAATGAAAAAGTGATAGTAACATTTTTTCAAAAACGGAGGTAGTATAAGGCAATGGATCAAATTTCGATTGAGATAAAATAAATTTTTAATAAAACGTGTTATTATTAGAAATTGAAGGCTAAGACCATTGCCTCCAAAAATATCAATATGGCTGCTAAGACCATTGCCTCCAATTTCTAATAATTGTTGATGCTTAAAAAAAAATATTGATGATATGTTCGTTGTTTTTGTTGATTATTATCGGTGTTTTAGGAAAGGTTCTGAAAAGTTCCGGAACATACTAGAAATCCTTAATGTAGAGAAACATAAGGTTTTCTAGTTTAGGTGATTTCGATATTAAGATAGGTTTCCTGATTAATACTACCTTCGTTTCAGCAAAAGTGTTACTATCCCTTTTTGTTTTAGGCTAAAAATAGGCTAAAAGAAAAAAGTGATAGTATCACTTTTGCTGAAACGGAGGGAGTATTAGATTTTCTAGTTGTTTAGGGTTTTCTTTTCGAAGGAGACTAATACTTGTGGATCAAGTATATGACTACTATGTAAGGAGGCTTAAATGATGATAGTTATATATGGTTTTCAAGAGAGAGTTAGAGAATACACAGTGTAGTTCTCTAAGTTTATGAGGGATTCAATCCCACCTCTTGGGGTGGAGAATAGTGAAGAGAAGATCACCTTGTTCGTTGATGGTGGAAGATACATCGTTGGTGTTGGAAGAGACATCGTTTAGAAGGAGATCATCTTGTTGATAAGTATTATCTTGTTTGGTTAGACATTATTAGGTAATTTATGGAGTGTTTAGTTCATGAGAGTTATTTTAGGGTTTATGATCAACATAATGTTGGCTCATAGTTGATTGATCCGTCAATCATTGAGTATGTAATTATCTGTTAGTGGTTCTATAATAAAGAAGAAGTCGTAGATGTTTGTGGACGTAGGCATATTGCCGAACCACGTTAAATCTTGTGTGCTTTACTTAGTGCTTTGTTTGTGTTTGTATCTTATTATCTTTCATTCTAAGTCGATCCGAAGATTTGGTGTCTAGTGGAATTATTTTTAAGGTCTTAATTCCCAACAGTTTTGGCATAACCACACTAACGATAATAACGATAAGTGACAACAACAATCACATATATGACTTTCCTACACTAAATTATTTTATTTTATTTGCTTTCAAAAATATTTTGGAGATTACAAGCATAGGAAAGGTACATTTACCGAAGCGGTCAAATTTGTTTGACCTGCAAAATTAATTTATTTTGTTTTGAGTTCAAGAATATTGTAGAGAAATAGTTATAAGCATAAGAAACATATCTTAACTAAAACCACTAGATTTGTACCCCGTGTGTAGTTAACTTCCCCTGACAACGTACTGTTATAATTTTCCATCTAACAAAATAAGAATGAAAATCAACAGTTGCCCCTAAGATCATGAAGATTCTTAAGTGTTGGAGGACAAAACTTAGCGACAAGATACATAAGTGTAGGTATTGAGTTTTCAGTGTTGCTGATGGCTCCAATTTATCATAATCAATCAAGGATGGGTTGCTTAAGATGTAAGGAATAAATTTCTTGCAACCCAAATAAATTCTTAATTGATAAATCAAAGTAGTTTCTTAAGATGCAACCTCGAAAGCTGGTTTGCAAGGCTAGGATTGCCCAAAGCTTATTAACTGCAGGATTTTAAGTTCTCCATCCATTGTGGGACTAATCTCAATAATTAACTAAGAATTGGCAATTCTAAGTGCATGGAAAATTCGCTCTAATAATCAAAGAAGAATGAATGAACCCAAAGCCAAATGTGTATTGGGTTGTCCTGTTAAGCTTTTTAGGTTCATAAAACTCAAGTAATTGTGTTCGTCAACTCATAAGAGAGAAAATAGTTTTAAAAGCTATATAGGGTTCGTGAACTCATCATATTAGGTGTGCGAACTCAAATGTTTAAAATTCATAGGAATAACTTCTTGTACTAGGTTCACGAACTCAAATAACAAAAAAATCCCAGTGGAATTTTACCTGACTAAAGACTATATTTGCAAGAAATCTTCCACACAATCTTGTGGAGATTAGTATATCTATTTATATATGTAAATACAAATATACATGAGTAGTTAACGAGTTACAATTTTAAAGTAAAACAAGTAACAATCTCGTATCTATTAGGAGATATTCTAGGAATACTAGAGTTTATTGCTGAGCCATTCTTAGGCCAGCTTGTATAGTTATCCGTCACACTTACCCTTAAGTTGAACCTGAGTTGACGAATGCTCAACTTGTTGCGGATATACTGGAACCTTGGTGAAGACAACTCTTTAGTAAAAACATCAGCAAGCTGATCCTTGGATAAAATAAACTTGACTTCTAATTGTTTGTTGGAAACTCTTTGACGAACAAAGTGATGATCTATTTCGATATGCTTCGTTCGAGCATGAAACGCCCGGTTGGCTGTGAGATATGTAGCACCCAAATTATCACACCACAGTTTTGGTGTTGAAGCTGCAATCCCCATTTCTTTTAATAAAGACTGGATCCAAATTTTCTCAGATATAGCAATGGCCATACCCCTACATTCTGCTCTGCACTTGGTTTTTGAAAATGTTTTTTGTTTGCGAGCGCTCCATGAGATGAGATTTTCACCAGAAAAATATACAATATCCACTGGTAGACCTGCGATCATCGAAGTTACCCGCCCAATCTGCATCTGAGTATGCACGAAGGGAACTGTCAGAACTTGGCTTAAATAACAAACCATAATCAACTGTATTCTTATAGGGCGTTTGGTTCAGGTAATTGGGAGCCAGGAATTGGATTCCAAGGGAATATACCCAATTCCCCCCAACCAAACAGTCCATCCAAAGTTAGAATCGGATTCCATGGGAATCCAATTCCCTCATATTCCTTGTTTTCTATTTCATCCGTCCACCAGCGGAATGCAATCGAATTCCCCCCAACCAAACAGTCCATCCAAAGTTAGAATCGGATTCCATGGGAATCCAATTCCCTCACATTCCTTGTTTTCTATTCCATCCGTCCGCCAGTGGAATACAATCGAATTCCATAGGAAAACAAGGGAATCGATGCAAAATGACTATTATATCCCTTGCTATCATATATTTTCAAAGAAAAAATCACCTAAAATCTTCGAATCATCGATGGAGAAAAACTATCAGATTCAATTTCATAACGTCAAATTCCAGCGAGAATCGGCAGCGAGAAAAACAATGAGAAGATAAGTTTTAATTATTTTTATCCTTCTAGTAATCGTTAATCATCTGATCTGAAGATTTAGTTTGAGATAAAGTTTTAAGGAAATTTTTCTTTTGACAGAGATTTCTTGGAATTCATTTCTGAAAATTTAACCTAGTTTTCAATTTTGTGATTTTGAGCAAAAACTAATGTCAGATTCGAAATCAGGGCACCTTAATCTTTGTTACCCATCAATTTGATTTGAATTTCCTTTACTTTTGATTGATTGAACTCAAACGTTTTGAGAGTGGCGCCTTTAGCAAGCAGTACCTTCTGCAAAATTAGTAGCAAACCTAGTTATTCAACTAATTCAATTCTTGTACAGATATATAGAGTCAAAATGTTGTTATATTTAATTGCAGTGAATCTTCTCTACTATCATGTGTTTATTACATCTGATTTTTGTACATAGTGGTCTCAATATGTGTTTTTTCTTCACTTACTGATGTTTAATATGTTTTGGATATATCTGTGGATGTCTAGATGTATGTGGAAAAAGTGTTAGGGGGTGAATCAACTTAATTTGTAATAATCATCCTTGAACTCTTACCAAGACACAACTGTGAAGTTGCAAAGTAAAAAAGCTGGAACGTGTAGCAACTATACGCAGTAGTTGTTGCCTTCAGCTCCTATTTTTATCCCCTTGCGATGATTGAAAAAGAACCCATGGAAACAACTATCAGAAATGCAAACTAAGTATCACTAATCTCTAAGGTTTATTTGCTTATTGCAATATGTATACCACTTGCATATTAATGAATAATTTAGAATCAAATTCATATATGTCACGGCCTAGCAAGCCTGTCTTGAATGATGCATTACTTTTGACTAAAAAACATGATCTACTGCATTTCATTATTGAACACGCCTGAGCATATTCGAAATTCTATTTGTTACCTTCTTTATCGATTCAATAATTATTCTTACCTCAAGCTCTTGAGGCTTATCAATGATGAGCTGTTTGTAATTTCAAAATGTTGTAGAAAAATTTCTGAACAGTTAAGTACATACTATTGCAAGCACTAATATACCTGCAGCGCAAGCAATTATTAATAAGAAGACCAATTATCAGCTCAGTTGGATTTCTGGAGCATCTTTAGGTATAATTTCTCCACCTCTTTCCTTTAATTTGATTTAGATAATTAGGATTTTGATTTTTGTGTTGGGTTTATGAAATATCATTTGCATGTTTAGATTTTTGTCGAGTTCAGGTGTAACTCGAGTTCATATTAGTTATAATGGGATGATGTCAACAACAAGATTGTGTGTGAAAAGCAATTATTTGATAATTTGGCTAAGGTAATGTTCAAAACTTCTTTATGCTAACTCTATGTACCTGTTTCTAGGTTACAATTTGCAGTACTTTAATCAGTTTTTTCATGTTTTGTGTTATTATTGGCCTGCATTGTTCACTTTTAGATAATGTGACTTGTGGCATTTTGAGCTATTAATCTTGTGCAATTTCAGTTTTAGTTCTTAGCATAGATGTTTAACTGAAACTTGATTGACATTGCATCATCTGAGAGTGAGAAATCCAGAATCCTAAGTTAGTCCACAGAGATCTAAAGCCAAGTAACATCTTTCTAGACCATAAAGTGCACGTAATAGCGGCAGATTTTGGGCATGCTAGATTCTTGGAAGTGGACGACAAGGCGCTGAGCGGGGAAACAGGTATTGCGATATGTTTACATGGCTCCAGAAAGTAATAAGGTTTGAATCTTACGACAAAAAGTTCGATGTATATAGTTATGGTGTTATCCTCAATGAACTTATCACAAGCGAACATCTCTACATAGAAACTGATTTTGGCCCTTCCAAGGTAAAGAAAAATTGTTCTTTTGTCCCTCACATGAACAGGCTTGTAGTGTATATTAAAAAATTTACATTCGTTACAAATTTTTCCATCTGCAGATTGTTGATTTGACATGTATCAACCGTAAGACAAAGGCTACACTTTTTATTATGCAAAAACACAAATCGGAACAAATGATGTGATTTAAGGGGATTATTCTTTAATCCGAGTTTTATACAACTATTCTGTAAATGATGAGATTCTACTATTATATCTGCTTCTGGTTTCGTTGAACTTCATTTGTGAAGTTCCATTTTGTTTAACCAATCTGATGTTGTGTCTCATATTGAAATTTCATTGTTTCTGGTTTTTCAGTCTCATACAAACGCAAAGGGAGTGCATGGGGAATCTAAAATGTTTTTCCGAATGGAAGAGGAAAAGATGGCTCAGTACGTGAATAGAATCCTCGAGTAGAATTCTTTGATATAGTCTATTATCAATTGTGAAGTCTCAATCAGAATAATTTAGTTAATTTTACTACTCAACTGTGAAGTCTAAAACAGTGATGTGTTTTATAACTCGGTCTAAATTAAGAGATTTTACTGACCTAATAACACTTTGTTAGTATTGCCATACTTGTCCATGTTTTTGTTCATGTTTTTGTCCATGGTTTATTGCTCTCTTGGGTCTCCTTCAGTGGTTTCAGCTGAAACCTATTTTTTCAATTGTTAATATATATTAGTTTCTTAGGTATTATTTCTTAATTATTCCAGTTAGTTTTTATAATTTGAAATTTAAATGTTGTTTACCGGCTATTTTTGAATTTTTGAACAGTTTAGTGTAGGTAATAGAATTTTAAAGAGTAAGGATATATAAGAGATATTAGATATTTGGATTACCATGCAATTCAATTACCCCCAACCAAATACTATTTTTTTGATTAAGGAATCCATTTCTTGGAATTCAATTCTAGGAACTGGATTACCCCATAATCCAATTCCTAGGCTTCCAATTACCCGAACCAAACGCCCTATTAAGATATCTCAATATTCGTTTCACAAGTTTACAATGTTCTACATATGGATCATGCATATACTGACATGCCCCGTTAACAATAATTGATATATTTGGAGGAGTGATATGCAAGTATTGGAGAGCTCCACTATGCTTCGATATAGGGTTAGCTCTGAAATTTTCACTCCCTTGTTTTTATAGCCTTGCCTGTGCTTCTAAAGGAGTACAAATTGGCTTGATTCCATCTAACTTGGTACTTCGTATTAAATAAGCCATATATTTGCGGTGGGTTAGAGCTAGATGCTGACCTTGTTTAATAACTTCAACCCGAAGGAAATAAGACAAGGTACCCATATATTCTACTGCAAAAACATTACCCAAGTAAGTAATAAGTTTATCAATAGCCTGACATGATGTTGGGACAATGATATCATCAACATATATCAAGACATAGGTTATTGAGTTTGAAGCTTGCTGGATAAATAATGAGTTGTCTGCAATGGAACCTTTGAACCCTAGCTTAGTGAGATATCCACTTAACCAAGAGAACCAATCCCTTAGAGATTGTTTAATTCCATATTCTGACTTATGTAGTTTGCAAATATGATTTTGATAGCTTGGATCAATATATCTTGTAGGTTATTTCATGGATACTTCTTCCTCAAGCGCACCATGTAAGAAAACATTCTCTACATCAAGTAGTCGTAATTCCAATTATTCATGACTGCAATAAATAACACACGCCTAATTGTGCACGGTTTGATCACCGGACTAAAGGTTTCCCCATAATTATCCCTTCTTGTTGATAAAACCATTTTACGACTAAACGAGCTTTGTAGCGAGCGATTTTACCATCTGGCTTTTGCTTGATTCGAAAAACCCACTTTGAACCAACCACATTCATTACTATTTTATACTTCACTAGAGACCATGTTTTATTTCCTATTAGTGCATTAATTTGCACATCCATGTCAGTTCTCTATTTAGGGTATGTGCATGCCTTTGAGTAGCATGTTGGCTCCATAAATCAGAATCATTTAAAGGATATTTTGATGCAGTAAGAGAGAGCTTTTGAATTGGTTTAGTAATACTAGATTTAGCTCGGGTTGTCACTGGGTAGACCTGACTTTGTACAGGATGTGTAACTGACTGATTTGTCGTATCTGCAGGTTGTATCTCAGTTCGTGAGATTGCAGGCAAAATATTATGCTCAGAGTCACCAGGTACTGATGATTTTGACGTCCATGTTCTGACTTCGTACCTCATTATGTAATATCTTATCAGTTTGTGCGATTGCAGGCAATGTATTATTAGGCAGTGATGTTTCTGAGACGTCTTGTATAGTCGACTTCTGTCTCTGTGGTGCATTTTATAACTGTTGAACAGTTGCAGATGTATAATCTATAAAAAGAGATGATTTAAGTAACTTTGTAGAAGGAACTTGAGCTTTTGAAGAAAACACATGTCCATCCTACTTCCTTAGAGCAAATGGAAACGAGCATTCTTCAAATTTGACATAGAGAGAGATATATACTCTATTCGTTTGTCGATGTAGATACATGTAACCTTTATGAGCATTATTATATTCTATGAACAGACATGATATAGTGATATGGGTTCTAGATTATTGGAATTATATGGTTGAAGGCATGGATGAGCTAAACAGATAAACAATTTTAGGAATGTGTAGTCTGGTGCTTTATTGAATAACAGTTCCAAAGGGGTTTGTATTTCTGAATTTGAAGATGGAATTCTGTTAATGAGATAACATGTAGTTGTAAAGGACTTTGACCAAAATAATTTTGGCATGTGGGCATGGAAAAATAAAGTGAGACCTGATTCTGTGATGTGCCTAATGCGACGCTCTGCAAAACCATTTTGAGGTGATGAACGGGGACAAGAAAATCTATGTTGCATGTCAAAATCATTGAGAAAAGATGTAAATTTTTTGTGTTCTTCTGCAATATTAGATTGGAAGACTTTGATTTTATGGTCTAATATGTTTTATATTTACTTTTTAAATTGAACAAAGATAGGTAAAGCATCAAATTTTTGCACCAAAAGGAAGATACACATATAATGAGAAAATACATTCATTAACAATATAAAATATCGCAAACCATTTCTAGACATATATCGTGACATCCAAATGTCATACACTATTAAACTTAGAGATTTATCATAACCGGTACTACTAACTGGAGAGGGAAGTTTCTTGCTCTTACTGATATGGCAAGAATGACAAAAATCAAAGTATTTATTTTAACAATATAAAATATCTCAAACCATTTCTAGACATATATGGTGACACCCAAATGTCATACACTATTAAACTTAGAGATTTATATAAACGGTACTACTAACTGGAGAGGGAAGTTTTTTGTTCTTACTGATATGGCAAGAATGACAAAAATCAAAGTATTTATTCGAAACTGGAAGTGGAAACTTGTTGATGACTTTAGTGACAGTGCGTAGCATTGGATGACTAAGACGATGTTGCCAAACCGGTAATGCGTTTGATAGAAAAGACTTGGGTTGAATCTGAGTAGTTATCTCTTTCACACCATCAAATATTAAAGCTCGTTTCTATTCCGCCCCTGCAGCAGTGTTGTCCCTGTACAATTGTCCTTCAAAACAAAGAAACTTGTGTGAAACTCAAAATAAACATTGTTATCCTTGCAGAATTAATAGACAGAGATAAGATTTCTTCTTATATTCATAACATGGAAAATATTACTAAGATGAAATGATCTTGTGTTGCGAGTAAAGGTTGCATTACCAATATTTTCAATTAGAAGAGGATTATCATTGCCAACATGTACTTGATATGTGCCATCATATTCATGTGGGATATTCAGGTTATTGATGTCTGCAGTAAATTTATGGGTTGCGCCTGTATCGGTGACCCATTTGTTATCAATTAGTCCTCCATGTAGTACTACATAGGCGGTTGGTTGTCTTTGCTGCGACGTAAAAGATGGTTGTCTTTGTTAAACTCTTTGTCGCAGCGGAACCATCAATTCAAGGCTCATGATGTCTACGCCACAAAGCTGACATAGTCCTTGGTTTTTTAGGATTGTTGAACCTTTGACATTGTTGGTAACGACCTTGATGGGACTGATTTCTCGGCTTTCTTTGTTCCGTTTTATGGGAAAATGATGCTCTGCTAAAGATAACTACATTAGCTATTGGTTGCTGCAGTGAGGCCATTTGCATCTCAAGACACATGCCATACCTCAGAAGATGAGCATAGAAAATGTCCATGTCCATCTCGTCAACCATACTTTAAATGTAACAATTGGATCCTAAGATTGGTTTAAATTACTTGATATTGATTGATTTGTATCATCTTCGGAGATTGTTATCCCTGATGCTGCAAGAGAATCAGATAAAGACTTAGCCTTTGAGAAATATTGTTGTATTATGTCGTCACCTATCTTGAGATTGTGCAGCTCCCTTTGCAAGTGCATTTGATGCGCTTTAGTCTGAGGTGCAAATCTAGTTTCCAACGCATGCCAGACTTGTTTTGATATTTTTATCCCGACAACTCGGGTAATAACTCCTTCTGTCAATGAGGATAGCAGTCATCCCATAAGGATCTGATCATGTTCCTCAAATTTGGTAAACTCATGGTTGATATCTTGTGAGTTAGGAATACGGGTAACGTAGGACATATCTCTATTTTTCCCCATGGGGTTTTTTGAGTTGACCCATCAATGTATCCATCTAGTTTGTATCCATTCAAGAGAGGCTTGAATTGTGTCTTCCACAACAGATAGTTTGTTTCATTCAACTTGTTGTCGATAAGATTGTTAATATGAACTTAATGAAGAGATGTAATGTTTGCTGCCTTTTTTTTGCGTGATTTGAGATAGATGGCCTAATACCAAATGAAGATTATATTTGTAGGAAATCTTCCACACAATCTTGTGGAGATTAGGATATCTATTTATATATGTAAATACAGATATACATGAGTAGTTAACGAGATACAATTTCAAAGTAAAACAAATAAAATCACGCATCTTATTTAAGAGATATTCTAGGAAGACTAGAGTTTACTGTTGAGTCATTGGGTTGGGAGTCTTTAGGTCCGCTTGTATAGTTATCCTTGACATCTTGCACTAAATTCACGAATTCAAATGAAATAAAAATCTCAGGAGAACCCTTAGTTATTCTTGTGATCAAGGAGGAGGTCCTTATCTTTCACTACAGCTGTACCCCACCAACTTGAGATCGGGTAGTTCAGAATCTATAAATAGGTCATCTGTCAAACATGCTAAAAGACTTACAACATACAAAACATTTATTCTGCAACTCATAATTACTGTGATCTTTCTCTTTTTGTTTCCAGCTTTGAGACCATCCATGCTTCCTCTTTTTTATGACTGAAGCAGTCTTCAGATGGCAATTTGCTTGGTTTAGACGAATACTATTCGTAACCAACCTTCTGTAACTCATCAAAACCTCAACTCAAAACTCTAAATTTCACCTCTTTTCACTTAAATATTTTTACTCTAAGACAACCATACATGTATAACAATTCCCAAATTTAACTCACTCTTTAAAACCGGGGCACAATTTGAATATTTGCTCAAAACGTTTGAAACTTAAGATGGGTTTGAAACTAGGCATAGTTTTTTAGAGGTGAAATGTGCCTTGAGTTTTGGATGTTGGTAAAGTTTTAAACTTCGCCTTATGCAATGCAGAGTTTCAAACACCACATCAACACCCCACCATGCCTAAATGAGGGTTTTGGTGTTTCCGGGAAGTTTCTTTTTGACGGTACGTCTAGAAGCGTTTTTTAAAAGTAAACCTGACGGCTTAATTGAATGGGGGCTACTAAGTTGCAGAAGGATTATTAAATCTCAAATAATATTATATGCTAATAATGATGCGCACGTGGATAACCATGTCAGAGTACAGATTAAGATAGGATCAGTGGATTACCGTAGAGAATGAAAGAGAATTATTGTGAAAATCTAAATTGGACAATAAAATAATAGAATATGGTTAGTACTTGTGAAATGCCAGTCCACAATTCCCACCCATAAAACCTCCTAGAAATACTATTTCTTCTTTTAATTTCTCTTCACTCTCATCGAGATCCTATTCTTACTCTACCTTCTCTTTTTTCATCTCCCTCTACATTTTAAATTCTCTCAGAATCACCGGTTTCCTCATAAGCTTTTTGCGCAAAAGAAATTATACTAACGAGAAGAAGATATCGTGATCATCATGTCAGAGATTGTATGTTTCGGAGAAATGCTGATTGATTTCGTACCAGATGTTGCTGGTGTATCACTTTCCGAATCAACTGGTTTCCTTAAAGCCCCTGGTGGTGCTCCTGCTAATGTCGCTTGTGCCATCACTAAACTTGGTGGTACTTCTGCTTTCATTGGCAAGGTTTAGTACATTAACTTTTCTTTTTCCCTCTATATTTCCTTTGCCTTTTATATTAGAAATCACTACGCCATGGATAGAAAATCAGAAGATTCAGATTCAGAACTCAGATTTTTTTCTTTATTTTCGTTGGCACATGTTAGCAAATTAAGATTTCCGATATCAACAAGAAATGATCTACTTAATGTCTCACGTGCTTAATTTGCTAATTTGTTTTCCCACTTTTTCATTTTCTTTTAACACGTGTAAGAATATTATAGGTAAGCATTTGTGCACCCATTTTAGAAAAGGGTGAACATTACACATTAGATAAACAAATAAGCCTTTTAGTTTGATTCTAATTTTGTTGTTATTTGGATTGTTTGAATTTCAGTTTGGAGACGATGAATTTGGACATATGCTGGTTAACATATTGAAGAAAAATGGAGTGAACAGTGAAGGTGTTTGTTTCGATAAGGATGCAAGAACAGCACTTGCATTTGTCACGTTGAGAAAAGATGGAGAGAGGGAGTTCATGTTCTATAGGAACCCCAGTGCTGACATGTTGCTTAAAGAATCTGAGCTCAACATGGGTGTCATCAAAAAAGCCAAGATTTTTCACTATGGTTCTATTAGTGTGATTACTGAACCTTGTCGATCGGCTCACATTGCTGCCGTAAAAGCTGCCAAAGAAGCTGGTGTCCTGCTATCTTATGATCCTAACCTTAGGATCCCTCTTTGGCCATCTCCTGAAGCTGCTCGTGAAGGTATCAAGAGCATCTGGAATACAGCCGACTTCATCAAGGTTAATGTCTCTTGTTTTAGCTTCTGTTTTACTTTGAAAAGTTTAAAGAGCGTTCGAGCAACAATACATAATGATAAATAACACATTACCTTGCGCACATATTGGTATGTGCAGGTTAGTGATGATGAGGTAGAGTTCATAACACAAGGACCATCAGATGAAAAGAACTGTTTATCACTCTGGTATGAAGGTTTGAAGTTGCTTGTCGTCACCGATGGAGACAAGGGTTGCAGATACTTCACCAAGGTTTCATACCTTTGCTTTAACTTCTGCATCTTTCTTATTAACATTGTTATGGAATGAATCTGAATGGATCATTGGTGTTATGTTTGGAACAGAACTTCAAGGGGTCTGTGAAAGGATTCGCAGTGAATACAGTAGATACTACAGGTGCTGGTGATGCTTTTGTTGGCTCACTTCTTTGCTCACTTGCCAAAGATCCTTCTCTTTACGAGGTTTGTTTCCTAGTTCTTTCTCTACTTATATAGGTCACCTTAAGTGGGTTTCTACTAATTTTCTATGCAAAACTCCACATTAAAATCGATATTTTTCTATAATAACACAGAACGAAGGGAGACTGGAAGAGGCACTCACACTTGCAAATGCTTGCGGAGCAATCTGTACAACTCAGAAAGGAGCAATTCCAGCACTCCCAGACACTGCTGCTGCTCAAAAACTTATCTCAGGCTCCAAATGAGAAGTCTAAGGGACAGTTGACAAGAAGGGATCAACTAAATGTACTCTTTTTGTTTTTTGATTCCTTCGCGGATTACTTCCTTACAGAATTTCTGCCTGAAACCCTTATAAATTTTGTCCTAGTAAGAGATACTGCCGGTGAAGCTTTTATATGACTTCCTTGAACCATTATTCAAGGGCCTTCACCTAGTTTTGAGATTTTGTAACCGGTTGGCAGTTCTCAGTACTGTTTTCTTTCTAGCGAGTGTTCTATATTCTATTCATGAATCATGATTAGTCTTTTTCAAACTGTTTGCACGAATAAATTCCACCAGACCAACAGATCTCAAAGAGAAGATAGATTTGCTTGGGGACGTGTTTTTCAGGATTCATGGTACACAAACAGCCCAACAATTCCATCAAAACATGAATGATGAATCCGACCTTTAAAATTAACTAATCGAATAAACCATATATGAATTCATATGAATCTTGTTTGATTCTTTTACTAACACCTATCAACATTTTATCATGCTATCTAATCTGATCTCTTATTAAAACGAATGTTTTGATCAAACTGGAGGTGCACAAGAATTAACTAATGGGAACCCATAACACTTTATCCTATCTCAGATTTTTGTTATAAAAGCATGATTGTTTTTAAGTTCCTATACATTGAACTCTTCAGTTAAGACGAGAAATCTCCATTAACCTTCTACATTAATGCAGTCATATTTTGAGCTAACTCTATATGCCCTTCACTTGTAAAGATAACTCTTTATTAATTACAGGAACAGAACGGAAGCAATTTCTGTTGATATTCACTAAGGTTGAATCTCATAGTAGCAAGGAATGATACATTGTACTAATGTAGCTTCTTATTACTACTGTTTAAACCTTTTTTCTATTTCCTAGGTTTTCTAGAAGATATTTTATGTACAAAGTGAAAGAGATTTTAGAGTGTGCTACTCGTAGCTGTGATGGTTGCAGATAAATTACATGCTAAATGCTGGATGATAGTGGTCAAGCTACACGCTCATGACTCTCAGAGTGGCCTCTGTTTCTCCCTCCAAAGAATCCGGCTCATCAACATCCTTTTTCCCCTGCAACCAAATACAAAGTTTCATGATTTAAATCAACGCCAACGGTCAGAAGGATCACTTTTAATTCAGAAAACGGTTCCTGCCTTAACACCTGCACTAGGTGAATTGGGTGCAAGTCTGACAATATACTTCCTGTAGGTTGCCATTAGCTAACACCAGTCAGTACAAACATGTGACACCACTTTTGGTGAACCATGTTGAAGGTGGAATTATAAAACTAGACCATCGAGTTATTGGTGGGTTTTGAAGAGTCAAACCACCACCCTAATACCGGTATGGTCACCACCAATCACACATTGATCGTCGGGGTCTTATTAACCCTTGTTAAAAATCAGTCAACAAATGGAACTCCATCTTTCTGATCAAGATCTTAGCATTTGACATGAGAAAGAAAATGATTAGGAGAAAGACAATATATACCAGGCATACCCTTTGGTCGTTCAACCTGACTTCCGCAAGGTAACGCTCCAATGAACCCTCTCCGCGAAGAATTTTTGCTCCTAAGCCATGTGAATTCACTGATTCGATTGCCTCCTCATCAACCACAACTGCGTCTATTTTGTCACTCCCTGTCTTAACATCTGGAATCTGAGAATGAAAAAAGTTGCTTCTTATTAGGGATGGTTTGATTAAGAAATTATCTGCATCCCCACTATTACTATATCCGGAATAAACTGCAGGCCAGTACTCTTACCTCATACATTGCTTCCATAAGAATGTTTTCCAGTATCCCTCTTAAGCCCCTTGCTCCAGTGTTCTTAGACATTGCTTTCTTTGCAATCAAACGTAGTGCGTTCTCCGTAAAGTGTAGCTTGACCTAAAATGTGTCATGACATTACATTTACCACAAGAAAGAAAGATTTCGAGATCCAAGGGACAAAATGCCAAAGGCACTTACATTGTTCATGCTGAACATTTTTCGGTACTGTTTACCAAGAGCATTTTTGGGCTCCGTGAGGACCTATTGTAGAAGAAACAACACCAAGGAAACTCTGTCAAATATGTCGCAAATATTTGACTTTGGAACTGGGCAATGTTTCAAGGTATTATGCACTTGATTCCATGTTCATGTTACTAATTAGTCTATCCACTACCAATAGCTGTAAGAAACTCTGGAATCATAGCTTCTGGCCTCAAGCTGTTAGGCTTTTGCCTTTGTTGTAGGCGCCCTAAGAGTCCGTTAATATTTTGATTTTAAGAAGGCCTCAGGAAGATGCTCAAAATCCAATTGTGATAAACCTAGGATATCTAAATAGAAAGTTTTATTTGATGATCACAACCACCTAATTTTGCTCCCAAATTGAAAAAAGTTCAATCATCCTACTAAAGTTAAAGAAAGAAGTTATAGATGTAATCTAGGGAACATGAAATAACTGTTTCCTCTTTTTCGTTCTTTTGAAATTTGGGTGCATGAAAATTGTAAGAGATATCTTTAATAGATCTAATAGAGAAGTGATGTAGAAAAATGTATCAGAGGAATAAACATATGTAGCAAACATGAGAGATAAACTGTTGATATATACCTGAACAAGTTCGTCTTCATTCAGAGCTGACAAACTAACCAGGATTGGAAAGCGTCCACAAAATTCAGGTATGAGACCGTATGCAATAAGATCACCACTTTCAACCTGCAAATCACATATAAACTAATCAGCCTCCATTTCTGATAGAATAACAGTACATGACCCATAAATAGGTTATATCAAGATGGGAGACTATACAAAGATAAAATAAAAAGTAAGATATATCTAGATATTAATTAATAACTTAACATTTTCTTTTCTTTTTTCAACCTTGAAAGAGGCTTGATTCTCACCGTTTCCAATAATGATGATGTCAAAATAGAATTAGTTAGCCCACCAGCTCTCATGTTGGCACGAACTGGTGAGCCAAAGCCGATAGAAGAATCCTGCCGCCTAGCAAATACGAAATTTAACCCTCGTCAGTGAATGATAAGGAAAAAGGAAAAAAAAATACAATCTTCCCATCAAAACACATCAAAACTTGTGGATACCTCTCTGAAATGGTTTTTTCCAAGTCAATAAATGCTCCACCACATATAAAGAGTATATCTTTTGTGTCTATCTGCAGAACCACAGATGAACTTTATAGAATAATTTGAGAGGGAGGCTTAGCATAACAAACGTCTAGCTTCAGGTACCTGAATATTATCGCCACGGGGATGCTTACGAGCTCCCTTCTCAGGGACATTCACTATCTGTAAACACATGATACTTAATGTTAAGCAACATAAGCAACAGACTGGATTCAGAAATGATTCATGCTCATTCTCAAGTCCACAATCTTCATGTGAATATGCCTCATGAAACTACAAGAGTTGCAGAATAAGGAAAACTATGAATCTAGAAGATGTCAAGTTTCACTTGTCGAATTTCAAGGTGACCAGATTATGGCATGACTGAAAGGAGTTTCTTATCAAAGTTGACTGAATGAGAAGTATACGTAGTTAGTTTGTATCAGAGAGTAAGTGCTGCTAGCAACCTCTCATTGAGAAGAAGGAAATCCTGCTTTCGTGAGTGAAGGAGTTTACAACTAAATTTAAATAGAACTTTTACTTCTTGATTAATCAAAGAAAGTACTATGGCTGGAATTTACATTAAAAAGAGTGGCCATGGTATCAGAACAAGTACATCATCACAGTTTGAGACTTATAAATCCATAATGTGTGGTGAAAGGAATTTCAAAATTGAGCAATTTTTGCAGATACGAAAAATTTGGGCAACATGAAACCAGATTACTAGTTCATCTGTTTTGCTTCTAATTCATATTACATGAGTGAACAAATGGGACGAAGACTAGAATAGGCACAATCAGCATGCTTCAAAATTGCATCGACTAAGATGCAAATAAAATTAAGCTGTAAGTAGTGTGATTGATGAACTTACAGTTCCTTCCAACATTTTCAGTAATGCCTGCTGAACACCCTCTCCTGATACATCTCTACTTATGTTCATGCTCTCAGCCTGCTAACATATTTGGAGAAAAAAAATACTTAAGTACTTATTATGACAGGTAATAACACATATGTATGCTTTAAACGGAACAGTGAAAATATGAAGACCTTCTTAGTTATCTTATCAACTTCATCAATGTAGACCATCCCTTGCTGAGCTGCTTCTACGTCGAAATCTGCAGCCTAAATACAAAATCGAAAAGGATGTAGGAAATATTGAGCTAGGTTTTACGATAGATTATATGACAACTATAAATGTCAATGATGTATTACACTACTAGCAAAAAACATGTTTTCTTGTCAGACATGACAATAAGCCTTTATCTGAGATTGATATACAAGTCATGACATTTGCTTTAGCAAAGGCCTTCATACTTCATTTAGCAACATTCGTATTACAAACATAAGTTGGTTTTGGATACACATTGACATGCAAATATGCATCCTTTCAAACACCAGAAACAACCACCACATGCTCAATATAAAATTTATATACAGATAAGACTTCGAATAAGGAAAACACTGAAAGGAACGGCTTCAGATATCTGAACAAAGCATATATCTAAAAAATGAAGCAAATAAGATCCCTACCGAAAGTAGCTTATATAAAATTGACTCCACATCTTCCCCTACATAACCTGCCTGCGCAAAGCAAAACTTGGTTGCTTTAGTTTTGACCCTAAAACAACTGCAAAGACTCCCACAAATACAATAGAGAACCTAACCAGGAACAAGAAATGGTATTCACATGAAAGACCGTTATAATTGCTCATCAAGGCACTTGACATGCAGCAAATTGGGACTGTACAAAATGAAATGAAGTCTGCTGCATTTTCTTGCATGTTGTACCTCGATAAACTATGATGGTTGCATATAGAAACTTTCATTGAGTATAACCAAATTTCAACATACACTAGGTCATCTTCTTGCATAAAGTAAGCATAGGTAGAATTGGACTGGTGAGCAATTGGATTGGGGTATATTGAGATCTAGAAAAATATATTTTGTACAAAAAGAGAAGGAATATCACAAACCCTTTGATCCTGGATAGGAAACAGGAAAAATTTGTGTGTAATTAATCCACAAAGAAGAAAGGACAGTTTTTTTTATCCGAGATCAAAGAAATACTTTAAATGTACAGATGTTTATTTTCTTGATTCAAAACAAAAGACAAACAATGGTAGACAATCAAACCGTAAAACAAGTACCGTTGTCAAACAACCTAGATGAGAAGGTTGAATTTGTGGTCGTGATGGTAGAGCATGGAGTCTAAGTTGGCAACGATACTTCGAAAATCACATAATTTACTTTGCGATGCACATCAATCCATAAGAGTAACAGATACTGAATATATGCAATGCTAGAGGAATCTGAATCATGAAACATGCCATTCACAACAGATGGAGGTGCAAAACTTGCCTGTGTCAAAGTTGTTGCATCTGCAATGACAAATGGCACATTCACAAAGCGAGCTAGTGTTTTTGCAAGTAAGGTCTTCCCTGTTCATTTCAGAATTATAAGCCAAACCCAAGCAGTGTGACATTTTGCATACACAAGAAAGCAAACACATCTGCAGTCATGATATGGTAATGAGTCCAAAAGTAAGAAGTAGATGGTGTACCCGAGCCAGTAGGACCCATTAGGAGTACATTGCTTTTGTCTAGCTCGACAGAATCATCCCCATCAAGTACAGCCTCAAGATTCTCTGATTCTTTTGCTGACCTAGAGTTTTTGTCGAACTATGTGTATTATTCATCAACTTAAACAGACAAAAATGACCCACCATAGTACTATATGAGGCAGGATACATACACTAAAGTTCCAAATACACACTAATTCACAAAGCTTAGTAAGAAAACTAACCCTCCTTTCTTCATTGAGGCATGATATATCCTTTTGTAATGATTATATACAGCAACAGAAAGCACCTGCGATGTTGATGAAAAACAGCTGTCAATCAAATATTTTTTTCATCAACCAGTATAATCATTTCTTTAGCATTTGAATTGGCAATTACTTTATAATACTGTCTGTGATTTGCAATTTGTTATTAACAGCTCCAAAATACTTTTGCCGCATGAAACAGTCAAACAGTTGCAATAGAAACACAAAATAAATTTGTACAAGAGCAACAACTAATGCCACTGAATACATAAGCTAGACCTGAACTACTGTCTTAATGTTGCAACCGTATGAGTCGGTTAGATATGATACCTTTTTCGCTCGCTGTTGTCCAATAACAAACTGATCAAGACCTTTGCAAATTTCTTTGGGAGTTGGTAAATTCTTCCCCAAATGTGAACCTCCCCATCCATCATTCCCAGTCCCACCATTATTACCTCCTGTAACATTTCCAGATCCCCGTAGCACATTCAACCCAGGTTCAAACGGCGGTCCCGGCGGAGTTTTCACCTCCACGGGGGGCACAGGAGGTTCCCCACCGGCTAACTCCCTCATCTTCTCCAAACACGAAACTCTGAACTGTTTCTCCAAATCCTCTCCATTACCTTCACAAAATTTAGTTGGCCCTTTAAGTTGACCAATTTCAATGAAATTCCCTTGTAAAGGAACAAGTTTTTGAGGTCGGAAATAACAAGCAGTTTTACAATTGGGACATAAATTAAGAGCTTGATAACCAATTGGGTCACCACGATTACAAAAATTCAGGTTAATTTGAGCCGAACAACGTGGACAGTTAGATTCAGCTCGAATCGTACCTTCGTAAAAATCATCACATGGTGTTTTATCCCATTTGTAACGTTCTTGTAATAAAGATCGATAAGTACTCACATGAAGACAACTGAATCGGTTTGAAATCAAATTGAATCGGTAATTAGGTGAAGAAGAAGATGATCTTGTTATAAATACCGGAATGTATCTAGCTGTTTCTTTTAATTTTTTCCATCGGAAAATTCCAGACATTTAGAGAGTGATAGTGTTGGATTGTTTTAACTGAAACTTCAAATTTGAGGTGTGGGGAAGAAAACGGTTGTTCGAAGTGAAGAAGTGAAAGAATTGTGTTTCGGGGAAGAAGAAGAGGAGAAGGATAATGTTTGGATGTGTTGCGTGTTGTAGTAATTCGGATCGAGAACTATAATCTCATGTTAATAGTTAGAGACTTTGAAAGGGTCTTTTAAACATCCTTATGTGAATAAAAGTTTTATTTAAGTTTTTAAAATTCTTAAAAACTAGTATTTGTTATTAAATTGGGATTTTTAGAAAGTCATTTAAATGTTCATGTTATTGGTATCAACTTAAAACTCATGGATTTGTAATTTTAGGAGACTTTAAGAGACTTTTATGCAAAAATAAGCATGACAAAAATTTCTCCAAAATTGATGATATTTTGGGAGATTTTAAAACTACTGTTGATTTATTTTATTATTTTACAACTATATTTTTTTTTCTCTTATGTATCGAACTTTTAAACTGATTAATCAAACTATGTTGTATTATCCTTAAATAAACCATTTTTGCAACTATATTAACATATTAATCATCCATAATATATTACCTATAACTTGCTTAACTATATATAAGACGAGTTATTAGAAAAAGACATAATTTTTCTTAAAAAATCTAAAATGCATAGATTTTTTAATTAAATTTGGGTTGTTAAGTATCATGTGAAATTTTTCGGTGATCATAGAATTTGAGTTATTTTATACGAACACATGCATGGACAATATATATTGTATTATTTTCAATAGTCTTAGTAGAATGTGTCACGATGAATAAGAACGGACAAACCAGTCCATCAGGTGATTATATATAGTGATTAGAACTAGGTTGTATGTCTTGGATAATAGTCTCGCATGGGTTATCAACAATTCCTATGTGGTTTCTTGGATTGCTCCCTCAATTGATTTTTTTCTTTAAATAAATGATTAAAACAAATCCACTATGATCACATTTTTGTCTCTATAAATCACAAAAACTCCCTACAAATCCACTATTTAGTTTCTGTAAATCACAAAGACTCTCTAAAACACTTCCATAAAATCACTTGAAATCTCTAGATTTCTAAAGAATCTTCGAGAGTCTCTCAAATAAAAAATCTCTAGAAATCCAAAAAATTCTCATTTAACTACCCCTTGTTAGTAATTTTTCTACTCAAACCAATCATTTAATCACACATAATATAAAATTACAAACCAAAAATTAATATTTTCCTCACTATGTTTCTCCCTAGTTGTGTAGCACGGGCAAACCTAAATTTACCACATGTCAACGTTATACTTGTGTCCGACACTTGGATGCACATATCTCTGTGCATCGATGATATAAATTATTTTAATATGAATATATATTAATAATGCCTGAATTTATATATATATATATTAACTCATTACTGTTTATCAATAATTTATTAGAATTATTAAAAAATTATATTTATATTGTCAATGTCTTCTACTAGTTTTTTCGTGTCCTCTTGTCTTATGTGAATAAATCCATATGACTATCCAACCTTATATAACTTTTATCTTTCTCTCCAAATTTTGATTAACCTGATTTACGGTTAAGATCTTTCTGCTCTCTAACGGCTAGTTGTCTTCCCAGTTTTTCACCGGAATTCTTATGAAATTTCCTTTCAACCATAATCTAATGAAAATCACTACAACAATCACTCAGAATGTAATAAAAGAATCAATAAGAGTTTGAGTACAGTAAAAGAAAATCACAGATTCAGATATATATGCCATAACAAAGGAAAATGTTGTCACTGGAAAACCTCAATTCTTATTACAGCATCACAATCTCAACCAGATTTGCAGTTATATTATCTTTCAGAAAAACCCAACTTTTTCTAGAACTAGTGTAACTTGGATCTAAGCATCCTTAATCTCAAAATTTCTACACATTTTCCTCTATTATTTCCGATTTCAAGAAAACCCTTCTATCAACTAATCCAACAACAAAAACCATCCTTTTTCTTTCATAAAAGTTCTTACACCCCATATTTGAGTCACATGAATCGTAATCTAACATAAATAAAAATTTCTAAACCTTCGTATACCCATTATATATCTTACAATGACCCCTACTTAAATCTTGCTAGCATTAGTGAAGATTTCACAAAATTCACTAACAGTTATATGCAGGTGCAGAAGTCTCTGCTATGCTTGTACTGGCATAGTAGAAATCAACCATTTTTTACTAAAATTATTTGCAATTTTCTTACTATACATTTTTTAATAAATGAAAATCATGTTTTTAGATGCATAAATTCAACATTTTAAGCATTTTAAACTTTTACAGAAACAACGTGACCCATGTATTTAACTCATACCATAGCCTAAATATCATCATGTTTAACAAACTAAAACACCATTTCCACAACTTTCTTCCCCCGTGTTTACGTACAAAATACCCACAGATTTCCAAAAATTTATATACTCTTGTATGGAGCCAAAAAAACTTTAAACAAAAATATAATGAGTTCGAGTTTACCTCTCTGAGACTTCTGCATCCAATTGAAGACTGGACTTTAGTCCAACCTCCTTAAACTGCGAGTCCTGCTAGAGATTGGGGCTCCCTCATTCTCCATTTTTCTCTTTGCACTCCGAGTTACCGTAACAGAAGTTCTTTGCTCATTATGATCAGAAATGGTTGGTCGTCACAATTGTGTCTCTGCTGTAACCCCTGCATTCAAAGTTCCTTCAGCAAAAATGTCTGGCTTGACTCCCTCTTCTGGTGTATGGGGTTCGTCTCCCCCTCCCGTGGTAGTTGGCATGGAAGGAGAAGCAGCTGCATACTTTGCTGCAGGTGGATATCCATGAGCAAGAGATGCTATAACATACTGCAAACAAAAACTTTAAATTTTAATCATTTTTCTCATGTGCCTAAAAGCCAATTGCAGCATCTCCAACTACAAATCGGCTGGAGATATCAGCATTGCCACCACCAATGGCAATTGAAAATTCTGCCACTCAAAACCAATTATTCATCGTCCTCACAAAAAAAAGTACTTGATCAAGATCAATAACATCTCTTCCACATCCTTCAGGAGCCATGCTAGTGGAACTATCCAGTGACTTTAAAACCCATATTCAAATCTAGAAGCATGAATCTTCTCCGTTGCTTGCCACATATCTTGTTTGACACTGGTGCTAACACTTTTCCCTTGAACCGGTACACTTTTACTCTCATATGTGATTCCTGGAGGACCACCTGGAAGGGTAGGCTCCAAAAATTATAACTTCCCCTCCATCTGAAATAAGATCAATTATAGGATGAATGGGAGGTTTTGCATAAAAAGGTTAAGCGTTTCGGGTTCAGTGATCTCAACATCATCCCAGTAGTCATCTATGAAGCGGTGGGAAAAAATGGGGTGTTAATTCAACGGTATCTTATCATTGTAATCAACCTCAGCAACATCATGTTCACTAACATGTGGTATCTCACCTGATATCTCCTATTCTGGAAAATAATCATCATCTTACAATATTTCTGGAACTTCATATCCAACCCCATAATGATCGACATATAGAATGGTAGCCATTGGATTATTACCAAAAATTTATACTCTAATTTTATCACAATCTCAAACTCTTTCAGTGAATCTGATAAGTTTGGTGTTGTGAAGAAGATGGACAAATTTACTTTGGAGATTAAGGAGAATATTAAAATGGTTTTGAGAGGGATAAAACTTTTTTATCTCTCCCCACTCCTATTATTCTTATTTATTTCTCATGTGAATATGCAGAACGCTTCATTACCTTGTGGCAGCAGTTACATCCAGATTTGATTAAGTCGCATTACCCCCATTAGGAATCATGCCTCTAGTTCGAGAAGATGTCGCTTCAGTTCTGATGGACTCAGTGCAAAGTTAGAAACCCTCACTTCCTATATTAATTGCTTTGATGTGATGGAAAGTGAACTACTATTTTTCCACCCAAACAAACTTTTGGTGCAGTTCCAGCAGACCTACCACTCTCACAATTACCTTGCTTGCACACGTGCAAATTTGGTATCTCCAAATCTTACCAAAAAAAGGTCCCACACAATTTATAATTGCTTGGACAACAAACAAAATTTTAAGTCTCAAAATTCTCCGATGCAATGAGATCAACATACTATCTCTTACATGCAGGTAAGTAATAACACTTCTCAAAATATTAAAATCATCAATGGCAACTAATATAAATTATTTTTCCGGATATTTTCCAAGACATTATCAGTTTACTATAAATCAGGTCATACCAATCCCTTCAACTTCGACAAAAGTGATGTTCGGTCAAAGGAAGGGGACCTTACTCTGAATCGTGATATGAATACAGAAGATTACTTGAACTATCCAATTGATTTGCAATATAACCAACAACAAAACCTATGCTACTTCTGCACTTCTATACATCAGTAGTTTGAAAATCCTGTGACACAATTTCAAACTAAAGTTAGTTTAAATCTTTCTCCCTACAACACTCTTTTTATTCAGTTTCATTTGGAATTTTTTTTCTTTCTTCATGGCTTCCACTTCTAACTATAAATCAATATCTGAGAACCCCTTTGTTGATAATCTTGTGAACCAAATGAATTCTTCTCTCAACATTCCAGAAGACTTATGCCCAAAAGTATTCCTAAACCAAGATATTATCAAAATAGGAAAAATCTGGGATAAAAATGGTGTTTCATTGGAAGGCTGTGCAACAACATCTCTTTTGAAACCAACAGAGTTAATCGATTCATAATTGAACATTGGGAGCTAAACAGAAGGGTTGAAGTTGAAATCTGGAATAGGAAAAAAAACTATTACCAACTTAGGCTTACTGATGAAGGAGATCACGAAACTCTAAGACAAGGAGGTATCAGAAGTATTTTTAACAAAATAACTATTTTAACTGAAGTGCCTTCAGCTGGTCAAGATTTTATTGATGAAGTGATTTTTTACCAAGTCATGGTTTGGCTCTTAATCAAAATAATTCCAAAACATATTATTCCCGGCATCAAAAATATTCTTAATCCAGTTGGAGTTTTTTCAGGAAAGCAAGAAAACCTATGGAAGGGATAAAGAGGAACAAAATATGGAAGTTAAATCACTATAGATGTCACCAAAGTTTTTAATTTGCGGTAGATGCTTATGAGACTCCTACTGTATCTCACTAGATGGAGTTTGAATATGCCTTGAATGGTATACACTTTTACAAGGTATGTAGAATTCTAGATCATCCTCAAAAATTGTGTGAAGTTGTTACTTCTCCAACAATGCCTGCAAATTCTCCATAAAAAATTACCCCATCCTTTGCTGCCCCAAAAGCGAATCTTTTCAAAGGAAAAAATCCCATTATAAGGCATTATACTGAAAGGGATGCCACTATGGAGTTTGAATCAAAATTGAAACATGCCCAAAAAGTTGAATTAGCTAGAAAAATTGTTGATAGACTTTCCAAGAGATTACTGGAGATCTCATCCAATTTTTGGTTGGATCCTCAAGTGAAACTCAAAATGATAAAATCTTTGAACTTCCTAATGTGTCTGCTTGCATCCAAAAGAACAAGTATAGTGAGAATGGAAAAAGGATTGTAGCTTCAACCAGTAGAAGACTCAACAACCCAAAGATTGTTGTTAGAAATACCAACATTTCCATTAGCATTAGCCAACCTAAATTTGATGTTGCATCAATTTTCCCACCAACCAAACAATTCATACCATATCCCCTCAACACCATCCCAACCTTAGCTGAAATCAAGAATAAAATGGAGCTGGAAACAAAAAGAATCAAATATGAAAAATGGTCCTTGAGGAAAAAACAATCTCTTCTTCATAAAGACAAAAGAAGCCCCCAAAAAGGAAAAACCATGGCTTTGGACACCAAAAGGAAGAATCCCCATCAACCTAAGGAACCAGAAACCCAGAAAAGAACCAAAGATAGCAATTGCTCTGCAAATGATCACTAAATTTTTTTCTAATGGTGAACCTCCCCATATTAGTGATGACCTTATTGATTAACTCCTTAACACTGCTAACAATGTCCCGGAATAAGATGGCTATACTAATGAGGTAATCTCTCCAAACCCTTTGTTAACTTTTAGCATACATGAGAATAAAAATTTGTCAAATGCTCAAAATTACTGCCCTGATTGGGAAAAATCGAAATATGGGGGTCTTTAGTTACCCTTGTGTTTCTTACTTCTGGTAATTCTTCTCTATACTTGCTTGGAATTGCCAGGGGATATGACAGAAAGACACTAAAAAATACCTCTATAATATCTTGAACAAGTTTAACCGTGATATTATACTCATATCTGAAATAAAATAGGGAAAAATGGCATCATTAAAATTATGAGAAGTATTGATGTTAAAAACTTCTGGTTTGTATGATCTCGAAAGACAATATATTTATTGATGTTATTGAATTTTCCCACAACCATATCAATGCCACTGTTTCTACTGCAAATAATCCTGATTGGCTCCTAACTGGCTATTATGGTAGCCCCTATAACATAAATGAGAAAATTGATTCTTGGAAAATAATTGACCAAACTGCCAATGACAATATCCTGCCCTGGATGGTCACAGAAGACTTTAATTTTGTTATAAATGAATTTGAAAATTCATCTCTCATTCCATTGATTACAAAGAAGCTGAATGGTTCTAGGGTTAAATCAGTGAGGCTAATCTCACTGACTTGGGTTTCACTGGCTATCCTTTCACTTGGTCTAATAGAAGAGTTGGCAGTACTCTGACTGAACAAAGATTGGGTAGGGGTTTGGCTTCTGATTGTTGGATCCAATTTTATCCAAGTACCACTATCTCTAATCTTTTTGGTATTGGTTCGTATCATCATCCCATTATTCTTAATTCGAACCCAAATTGGAAAAGTGGCTCTATTCATTTTAAGTTCTTTGGTCTTTGGCTTGACCATACGGTATATCATTTTACTTTCATTACCATTTACTATGAGGTTCTCCATGTTCTAACACACCCAAAAATAAAAATTGTTTATAGTTTTATATAGTCTTTTGGTCCATATATATCATTTGGAAGTTGTAGGGTTCTTTTACCTCCTCCAATTGGAATACCCGTCAACCGAAAGAAGTATAAAGGTGTCAACCCTATCTCAAACTCATAAAAATAGAAATTTTTAGTCTTCTTAAAGCATTTCTCACCAATAGCTTCACTTGATCTCTGACTCGTATTCTTGAAGTCGAACTCAAATATGTAAGAAAAAAATACATTGGTCGATGTGATATTTTCATTTATCATTATTTTGTAATACTCATTCACACTTTTCCAACTACTCATATATTTGATATCTCGTGCTACGGTTAATGTGTCATTACATTTATGCCTTGTTGTATCATTTTATTTCGGATAATGTATCAAAAAAGCTAAAATCAATGGTCTCCATAATCTAATGAAGCAACATAAAATCATACACAATCAACAAATGCAACAAAAGAGTTTTTTTTTTTCAATTAAATCATTCACAATCTCAATTACACTGCAAACATCATCAACAGTACTATCAATCACATTACAAATATCAATTTTAAGCAAATACCAATCACATCTGCAATCTCAATTATGCGCTAACTCCTCTCGAAAAGCACCAAGCTAATGCGCCCTAGCCAGCACGCCCCTTGGCTCTCCAGCACGTCCCTATCCAAAGCCTAATGCGTTCCTCCAGGGCCAATGCGTCCCTAGTGGTTAGTGCCTCCCTAGTGGCTAGCGCGTCTCTAGCAAAGCCTAGCGCGTCCCTAGTAGATAGCACATCCATAGTGGCCAATACGTCCCTAGCTTCTCTAGCGCGTCCCATAGTGGCTGATGCGTCCTAGCTATATCTAGTGCTTCCCCAGTGGCCAATGTATCTCCAGCCTAGCCTAATGTGTCTTGGATCCAGCGCGTCCCTTGACTCTCCAACACGCCCTAGCTGATGCGTCCCTGTATGTAGCGCCTCTAGCTAGCGCGTCACTAGCTTAGTGACTTAGATACAAGAGCATTAACACTAGCACTTTAATGCTAATTGAACTTGACCTAATATAAGTGCTTCGAACCTCCTTGACACTAGCTTCCTAGCCCTAGTATAATTAACATTTACCAAAAGTTATGCATATTGGTCGTACTCCTGAGACGTTAGCACATTAGACTTTTATATTAAAAGAGCTAACACATTATTGTTTGTGTTAAGTAGCTTGTATTAGCTTTGCTAGCTACTTCCCTCATAAATACGCCATTCTTCTCAATATGGGTCAAATACTAAATCTTATATGAATTTTAATAGGTTTTCTTGCTTAGGAAGCCCTCTACAACATTTGGCCTCAAATGCCTTTCAGGCTCATGTTAAGTCACTTTTAAACTAACATTTAGCCATTAATGTGCCATGTTACTCACAAGCACGTACATGGACACTGAACTTCCCATACTCGACACTAATCATTCTGATTATCAATCCAGTGAGTCGCGCAACTTGCCCACAGACTTAGCAGGTCATTTGACTTGACTTTACTTAGTCAAAACAATAGTGGCTAATGACTTCACTATTTACACGAGATATCAAATACAACACATGAGGGGAATCTCATTGGGTATTGGTATGGCGGTCTACGGCAATCGTGGTGGTGACACCACCTCAACGAACAAGAAGGTAACAAGTAATTGGCGGTTATAAATCAGTTGAGAGGATGATGAGTAGTGGTCTGACATGTCTTCCTTACTTTTTGGACACCACCCCACTAAAATCTCCACAATCATCATTTCTCTACCTCTCCCTAACTTCCACAGCTTACGAGAAATCAATGTGTCTCCTTCGAATTATATAACGCTCATCCATTGAAGAACATGACAAAAAGTCAAGAGAAAATAAATATACAAAAATAACGATTCATCTCAGAGATAATCATTTCTCCTTCACACACTACCTATCACACTGATATTTCTCAACCTTCTTTGCTTCCCTCCTCTAAGACCTACCCTATATTCTTCACTTTTGTGATTGAAGCAGGACATGAACGGCCATTTCTTGGTTTAGGCTCATCTTGTTCGATTTTGATCTCTCGAACCTACTTGAAAGTACGATTTTACCGTACATTTGTTTTCACCCTAAAACAATCGGCGAATACAGAGGGAGATCAACCTCTTAGTTACAAAAGCCAATTTTTAGTTATTCAAGATGGTAGATCTTAGGTCTGGAGCAGTTACAACTCCTATAGTTGGTTTAGCTAGTACTAGTAGTGGTGATTCTGAAAACACCCATGTTTCTACTGAACCTCCTCGTACTAATACTACCACTCCGCCTCCTCTCGGTGACGAGACCGCTGAAGACACCGAGAATACTCAAACTCCATTCAACATAGCCGATCTGATGAAGAGACAAAAAGCCTTTGCCAGAACTCAGGTGGACATGGCCACTACTCAGAAGGAGGTACTTGCTTCTCTCAAGACCCTGACGGAGTAATTCTCCCAAAAACAACGCCATCGCATGACGGAACAGACTAGGACCAACTTTACAGCGGCCACCGATGCTGAAACATCTGGGGCTCGAAAATACAAATGAGTCCATATCATTCATGGTCGTTCACCGCAGAAGTGCCAGCAATCTAATTTTGTCACTCGTGAAGATTTGGACAAACTCCTACGAAACCATGGCAAGGAGGACTCATCCTCGGCCCATCAACACCAACCTTCTTACCCTCCTGAAATTCAAAGGATCTCTCTGTCGGGAGGTTACTCTTCTCCATATTTATTATTGTACGATGGAACTGGAAATGCTCGTGAACACGTCTCTTGATTTCTTGAATCCCTCGGTGGACATGAATATAATCATGTGTTGTGTCTCAAAGATTTTCAAAGTGTAGTTTGGAATTGATTCCTCACAATTTGCCCCCTTTTTCTTTTGAATTTTGACACATGGAAAAAAATTAGAAAAGGAAAAATATTATTGCCCTTTCAACTTTCACACCTGCAATAACTTCTCTTTCCACGGTTAGCTTTACTTTTTTCTGATTTTTACGCTAGCAGTAACTTCTTTCCCCATGTTTCTGTCAGTTGGCGGTTTCGAGGAAATCAAATCTTTGATAAAGTTTCTCTCTCTTTCAGTTTTCGACGGTTCGTCAGTTTCAGCTTTCTCTTATTTAATGTTAGTCATTTCCCTCATTCCATTCTTTATATCCTTTGTCTTCTTCTTCTTAAAGTTTTTGTGTTTTTCATTCTTCTGAGCTTTTCAAAGATTCCTCAGTGTCTTTTCATTCTCCTAAAATTTTATGATTAAGAACTTTTGCATCGGGATCGAGTTTTCGGTTCATTCAATCATCATATTTTCTTCTGTCTTTTGCTTCATTACAGGTAATCCTCTTAACTTTTTCCTTAATGTATTTGTTCATCTTTTTAACTGAATCTTTTTTTAGAGTAATCAGTGATGATGTTCTTATTTATCTATTTGTTGTTTGTTGGAGTAAATAGTGATATTAATGATGATGATGATGTTGATGATGATTTTGTTCATATGTTTATTGAATGTTGATAATGATGATATTTTAGTTTTGATGTGTGGTTGTTCTATCATGATCTTTTCTTTCCCTTTATCAGAAAATTGTTGGTTGGTTTGCATTTTGATTTAATGAACATCTTGTTGTTCTTCTGCTTTGTGATTTTCCTGTTTTGTTTTTGATTTTGATCATGATGTACTTATTTTTTCTTGTTTTCCTGCGTAGATAAAAATTTATCATGGCTTGGAAGAATGATGGTAGAGTTACTGGTGATGCTTCTCATCAGGATGGTCATTCTTTAACTAGGAAGTCATCCCGCTATACTGTATCGAAGAAGAAAGGAGTGGATGAATATGGTAGTTCAAGAGGTCATCCTTCTAACTTAACAAGGTCCGCAAACGTTCCTGTTGCGGCCAGCAATCCAGCTCCTAAGAATAAGTGGTCACACGAAAGCTTGAACTTTAGGTCGGTGAACCTTGAAGAATTTAAAAGGAAGCACAATCTTCAGCGATTCAAAGTTTCCTTCTATGATCATAAAGAAGATGAAATTTCATTGGAGATGATGGAAGGGTTTAAGTATAACAACAGGAACTGTTAATTCCTGCGGGAGCATTGGATACGGGCTTACAACTTCCTTTGTACCAGAGTGAGAGTCCTTTTCAATTTGAGGTTCTCGTAAGCCGCAGCAAATCCCCGCATGGTTTAGCCCGATCCGTTACTCAATATAATGGGAATTTGTGGCATGTGTTGGATGAATGCAGCATGCGAAGCCAGGGAAAAACCAACTTCACTTGTTACGTTCCGATCCTGTGGAACATAAACATTATACGGTCGAAAACTTCCATGCTACATATACGGACAACATAGCTGCGAAGAATTATAAGAAATGGAGCGTTGGTCCGGGCCGCAAAGGTGGTGAAGGATTCCGTTTGCAATTGCTTGATCTTCAAAATCAAGGTTTTATACTTTTCCTCTCTTTATTTTCCTTATTTTATTTTACTTGTTTCTGAATTACTTTATGGGATCAGCGGGGGATTCAGACCTTGTGAATAAGATGTGACATAGAGTTATGCGCTTGACAAATCATGTTGTAAAAGTCAATAATAAAAATGTGGAGGTCAAAACAAGATTTAACAACCTTGTCGATAGTCATGATCTGGTCATACTGAAATACGATGAATTAGAATCGAAGCATCGACTTTTATATGGGGAGAAAATCCGCAAGAAAGTGGAATTTGATGCTACTTTATCGTGGAATAAAGATTGCGTTCTTGAGGCACAGGCACGATCTGAGAGATTGGAAGAAGAGAATCGCAAGCTCTGTAAATAACGTCAGAATATCCTTGCGGGATTCTCTCGTTCCGGATCATGTCAGAATTCTCAGTTTTCTTTGTACATAGCACAAGTCATTAAAAGACAGAGACAACTCAGCTTCAGAAGCTCATGCTAAAGGGAAATCCCTTGCGGATGCTCAAGTTAAAATCCGTAATTTATCTGATTCCGTTCTTCATCGTGAGAGTGACATTTTCCGTTTGCATAAAGAAGTAAAAAGGTGTACATCTAAATTGAATCAATTGCGGAATAATGAAGCAGAGTTAAATCAGTGTCGCCGAAATCTTCAACAACTCACTGTCAATTATAATAAGCTTTCGGGAGAATATGATTTTCTTGATGTTACTAAAGATGCAATGGCTCTCGAATTAGCATAGTTTGAATCCCTCACAAGAGGTATCCTATTTTACCGCATATTTGAAGTTTAATATTATTGCCGCATTGATTAACCTGTTGTTTTTGTTTCAGGTTTTGAAGAAAAGTTTAAAGATGCAGCTGCAAGAGCTGCTAAGGATGAAAGAGAGCTTGGTGCTACAAATACTAGGATGGAAGAATTCAACAAGCAACTGGAGATGGCTTTTATCAAGGCTAATGAAGCGCAAACTCAGCTAGAGCTTGCCTCTATCAAGGCTAATGAAGCGCACACTCAGCTAGAGCTTTTGTAACACCCGCAATTTTGCATGGCGCTTACTCATGGACGCGTCATGGCATGGGTTGAAGCTTTATCCTAAACTTATAAAGCTTACCCAGATATGCATTGGGGTGTGAATGCCTTGACCTTGAATTATAGTGTTAAGGCCCTATTACGCGTGATACGTATTCGAGGAGGCATGATAGTGCAAAAGTATTATTATACCGAGCCGAAGTTGCATAAGTTGGAGCATCATAGTGCGAAGGCACTATTATGTCGTGATGCATGACCCAATGCATCACCGGGACGGAGTTGCTTAAGTGAGAGCATCATAGTGCTAAGGCACTATTATGCCGTAATGCATGACCCATTGTATCACCGAGCCAATGTCGTTATTCGATAAATGCATCATAGTGCTAAGGCACTATTATGCCGTGATGCATTATCGAGAATGCATCACCGAGCCAAGAATGCTCGACTTTGGCAAGAAATCTTCATTTTCGGCCTTGGAGTCGATGTATGACCCTTACCTTTCAAATATTTATTTGTGGAAATGCAAATAAAACATATATAGGGAGGTAGCTTTGCTTGATTTTCCATGAGTGGTAATGTACATATAAATGCGATGTAGCCTATACGATGGAGCATACTTGATGCTCATCAGCGTGTTTAACTATAGCTTACCCGAGAATGCTTCGCTTGGCTTTGGAAAGTAATCTTCGTTTGCGGCCTTGCAGTCGATGGATGACCCCTACCTTTCTAATATTTTTTTGTAGAAATACGAATAAAACATATATAGGGAGGAAGCTTTGTTGAAATGTGCATGAGAGGTAATGTACATATAGATATACGAAGTGGCCAATAGATTGGAGCATAGTTGATACATAAGCATCAATATGCTTGTAGCTTAACCGATGAAGCTTGAATGTGCATGAGGGGTAATGCACATGTAGATATACGAAGTAGCCTATACGTTGGAGCATACTTAATGCATAAGCATCAATATGCTGGTAGCTTAGCCGATGAAGCTTGAATTATGCGAAAGCATCTTTTGATCGTGCTACGTACTTGAGAATGCATATTTAAAAAATAAAGATTGATAGTTATGCACAAGCTAGTGCTTACCTTGCGAAAGCCCTCTGGCCTACACGGAATAGGCTCTGCTTGGCCTTTGTCCTTGCGATGAAGTTGGAATCGAAGTTGGTTTTGCTTTAATAGGCTTAAGTTGCTCGTCCCTTTCGAATTGACCCTTTGATGAACTACGGTCATGCTTGATCCCATCAAGGTACGGGTTGGGTACGTAGGCAGCCGCAATACAATGCATTGAGGTGCATCACCTTGTCGCTCATATCATCTAATTTGGGAGATGATTGCGACATTATGGTAACTCATATCATCTGGCTCGACAATGCTAAGCAAGAGATGATTGTTGCCACACTTGATGGGGTAGTTACAATCCCATTTGATGGATTGTTCATACTTCCTTGGAACCGTTGCGGCATGAATGGCATGTGTCTGGATGTTGCACCCTTGGCAAGAACAAGATAAGTGCAGGCTCCAGCGCATGGTCAAAGCAGAATCGATGAAGCGAAAGCTTAGGCTTGAAATAACCTAGGTGTTGGTCCAAGGCATGAGTTAGGCCTGGACAATGATCAAAATTATATGATGCTTGCCAAAGGCATCCCCCTTAGCTTGTATAGCCTTCAACCCTTGGTATAATGAGGGTAAGTTGGAATGGTAGGCTAGTTAAAGGCATTCACCATGAGTTAATGGACTTGCACCCTTTGTAGGTCAAGGGTGAGTTGGAACGATATGGAGACTACGGTATGAGTACATGCTTGCAAAGCATGTTTGAAAGGGAAAATATACCTTGAACGGTATAAACGTAGCTTGAACGATGTGGGAACTACGTTTCAAGTATAATGCTAACAAGGCATGCTTGGAAAGCAAAAATTTACCTGCACTTTCCAACGAGAAGTTAAGCTATAAGGTCCGGAGACTCTCTTTAAATTCACGCATCGGGGAGTTCTGGCCTGCCTAGCGCAGCGCGCTGGGGGCGGAATTTTCCGGTCCGTGACAGCTTTTATCCTTTAAAATTAAAGGAGATGAGGATAAATTGATGCATGAAACTCGGAAGAATGAAAGCTTAGTTCGGGACTTATCTTCAGAGAGAGGGAAAATAAATTTTTGGAAAACAAAAGTCCAAAATTCCGAAGCCGAAGTAAATAAGTACAAGAAAGAGCTTGATAATAGAAAAGCTTATATTTCTTGGTTAAAGGCCGAAACTTGAGTTTTAATTGCAAAGGCGGTCAACAATACTCTTGGCAAAGTATAAGTCGATGGATTTTCCAAGATCTATAAGCGCAAAGATGTCCCTGATAATCCTCATTTTGAAGCAAATCTTTCCACACCTTAGTTTTCTTTGTTGTTGCTTTGTTCTTCCTTGCTTCCAAATTGTATTTGCACTTTCATTTTGCCTTGTATTTTTGTCCCTGTAAATTTTTTTATGAATATATATATATGTATATATATTGATTGTTAGTGCATTGAATGAGTGTGAATTGATTAATCACAAGGAAATTTTGTACCTTGAGTTATTTTTAGGGTTGTAGCGCATATCTAATGTCTCTCTGGCCAGGAGAAAATTAAGATGCGGTCCCTAGAGCATCTCCTGAAATGAAGAGTACCTGATATAATAATTAATGTCATGTTAGGAATCTCTGTAGTGAAACATCCAATAGTCATACACTCGTAAACATTTACATGGACTTTCTAGAGAGATTACATTTGTTCTGCTTTACCTAGTATGAAGCCAAATTATTGTATGATTGCATTGTTGGTTGTGAGCACTTCCTGAAGTGGAGAGTACCTGATACAATGATTAATGTCATGTTAGGCATCTCGGTGGAGAAAAATCCAATAGTCATAGACATTCATATGGATTTTCTAGAGAGATTGCATTTGATCTGCTTTACCTAGTATGAGCGCAAATTATTGTACGATTGTATTGTTGGTCATGGGTAATATGGTTTGAGATATTGCGTGTTCCAAGGATGCCGTAAGATTTCTCCATTCATATTCTGTAAATGGCATGATCCTTGTCCCGCAATATCTTTTATAATGTAAGGTCCTCCCCATGCAGGTGCAAACTTTTCTCATTTTCTATCCCTTTTGTATTCCGGGATTTTCCGTAGAACATATTATCCTTCCACAAAGTTCCGCAATTTCACTTTTTTATTGTATTCTCTTTCCAATCTTCTTTGATAATTTTCTATTTTTTGAAGTGTAGCCTTTCTTCTTTTTTCTAAGTCATCCAAATTTTCAAGCATTAGGTCTGAGTTCAAGTTCTTCTCCCATGATTCTGTTCTTGTTGTGGGTAAAATGACTTCTATTGGAATAATTGCTTCTGCTCCATAAGTATGAAGAAATAGTGACTTTCCAGTGGACTCTCTTCTTGTTGTGCGATAATGTATTGTGAAGATGTTCACACCATCGTTTATGATGGCCATCTAGAGTTTTCTTCAGATTCATGGCAATTGTCTTATTTGTTGCTTCGGCTTGTCCATTGCTTTGTGGATAGAGCGGAGTGGACTTGTTCTTTTGAATATTGAATGCTTCAAAAAGCATATCGATATTTTTTCCTTGTAATTGCTGTCCATTATCCGAAACTATAGCTACCGAAATTCCAAATCTACATATGATATTCTCAAATAAAAAATTGAAAAACATCTGTATCCCTGATATGTGCAAGAGCTTTGGCCTCAACCCATTTAATGAAATAGTTTGTGGCTACAATCAAATATTTTATTTTTTGAGTAACTTCCACTAATGGCCTAATAATTTCTATCCCCCATTTTGCAAATGGCCAGGGGTTGAGTACAGAATTAAGTTCTGTTGCGGGAGTTTTTATTCTTTTCGTATAGCTCTGACATTCTTCACATCTTTTTACCATATTTTCTGCGTCTTTATGCATAAATGGCCAGTAATATCCTTGCGTTTTTGCTTTAAATGTAAGTGATCGTCTTCCACTATGATTTCCCGCATCTCCATAATGTATATATTTGAAAATTCGCTTCCCTTCTTCTTATGATAAACACTGAAGTAACGGTCCCAAAAAAGATCTGCAGCACAAAATTTTATCTCGCAACTGATAATTCACAGATTTTGATTGCACCTTCCTTGCCTCTTTAGTGTTTGCGGGAAATATCCATCTTGCAAGTATTGATGTATTGAAATCCTCCAATCTTCTCCGGATAATTCTTTTTCTGATTTTTGTTGAAAATTTGTATCATCTTTAACGGTTGTGTCTTCAATATCTTCCCCAACTTCTTCTTCCATGTTTTCGACTACCCACAACTTAATTGACGGTTCATAAATGCGTCCAATTTTGATTAATGATGTATTCTGATCTTTTATCAATGAAGAAATAAATGCTAACGCATCAGCATGGTGATTCTTATCTCTGGATAAATGTCGAAAGGTTATATTTGGGACTTGAAACGCCAATTTTTGTACAAGATTCTTGTATTCTATCAGGTCTTGATCGAGCGCTTGATATTTTAATTCAACCTGCCGAATTATTAACTGTGAGTCACTTGTGAGGCGCACATCGCTTATCCCCAATTCAATGATGAGTCGAAGAGCATGAACCATAGCCTCATATTCCACTATGTTATTTGTATGTTTGCCGAACTCAAGTCGAAATGCATGTACCATTCGATCTCCTATAGGAGTCATAATCACAATTCCAATTCCCGCACCTTCTCTATTCCGTGCCCCATCAACAAATACTTCCCATCTACGGGAATTTACAGAGCTTGGAATATCTTGGGAATCATCATCTTCAATTCTGGGCAAACCTTGGATTTCAAAATCATCATCTAGCGGAAAATCCGCAAGGAAATCTGCCAGGACTTGTGACTTCTGTGCAGTTTGTAATTCAAATAAAATGTGGAATTGTTCCAGTTGTGCATTCCATTTTGTTTTCCTTCCTACTTTTCCTGCATTCTTCAATACGGACTCTGGTGGAGCTTTACTTGGTACTCGCACATAATGTGTTAGGAAATATGTGCGCAATTTCTGTGTAGCAAAGACCAGTACTAATATCAATTGTTCTATTTTAGTATAGTTCCTTTCTGCAAGGTTCAGAGTTTTACTGATGTAGTATACTGGCTTTTCTACCTTCTCATTTGTCTGTACTAATACCTCACTTACTGCATCTTCTGTTGCTGCTATGTATAAGGCCAGAACTTCTTCAGGCTTTGGCTTTTGCAGTGCAGGTAATGTAGTGAGATAAGCTTTGATATTTTGGAAAGATTGCTCACAATTCTCGTTCCATACAAATTTATTTTTCTTTTTTAAGTTGTCAAAAAAGGGTTTACATCTGTCCGATGATCTGGCAATGAATCTGCTAAGTGCGGCCAAACAACCATTTAATTTTTGTACTTCTTTAACATTCCTTGGAGATAGCATGTCAACAATTGCCTGAATTTTTTCCGGATCAACTTCAGTCCCTTTTTTGGTGACCAAATATCCCAAAAACTTTCCTGACGTAACCCCAAAAATGCATTTGTCTGGATTGACTTTCATTCTGAATTTTCGTAAGGCCTCAAATATTTCTCTCAAGTCTTGTAGATGATCTTTTAAAAGTTTACTTTTTATCAATATATCATCTACATAAACTTCCAGGGTGCGGCCTATCCATGGTTTAAAAATTACGTCTACCAATCGCTGATAAGTTGCTCCTGCATTTCTTAGCCCAAATGGCATTCTGGTGTAACAGTACAAACCGTGTGGAGTGAAAAATATAGTGTGTTCTTGATCTTCTTCAGCTAGAGCAATCTGATTATACCCTGAATTCCCGTCCCTGTTTCTAGCGCCAAATTGTGATTACTAAAAATTTTGCGTCTTTGGATCACAACCAATAAAATTTGAAACATAGTAAAGTTTGATATCTTATAATAAAATCAATTCATATTAACACTTAGAATATGATAATTGTGATTACCAAAAATCTTGCGTCTTTGGATCACAACCAATAAAATTTGAAACATAGTAAAATTTGATATCTTATAATAAAATCAACTCATATTAACACTTAGAATATGATAATCAATCATAACAAGAAATGAATTGACTCAAGTATTTAACGTGGTTCGACAATCAAATTGTCTACATCCACGGGTGGTAAAGATTTGTATCATTTTTATTATTCATCATCATAAGTTACAGAAAGATGATATACTATAAAATTATAATCATGTTAATCAAAGAACAATTGAACTAAAAATTTACACAAGTCTCATACCTAAACTCTTTGCTCTGATCCTATGCCTTATATCCAATTTTTCTCAAGATTTTCCAGACCCTCTTCCTGTTTATGAGCTTGGTATTTATAGCCAATTTGATGGGTCCTCCGAATTTACTTTTTCACCTATTTGTTCTTATCCATCCTTTGGAGCGAAGTGTAATCCCGCAAGACTTATTTGTATTTTCCACAAGGCTTGATCGTGTTTCCCGCAAGACTTAGCATGCGTATCGCTCATTTCCCTTAGTTTCTCACTTGATGTCCCGCAACTCTTCTGCGGACTTGTATTCAAGTTGTTGTTTTTGGATTTGGATGAACGTTGCGGTCTTATTAGAATCATAGCTTGTCTGACACGTGGCCCTTGAAAGTGGCTTTTCATGCTTTAGTTCTACTTGTTCCGCATCCTATAAAGCTGATATGTGTCTCTCATGCACCGATGCTCATCATTTTCCTTTACTGTGTCAGGCTTTCCCGCAACTCGGGTGTCAGGCAGGCAGCAAGGCTATCTGCTTCGAGCAGTGTGTCATGCTTTCCCGCAACCCATGTGTCGATCATGCAACGATGATGTCAGTTTCAAATCTTTTCGAATTTCTAGATGTCTATTTCATTACTTCTCAAAGGGTTTTGTTTCAGTGTTTCTCGTCCCATCATAATTCGTTACTTCTCTAATAGTTTTTGAACACGTGTGGTTTGGAATTTATTCCCTCACACTCGTAGTGATCAATTTTTATTTTGTAGATACGATCATGGACAAGGGGAATAATGGGAATCTAAGATTATATTAGTAATAAGAAAAAGTTTATTAGTTTATTATTATATATTTCTTTTGACTCAAAGGGCTAAGGGCGTCAACATTTAGAGCATCTGCAATCGTCGACTATTTTGACGATCAAAGATTGAATTTGATCGATAGTCGGCGAAATGCAGCCACAGTCGTCGATCAGTTTTAGTATTTAGTCGAGAAAAATCATTGTTCGAGATTAAATCTCGTCGCTGATCGACGACGAAAAATTATAGTCGCGCGAAATCATAAGGCCTCGCCTTTCACCGAACGATTCTCCAGAATATCGCTTAAAAATACGGGCGAAGAGTTGACATTTCACCAGGTCAAGCGGGATACCAAAGTTCCACTCCACCAGACGATATCCCAGAAGGTCTCCTTCACATAAGCGAGATTTTGAGATACCGCCCAAAATTTAAAAACCTTGTTTTGGATATGGGCGAGGTCCCAAAATTACGCTTAAAAACCAAAATTTAAAAATCCGGGAGTTGGCGAGGTCCCAAAATTTCACATGTATGTTAATTTTACAGGCGGTACATCACGCCCTCGCTTGTATCAGACGAAGTTTTAGTGGCTCGTCCGGCTATCCAAGCGATATACTAGTACTTCGCTTACCCCCAAACGATACTCTACGCCCTCGCTTGATCAACCAACGTTGTTCTTGACCCGGATCAAAGATCAAATTTTTTGATCTTTGATCGATGGGTTTGATCGTCCCATTGTGGACGCCCTTATAAGACCAAATCCAAAGATCAAAGAGTAAAATTTTTACTCTTTGATCCGGCCCAAACGCTACGGGTAATCGACTAAAAATGATCGGGCGGTTGTCTAGTATAACGCTTGTAATTGGGCGGACGTCTGGGTATACGTTTGTTGAGAAGGGCGGACGTCTAAGAAAACGTTTGCGTGGGGCGGACAGTTGGTTGAACGCTTGATGGGAGGCGGTAACGAAAATTACTCCTGATGATAGACGGACTCCTACATGCACGCCCCACAGACGGGCGTTTTACTAGACGAACGGGGGCGGTGTAATAGGCATACGCCTGATCAATTGTCTACACGTGCAAGTGGATCGTGTGCGGAAAAATACGGGCATGCAGCTAGCGTACCGCTTGAAGAACCGGGCGGTTCGGTAGACGAACGCCTACAAAACCAAGCAGACGCTTGGATCAACGCCCCATCAAATTCTATTGAAACTCTCAACTGCTTCATGAATCTACTTCCTTTCTAAACTCAAGTGGTTCAGGCGCTTTCACAAACACAAGATGTACGTCTCTCAAAGTGTTGAGGATTCTATACATGTTGCTGATTTGTAAGAAAATTATCTCCTTCCCTGCAATTCAATCACAATCAACACACATAATTCATTATAAGCCATCTATTAACCCACTGCAATAGCCTTCGGCAGAGATAACACCTTCTTTTCTTCTCGTTGTTTTCTCAATTCTAGTTAGCAACTCTGAAGCACCACTGCTACTGAGTTTCTTCTTTGCAATTTTAAAATCGAACCCATTCTAACACAGACCCACAACGTCTTCTTCAGCAGGGAACCCTGGCATCATTCTTCAATTTCATATCAACAAGAAAACAACACCAACCCATTACACAGACTCATTAAAACTCATCACAGCCACTTCGAGCTAACATATTCTTCCCTTTCCATTTCGAATTCAAATTCAGTTTCTCTTAGTTCACAAACTTTCACAGTAAACACAACTCACAACAACTTCTCATTTAATTCAAGCTCAATTCTTCTCGCTGCCACAATAAACCCAATTTCAATTAAGTCTCAATTCCTTTCTCGGTGGATCTCTAGCATTACGCTTGAGTGTCAGTGATTTAGTTACCGCCTGTTAGTGGGCGTGATCCTAGACGCACGCTTCATCAGGTGTAATCTTGGGTGAACGCTTCATCAGGCGGAGTTTTGGTTAACGCCCGTGTTTTTAAGCGTTATCCTAGACGAACGCTTGTCACCAGATGATTAACTACATGTACGCCTAGACCCAGACGGTTCACTACACGCCCGCCCGACTATACTTCGTTTGGTCCGGAAAAAATACCAAAAATGTTCGTGAACAATGTAGAATCCGGACCAAAGAATGTTTATACTCGTCCCATTGCGCTACCCTTTTGACGGACCAAAGACCATATATGGGTTTGGTCCGTCTTATTGTCCAACGACTGTGGACCTCTAAGTTTATTAACCTGGCTTAATTAGTAATCTCAATACATCCCTTATCCATATATTTTCTATAATGACTAATCTACCCTTGCTTAATTAGTGTTAATTTTGATTAATTAGTTGATTAATTTGGTTATTAGAAAATTATTTGAGTTAGTTTTGGATTAGAAATCGAGAGTGTTTTAGATTGATTTTTCGAGTTTTAGTTTTGTCAATCGGTAGGATCGTGATTTATTTTCCTACGTATTGTATAATCGGTAGTTTAATGGAGTACTTAAAACTACCGATTATGTAAGTTGCCCCAAATTGAATTTCTCAAAACTTCCAAAATTTTGAACTCTTCATCTTTCACAATCGGTAGGTATTGAAAATTTATATCTACCGATTGTAAACATATAATGAATTAAACTTTTAAATTTTTAACTTTGTAATCGGTAGTTTAAGATCAATTTTATCTATCGATTATAATGGTTTTGTTGTCCAGGACTTTTATTGCAACAATCGGTAGTTAGTGAATATAAATAACTACCGATTGTGGATAATCGGTAGCACGAGAAATAAATAACTACCGATTGTACGTAATCGGTAGTTTAGAAACATAGTTATCTACCGAATATGTCAATTTTACTTAACATCTAACTTCGTAATACTATTTCAACATCCCGAGAAAAACTTGTTCAAATAAACTTACTACATATTTTTCATTAAACATGTTTTAAAATAACTAAAAACATCCGAATTAAACGAAACAAAACACATCATAGAAGTTCAAATTGATCAATCTCATTGATCTCATGAAATTCTTCCACTCCTTGTTACTCTGGACTTGGTCCTAGTTTCAACCGGCTTCTTCTTCTTCTTCTTCTTCTTCTCGTCCCCCTTAGGATCAGCCCGAAGTGAACCTATGTATTCTCCAGCTTCATTGTAGTATGGGTTTATGCTTGACAAGTCTTTGTCCCTTAAAATGCACCGAGGATCCAAAACATAGTAAGTTGTCTCGGAATCGGTTGACGAATTTATTTCAATGGTTTTGGACTCCTCTATCACCATCTTTTCCTTTCCCTTCTTTGGTTGTTTAGGTAAATATTTTGGATCCATTTTCAATGGAGTACTTAAGGGTAAAAGGAGTAGAAGAATCGGTAAAGGAAAAGAAATGAAAACAATTTCTCGATCTCTTACTAATTCGTTAAAATGCAGCCAATCTGTATTAGGAGGTTGGCGACTTGTTTGCTTTTGTCGAGGCATCTTTGGATTGTAGTAAGTACGATTAATTGGTTTACGATTATACGATGAATTGGTTTACGATTAATCGGTTGAAGATGAGAAGAAAAGTTTTGATAATCGGTAGTTTGAAGTGTAATCGCTGGTTTTGAAATTGGAGAGGAGAAGAAGAGAAAAGTGGAGATGAAATCGGTAGTTTGAGAGGAAGTGAAGTGAATTAGGTTTAAGTTTATGTTTTATTAGTGAAAGATTTTTTAATAATAATTAGATTAATCAAAGATTTTATAGTAATTTTATATACCCCTAGATTACCCTTAGCTTCTCCCATTGGATGACTTTAAAAAAATAATTCCTAAATAGTTTTTATTAGCCCTCAAATTTAACAGCTTTATTAAAAATGAAAAATCATTTCACCACGAGAAGTGACAAAACTAAGCCACGTTCTTGGAAACCAAATATTACACACAAAGTCGAACTGCCTCTAGGATTCGAAGCTGAGGGATACAATAATAAAGAGCACACGCCACAGACTCACACAATGGGGATAGATAGTACCAAAAGATCCTAATCCTCGTCAGCTTTAGGGTTAGAACGAATCAGGAAAACAGTTTATCAACTCCCCAACTACGCATGTGGACAGTTTCACAGTGGCTTTCCACACCATAGTTACAGCCTTAAAATACGTGTCACGTACATCTTACACGAATGGGACCCACAGAGTATATAGCCAAGTTGGCGGAGAGATCTTTTGTGCTGAAATATTTCCTCTTTTTTCTCTTTCTTTCTAAATTTCTTTAGTTTCAGTTTTCATCTTCTCATTCCCACTTTTCTCTTTCTAAACATATAAATCTCCGTCCACCATTACTCTCAACAGCCACCTGCTAAACCCTAGAAAATGCTACGTATTCATTATCGATGAATCCAATGTCAAATGCTTCTACATATAATTCTTGATCCAGTATCCATAGGAGAAACATTTTGATTTTTTCTGAATCAATTATAATCATCGAATGGCACCAATTCCTCGATCTTCTGCGACTACTACTGCTACACAAACCCTAACCAATTCACAAGAAACTAGATTACTTGTTCGTGAAACACTTCGTATAAGTGCTAATCTTGCTTCTTCACCTTCACCTCAGAAATTGGTTGTTTCAGAGAAAGAGAGCAGTAGTAACTATGTTGTTGTTGAAGATGAATTTGTTAATTCGAGTTTAAGAGTTATTTGTCGTGAACAAATAAATGGTAGGCGATGGAAATATGTCGCAGAAACTGACGGGTCTTCTGGAAGGTTTAAAAAAGCTTCTTTGCGTTCTTTTAGTTTGGAAACTACTCCTCAAGATCCTTTTGTTGTGAGTAATTCTTACTTCTTCAATTATTTTTTTTTCAATTCTTGTACTTGAATTTCATGTCTGATTGTTTTGATTATGTTGTTCTGCCGTGGCCCCCAATAATTACATTGATTTATAGAATTAGGCTGTTTATTTAAACTGCTAATTGGTAGTATTTATATATTACCCTGTTGCAAATTCAGAGCTAGTTAGCTTATTTATTTATTTATTTATTTTCGAGTTAGACATAAGCATGTTACGGATTGAGAACTGGAAACTTTTTGAGTTATGCGTTAAATGAATTGGTGATCGGAAATTGTCACAAAAATGGTAGAAATTAAAGGGTTCAGGGTATCAATGTTATTCTGAAGAAAGGATGCGCAAAGGGATCTGTTGCATGTTATGGAAGAGAATTCGCAGTGCCCTTGCAAATTGTTGGTGTTTTCTTATTTTGAGGGAGAGAGAGATCCTTTACAAATTAGGAAATTTGTTTTGCTCTTGTTTTTGGTTATGCATGTTGGAAGTAGTAAGTGTTTTCATTATACAGAATCTAGCTACCCCAACATATTACTCTCTTTAGTCTTGTTGACCCTTCTCTTTAAACATTTCAGATGAAGTCAGACATTCTTGCATTACAGATTCTTTTTATTCTCTGATGCTAAAACTCTTATTGATGTCCGTTTGTTGTGTGGTTATGATGGAAAGTTACATACCTTGACTGGAAAGAGTCCCGTTTACTTGGTTCTAGCTTTTAGACGTGCATGTCCTCTAATTTTTCTTTCTATCTCCTTCCCACTTTTCTAATTTTCTATGCAGATTAAATATGTAATGCTCGATACTGGGAAAACATATGTCCATAAGGGAAGAATTACTTAAGTTAACTGTATCAGTAAAAACTGTAACTGGGGGTGGAAGAATTATAGTATCTTTGATATGTCTCATAAAGAGAATAATATTTTGTGGGTTTCTTGTTTAAGTAGGAAAAAGATAATATGTTTATGGATTACTAAACTGAATTTTTTATACAGGAAGTGATGTCGTTCGTAAGATCTTATGTGGTGCCTGAAGGATTTCCTGACAGTGTTACCCCGTCTTATGAACCATATATGACATGGAGAGCTTTAAAGGTATTCATAAGATTGTCTGTAGTTTACGAGGATTCATTTTGTCGAGAACAAAAGTCTAATATCTAGAATTATAAGCTTTTGATTATTAAATCATGTGTCTTATTTGCTACTTCAGCATCTAGTGATTCAAGGTTCTGTTGTAATATCCTAATTGTTGGTTTGTTACCATGATCTCTGTAGCATTTCTTTGGTGGAGCAATGGGTGTTTTTACGACACAATCATTGCTGAGTTCTGTTGGAGTTTCTAGAAATACTGCGGCCTCAGGTGCCGTTGCTATTAACTGGATTCTCAAGGTAAACAACTACTCACATTTTAAGACGTAAAATTTAGTTAGAGTTTGTCAAAAAGATTTTGTTATACTATCGCGTTTTGGGAATCCATTGTTTTCCTTGTTATGAAATTTTAGTTTCTTCAGGATCCCTAGTTAATCTAAAGGTGTGCTAAAAACTCTAGATAGCTAGAGTTCATCCCTCATCTCCTCTTCCAATCATGTACAGTCAAGTTCTGCAACTGATACTTTGTTACTTGTCTTCCAATGAAGTGAAGAAAGGAAATCTAGAATATAGGTTTACATGTGGTGAGAATGGACACTCACATTTCTTAGTGAGGGGAAGGTAAATTACCCAAAAAAAAGAAAAGAAAAAGGTTGCAGGAGGCCACTAGAGTGGTACCGAATCGAGGCAAACTCTGAACCATTGGTTACTTTCTAAGGATTAGGTGTTCAGAGGTGGAAAACCCTAATCAAAAGGTGTGGGACTGGATGCTGTGAATGCAAAGGGGGAAGTGGGTTGTATGAATCGACAAGTTGTGTTCTGTTTCACCTATGATAAGCGGGTGTGAGATGGGATTTTTTTAATTCTGGTCATGGTAAGATTGTGCCAAGCTTTAGCTTTTAGCCAGTGCAAACTATAACATTGATTGTGTTCCTTCAGATGTCACTTCCCACAAGGCGTATAAAATCACTTTCCCTTCAATTTCCTAAAGTTAAATTGAATTAAAGTTCTTCCATTTTGCTAAATAATGTCAACATGAGACTATCATCTAATCTTTTAACAGTTTTACTGTTGGATTTGTAGGATGGAGCAGGCCGTGTTGGAAAAATGCTTTTTGCAAGGCAAGGAAAGAAATTTGACAATGATCTGAAACAGGTAAAATTTCCACCTCATCCGGTCTCTTGACGATCACTCCTCCTTGAACTTATGTTCCATATATTTTATGTCACATGCTTGTCCTTATGAAAGATACCAAAATGTAAATCCGAATTATACGTATTTGTCCTAAGTGGATTTGGGGACATGTTATTTGCAGCTTCGTTTTGCTGGGGATCTCTTAATGGAGTTAGGGGCTGGGATAGAGTTAGCAACTGCAGCTGTGCCACATCTTTTCCTTCCACTGGCTTGTGCTGCTAATGTTGCTAAGGTTGAACTAAACTGAACTTTTATATGATTTTACTTTTTGGTTCCTTTTCACTATATGGTTTGCTTTTAATAAATTAATTCATCACTCTAATCCCTCTCTGAATTTTTAATAGAACGTTGCTGCCGTGACTTCAACATCAACTCGGACTCCAATCTATAAAGCTTTTGCGAAAGGGGAGAACATTGGGGATGTAACAGCTAAAGGAGAATGTGTTGGAAATATTGCAGACCTGGTAATGCTATATTCCGATTACTCTCTTTTGCCGTGTTGGGCCCTTGAAACACCCTGATTTATAAATGCTGCGCACCTTGGGCCATTCTCCACTTAACTTATTCAAGTGGGACATGGGAGAACACTTCGTGGTTGTTCCTCTCTTCACATGTTCGCACCATATGGGAATGCTTATACTTAATTTCATTATCCTTCACAATTAGATCCCCTTGTGAATGCTCTCTCTCTCCACCAAGGCCAAATTTCTCTGAGGCCATATGCACGGTATTCTTTAGTATTGTTGCATACTTGCATGTCATACTCCCCTGTGATTCTGCTGGAATATCCTTGTGTAGGTTTCTGGCCAGACAGGGTTATTTCTTCCTCTTGATAACAATGCGTACTTGCTCTAATATTCTATGAAAATTATTTTGAATTATAACTGATTCTGTTTTGAACTTTGTTTTGTGAAGTTGGGAACAGGGCTGAGCATCATCATATCAAAAAGAAATCCATCTTTGGTGGCTACATTTTCCCTTCTGTCATGTGGATATGTTCTTAGTTCATATCAAGAAGTATGGCTTACGTTATTCATAATCTTCTCCTTTCCTCTTAAAATTCAATTATGCTCATTGCTATTGCTACATTATCTTGGCCAGGTAAAGTCTGTTGTGTTGCGTACTTTGAATCGAACAAGATTTTCTGTGGCTGTGGAGTCTTTCCTTAAAACAGGTTACTTCTATTTCCTCTGAAGTGTGTTTATACACAAGGCAAATACCTTTCCTATTATCTGATGAAATCTTTTCTAATTATCTGTTTGTAGGACAAGTACCATCATTGCAGGAAGGAAATCTGAAGGAAAACGTGTTTAGCTTACCATGGATGAAAGATAAGCCAATTCTTCTAGGTATGCATTTAGACTAGATTTGAATCTGTTGAATTCAAGTAGTTCTAGATGTTAATTTTAGAACTTTAATTGAAGATAGGAGCTTATTATTAATGTTATGGCAGGACCAAGATTCAAGGATGCTTTCCAAGAGCCAGCCTCATACCTTGCACTAGTGCCTCTGTTCGAGGTACCATTTACGAAGCCCTTTTGATATAGCCCTTCTCATATCTAGTTTGGAATCAAACAGTATTTATTTTTTGTTTCTTATGGGAATATGTTATTTACTGTTATGACAGAAAGAGAGGTACATAGTCACATACAATCCTTCAAAGGGTAATGTTTGTGCGTTGCTTAAAGATCAGGCAGAGTCAGATGACATTCTGAAAGCAGCTTTCCATGTATGTGTCCGGGAAGTTTTTAAAGTAGTCATGGTGTTTTTTATCCTAATTTTTTTTTTAAATCCAACCTTATATGGTGTTACAGGCTCACGTTCTTCTGCATTTTATCCGTTCATCAAGCGAGCAGTCTTCTGCGAAGCATGCTGCATCTGAAAGTACAAACTTTCTTGGGCACTTCTCTACACAACATCCTCTACCCGCAACTTTTGACCTAGACCAAATTGCTGAGTCTTGCAAGGTAGTCTCAGCATCATATGGGTTATTTAAGAGAAAAGCTGCCGAACAGGTAAGAAGACAGTAGCATTCCTTCTATATAGTATTGGAAGGGCTGAACTGAATCACAAGAATTTAGGATTTCCTATGATGTTGCAGTTTCATACTCATGTGCCTACAATATGCATACAAAGTTTCACCTTACATATATATAGATTACTAAATTGAGTACATAGAATCGAGACATTTTGTGGTTAGAGAGCTTGACCAGAACTCCGGAAAGACCCATTAAGTAGCGTGTCGAATATAAAGTGAACAGATGAGTTTGCTTTTCTGTGAAGTTTTGTAAAGTGAATTTAGGTTAGCAAAATAATACTCCCTCCGTTTCTAGAAAAGTGATAGTAACACTTTTATAGAAACAGAGGGAGTAGTAATTATGTGGGAGTAGTCTATGAGTATGGGTCCGTGAATTTTTACCCTCTCCTAGTGACACAGTTAACATATTAAGAACCATATATCCAACCCAAGGAACAGAAAATTGCTGATGAAGTCTGGAAAATAAAACTGCATACACATAAACTGAAAGAGATTATAAATATTTAAAATGGTTATTAAAATGTTTGGTTAAACTACTTAAAACCCGTTAAAATGTTTTTAATGCATATTTTAAGGTTACATCTGTAGCTTAACTGGAGTTTGTACCTTCAATGTTTTCTTAAAATGTTATTATTCGTGCAGCTATTAGATTTGTTCAACTACTTGTTATTAGAGAATCTCACAAAAATCAAATCCGTTCATAATAGCAAATAATAAGAGATGGTCATAAATGTGTTTCTGTAACCCCCCTGATATTTATGTGTGATAGAGTATTTGAAAATGGTGCTCACTATGACCTTTCTGTTTCATGCAGGGATGGATGATGTCACAATCATTGCTCAACCCTGGGAAAGCTCGGCTGTATTAAGTGAATATTTAACTACCATGAAAATGTCATTAAACTGATGTTCAGTTAACTTGGTCCGATTGAGTAATTAGGCTGGTTATATGAGGTGATCAAATATTTACAAGTAAAGATTATAAACATCTCCCACAAATACCAGAGGGAACACCTAAAGAGCTTTCCACATTATTTTTTATTGTATATCTTACAGTCTGTCCTTCGAGATTTACTAATTTCCTTGCCTTCAACCATGTAATGTCCATGTAGAAGAAACTTGTGTCTATGCTTCATGGGTTTTAGAGGGAGCTAACTGTTTCTGTTAGTGTTGTATATTGCTGTTTGTAAGTTCTTCACTATATGTAGTAGTCGAGGACTCAAAATATTATCAACTTAGGATGAGTCGATGTTGCTGCAAGTTACTCTCACTCTCTTGTATGTATTAATATTCTTGTGCTGCCTGCCATTTTTATATATTTGGGTATGAGCAGGGAGTTTTTCTAAAGCACTAGAAGGTGTTGGGCTTTGCTACAACGTGGGTGTTGAAGACCAGGGAGGTAAGCCCTACTTGCTACTTAGATAAAAAAAGATATATTGATAATTTAGATTTCATTGAAAAGATGAAAAGCTCAATGCATCAATCAACAGAAATACAACATTCATCCACACGACTTTTGGTACATATAATTTATTGGCATATTTGACATTGACAAATATTGAGGCTCACAAATTCTTAGTTGTTTGGCTGATAACCTTTAATTCAGAGGATGGCAATCTTAGTTTACTCCATCACTGGAATTTTGCCACATGCGGCAGAGTAGATTTTTTGAAATGATTCTTTCAGGCAAGAGTTCATTAATTTAGCATCGATAAATCCTTTCTCTGAAGTTGTCACTAATCTTAGCTTTCCCATGTAACTTACGATAGTAAATGTAAGACTCTGCACCAACAAATGAAGTTTTGTCAAATTACAGTTACAAACTTGTTAGACAAAATTAATATTTGTTCTGCATATTATAAAAACCTGTCCTGTCCGTGATGGCTTAAGGAATACGACCAATCTATATTTGGAGCGAAGGTAAAAAACTAGTAAGTATCTGTTTACGAGGCCCCGTGAAATTAAATACCTGAGGCATCCCTGGTATAATGAAATAGAAACCCTTAAGTGGGTTGCCTGCTACAGCTGCTTTCTCTACTGGACCGCACATATTCGAGATCATAATACTCTTGTTCCTCACATTTGAATAGATGAAATTAGCTGGTCCCTGCATACACATCCATGGAGTAAGCTTGGGAAACATTGAGTTTGAGGCCAAAATTTATGACTTGATCTGTATCTCTCCCTTATCAGAGGTTCTATTTGACAGAAGCAGACCTGAGGGAGACTCAACTTTTTTATTGGGTAAAAATATCATCCAAAATATGCCACAAATACAAATAAAGTATCTCAAAATCATAATTTAGTAAATATACATACCTCGGGGCCAGTAACCTTTCCCATATAGTGGAGTAGTTTACTAGTGAAATATGCACCAAAAGAATTGGCCTTTCTCAGCATCTCTTCTCTTGCTTGAACTATGTAATCAATAGGATCGACATTTTCCATATCATCACTAACAAAAGGTGGAAGTGATACACTTAAGAGTCCAAAGTGATTTCCCCAAATATTTGCCTTCAACATCGCCTCAATACTTTTAAAACCCCTATACATTCTCATGTTCATGACAACTAATGCAGTGCATCTTGAACTTCCATCACCAGATTCTCCCAATTTCTTCATGTATAAATGAAGCCCATACGATATCCAACCGGTTGTGATATCATTCACTGTCTGTTAACCACGCACATCATGTCATGTCAAACTAAGAAATTAACAATAAATACAATCAATAAACGAACTTATACGTACCCCTCCAACTTTGGACCTGATATCTCTGATATAATCCATGGAAACTGTGACTGAGGTAATTGAAATAGGTTCATATTCAACTCTTGGGGTGGTGGATCTGATAACTGTCTCACAGTCTGCCAATATATAAGCGCCTAAAACATTCTTAGTAAAATCTGAAAGAGTATTTTTGGCTTTTGCAACCAAACCAGAAATCTTCGAATAGTTTGTCTTAACTTCGTTCAATCTTGAAGAAGCAGTTGGAAATCTAAGAGGATGATTAGGATTTGATGAACTTTTAAAAATAGAAAACAGTGCACCCATAATCGAATAACCATCACCAAGTGCATGGTGTAAGTTGAAGACTAAGGTTGTTTTAGCATTTGTAGCGGGATAAGTAATAAGATGAACATCCCATGGAGAGAGGTGTTCAGGAAATGGTTTCAGATTTATTTTCGCAAGATAATCATGGACTTGTTCATCATATAGTTCTTGATCTTCTGATGATTGAGAAAAGTTTGGAATGATGAGATGATTTTCAGGAATAGTATCAATCTTTTTCCATCTTTGAACACCTTTTCCATCGGTGAGAATCAAAGAAGAAAATCTGGTGTTAATAGGTATGAAAACATCTCTGAGGAAATCGAGAGTTTGAGATTCTGAAAATGAGTTTTCTAATTCAAGAACACCCATGATGTAGAACTGAAGTTTTTCAGTGTTGATGTAAGAACCTAATGGACTCAGTGGAGGAAGAAGATGAACTCTACTGTTGTCAGCCATTAGTCTTAAAATACTTGCTGATCAAATGTTATATCTAGCTAGTTGTATATCAATTAGCTAGCTAGGTTTCTCTTATGTTCCTGACCACCTCTGATATGTCTACTTATAGTGTTACTCAAGCAGCAGCCATCAACCAGCTGATTTGCTAGTCGTAGAAATTTTCCATTTATTATATATATTTTTTTTGTTTTTTGCTTTTACTGGCTTTTATTTGGGTCCTGTAAAAGTGACCACTAGAACGGTTCTCAAAATAACCATTTTCATATTAGTGAACGGAACTCATTTTGTTACGAGGATGTCGTTAATTTCCTCAAAACGTTGGTTTAGTCATTAGTGTGTTTGTGAGCAATCGATAATTACCTATTCACCAGCAATGCTCTCTCTCATTTGGATAATTTATTTTAACACACTGACTTCTGGTACACTGCTTGCCCCTATGTCAGGAATGTTATAGTGAGAGACCTATTTTGGGGTGCATTGAGCATCGACAATATTAGCATGTTTGCATGGATCTGATTCTGACTCGGTATTTAATTCGGGTCGAGTTAAATATTCTATCGTTTTTTCTTCTTCTGATGATGTCTGATTTGAGATATGACTCAACTCATACAGCTGACTCTAAACTATTTGAGTCATGTACTGTTCTGTAACTGACACGTTGGTCATATATCTGATAAGAATAATTATTTTTTCCACAATTTTATTATTTTATTATTTTTAAGTCAGATTCAAATATAATGAGTTAGATTTAGATGAATCAAATCTAGACGAGACAGTTGAGTCAGAAAAAAATAAACAACCCATGTAGTTACTATATATTTCGATACGTAGTGAGTTGTCTAGATTTTTTTTCTTTGTTTTAACTCGAAGAAGTCTAGTAATGGAGATTAATAGGATTTTTTTCTTGTTTTTCTATAATAATATATAATTTTTTTTGAAGTGTTATTTTTATATGTTCTCTGGTATTCTAATAATCAAGTTTGTTTCATCCAGCAAAACTAAAATACATTATATGCTTTTTTAAAGCATAAAATAAATTGTATGTTTTTATAGATAATAATAATAAGGGTTGTTTATTTATTTTGCTGCTTAAAAAAAAATATATATATATATCATTAAGAAACTACATCCATATGTTATGTGAATGTGTAGCCTGCAGTAAATGGAAACTCAACGTGGGAATGACGTGTTAGAATTAAAAAGTGATTTATTACCAAAAATTGTTTTGTTACCTAATTTATCTTGATGGGACCAAATGGTCACTAGCCTATATTGGGGGTGGAAATAACAAATCCACTTTTCACTTCTATGTGAATGAGAAACCTTTGGTTTTTCCCACATGGGATAAACCAAGGATGAAGTCTATCTATATTACCACTAAAGTTGCTTCTAAGGGAAAATACTTGTGGATTGGATATAGACTAAGGGAATGGGCTAGTGGGCAAATTCACACATGTGCAGTGCTTCACACCGAAGCACGCACGCGGGCCGCGGGCTTGCGGAGCTTGTGTGTGCTTGCGTGTGTTTTTGCGTGAGCTGGCGTGAGCCGTCGTATGCTTGGCGTGAGTCGGCGTGTGCCCAGCATGTGCCTATGAAGACTTAATGGTTTTTTATTTTAAATTCCTATAATAAATAAAAACCGTTTTATTATTTATGAGAATTTATGGAATTAAATAAAAAGATTTTCCATAAATACAATTTAATTCTCTTCTCTAAAATTTGCCAATAAAAGAAAAAGAAAATTTCATTTCAACTTACCCCAGTCGCAGCTACTATCCTGACGCCTTTTCCCCTCTTCTCGCTTTGTTTGCGCACGTAGTTTTATTTTTCTATAAATCTTATTTTGCTGTTAAGTTCGCAACGGGCCAACGAGTTTTGCTAACTGGGTTGGTATCAGGTGGTTTTATCCTGGATTCGATTTTTCATCTCTAAAGGTATAGCAACACTTTTCTAAAGGTGTACCTGACAAATATCGAGTTAAGGGCAGTCTGTTGAACAAGCGACTCCATCTCTCTGTGCTTGTGTGTTATCTGTGCTAACCCTTAACTACTTTCAAGCCTCTGTTTGGTTTTTTCACTGTTACATGAATTTTCTCCAACAATCTTAACTCGATACATTATTTTTCTGTAACAATAGAAACGAGAAATAATTTTTGGGCGTTGGCAAAATGTTCTTTCTTTCTTGGGACTGTATATCTTCTTTCTTTTCAATTGGTGAACCATAGAATCCCTATATGTGTGACGAATGAGGTGATCCAAGGTGTATGTTGATATCATGAGGAAGATGCAGAGCTTATAAATCGCTCGTACAAGAAAGACTTCAGTCGAAAAGTGCAGTTTGATAGCAATTTTGATCTTTACAAATCGAGATCCACGAATTAGAGAGATACCCTTTGCTGTAGAATGGGTTACGAAGACTGGGTGTTTAAGAAATATACAAATGGAAATCCCTTCTGCCGCAATTCAACAGAATAATTGGTGTTTTCTCTCTCTGGAATTTTAATGGAAAATAAAAATAAAAAAATAAAATGATGGTGATTCTCCCTTTCTTATATCTTTCGGTACTTGCATCATCATCGTTTAATAATGTTTCAACCATTTCATTTGACGAGGGGTATGTTCCTCTTTTTGATTTCAATCGTCATCGTGCGTCTGATGAGCTCGGTATTAAATATGGGTATGAATTCATTGTATATATCGTGATTAAATTGGATTGATGTTTGCTAAAACTAGTGATTGCAGTGACAGTAGTAAACTGTTTGTTTAATCATCTATGAATTAATTCTTGAATCTCTGGAAGGAAGGACATGAAATAGGATTTTAGGAACTCTCAAATACTCATCTCTGCCTCTAGCAAAGAGTGCACTGAAAGTGTTTGGGAAAATGTTTGGAAGAAAATAGTTGTCGTTAAATTGCGGAATATTCGGAGGCAGTTTTCTTGGTCGTTAAATTGTGTAATTTTCGGAGGCAGTTTTCTTGGTCGTTCTAAAGGAAGCAACAGAAACTGGGTAGCAACGATAATCAGGTATGATTTATTAATTATAATCATAATATATTTTTTAATATATGAATCATATGCATGATGTCTTGAATTTATTAGAACGGTTAAAACACTAAATTTAACAACCGTAGGACACGTTTGATGAAACGTTGAGTTGCACTAAAATTTATACTCTAAATTTACACTAGAATCAAGACACATAATAGAACGTTGTTATCATGCTCTGAAATGATTTTACATAAAGCATTCGTGGGTGTTGATTATAAATAATTCATATTCATAATATAATTAGGCAATATTTTATAGAAATCGTAAGGATTTTATTTATAGAGAAATAAAATAAAATGAAATAAATGCTAAATTATTATGAAAAATCAAAAGAACAAGTTTTTTGGTAGTGTCTGAAGTCAAATTGGTAACCAATGTGAGAGACTGGTGGGTAGACTCTGGTGCTACCAAGCATATCTGCGGAAACAAAGATGTGTTCACCTCCTATCAGAAGGTAGGGGAAGGAGAAAAGCTCTATATGGGTAACTCGTCCGCAGCACAGGTTGCGGAAAAAGGCAAAGTTGGGCTGAAGCTCATTTTTTTGACAAAACTCTCACATTGAAGAAATTGTTCATGTTCCGGACATCTGTAAAATTCTTGTATCTTGTAGTATCTTAGATGATAAGGGTTTTTATGAATCTGGGAAAAATAGTGTAACTCAGTGTAAAGAGCTATAAGACAGAGGGTTTTTACAAAATGTAACCTCAATTTAAATAAATAAAATTGATTCCTTCTATGTTTGTGTGTTATTGAATGCTTGACATGACAGTCTTGGTCATGTTATTCAATGAACAAACTGGCAAGCATAGGCTGCATTCCCAAATTTAATTTGGAAAGTAAACATAAAGGTTAAATATGCATAAAATCAAAATATGCTAAAATGTCTTATAAGAAAAAATGTTCAGGAAAAATTCTAAACCCTTAGAATTAATTCACTCAGACCTAGTTGACTTGAACTCAGTTCAAACTAGAGGTAAAATTATAATCCCTTAAGGAGATGATAAAACCATGAATTACTTCAGGACTACCTGCGAACTTGTGGGGGGGCCGTCCTCTCAGCTTACCATGTCCTGAACAAAGTACTTATTAAAGGATCAGATATATCTCCAAATGAATTATAGAAAGGCCGACAACCCTATTTTGCATACTTCAAAAATGTGGGGGTGCTTGACTAAGGTTTCTATCCCTCCACCTAAGAGGACATAGATATGACCCCAAAACCGTTGATTGTGTCTTCGTAGGATATCCTGAACACACTACATAAGGTTAGGGTTGTGAGTTTTGGTATTTTAGAAATTGGTCTGAATACCAATATGGAATCTAGGGATGTTATGTTCATCGGAAAAATTATTTTCCTTTGAAATCTGAATCTCGCATGATATGTATTGATCCCATAGATGTCCTTTCTACTTGTCAGACAATACTTTTATAGGAAGATGAAGTTGAGCCTAGAAGAGGCAAAAGATTTAGAATAGAAAAAATCTTTTAGAGCATGAAAATTTTGATCATGCAATGTTCTCTAGTGGATTTTAAAATAAATGAATCTGACAAGTGTGTTTTCACTAAAATTGTCAATGATGCATGTGTGATTGTATGTTTGTATGTTGATGATATGCTTATACTGGATACAACCATAGATGTAATTTATTCCACTAAGAACATGTTGAATGAGACCTTGACATGAAAGACTTAGGTCCCTCAGATGTAATCTTAGGGATGAAAATTAGAAGAGAGTCTAATAGATATAGTCTTAGTCAATCTCGTTACAGTGAATTTGTACTTAGAAAATATAACCAGTTTGATAGGACCTTTGGGATGCACTTTTCAGAGTGCTAAGGTGTCTAAAATACACTTCAACCTTTATTTGAGTTATGAGAGATGACCTGCTATTCTTGAAGGATACTGTGATGCAAACTGGATAGCAGACTCATAGGAGTCTAAATCTACGAGTGGATACGTCTTCACTCTAGGATGTGGATCAGTGTCTTGGAAGAGTTCCAAACAGACCTGTATCTCTCGGTCCACTATGAAACCGAGTTTATTGCGTAGATAAAGCAGGAGAGGAAGCCGCTTGGCTAAGATGTTTTTTAGAATACATTTCTCCCTGGCATAGGCCTGTGCCAGCTATATCTATACATTGCGTTTGTCAAGCTGCAATAGTTAATGCTAAAAACAGCAATTATAATGGAAAATCCATTCATATTCGGAGAAGACACAGTTCTCTAAAACAACTAATCTCGAATGGCGTTATTTCTGTTGACTTTGTGATGTCTAAGGAGAATATCGCGGACCCTTTGACGAAAGGCTTGTCCAATAGTTAGTAATGCATCGAGGGGGATGGGACTTAAGCTCATCAATTAAAACTTGCCATGAAGGATACTCAACCTTGCTGACTGGAGATCCCAAGATCAAGGTTTTGAATGAGACAACTAATTTGTGGCAGGTAAAAATTAAACACTATCAAAGAATTATTTTCTCTGTCCCTTCCCTATGGTGTAAACGTGATAGTATGACTGCATGTGAGGATGACTTATAGTAAGTCTTAATGAGTTCTATAGTTTCAATTTAAGATTGAAATGGGGTGTAGCAGTTAACACTCTTGATAGAACTCACCTATCTGAATGAGGAAATGAGTCGCTTCCTATGAGAACTGAGCTGATTCTCTAGAGCATTCTGAGAAACGGGATATGTTCAGGGCCAAAACGGACACAACGGCGTGAACTTAACAACACTCTTGAGAGATATCTCGCGTAAGGATCTATTGATGAATTACACCAAACGATGGCAGTTCAAGACATCGCTTTCACTGTCCATCAAGTAGTTCCGGTACTTCTCACTAAGCAAAGGTTCAATTCCATATGGTCACCTATTGCTTAAGAGGTATTTCTCGTTTTCCGTTTTTCTGATTTATCGCTTTCTTCATTCATGTGGGGGATTGTTAGAATTAAAAAGTGATTTATTACCAAAAATTATTTTGTTACCTAATTTATCTTGATGGGACCAAATGGTCACTAGCCTATATTGGGGGTGGAAATAACAAATCCACTTTTCACTTCTATGTGAATGAGAAACCTTTGGTTTTTCCCACATGGGATAAACCAAGGATGAAGTCTATCTATATTACTACTAAAGTTGCTTCTAAAGGAAAATACTTGCGGATTGGATATAGACTAAGGGAATGGGCTAGTGGGCAAATTCACACATGTGCGGTGCTTCACACCGAAGCACGCACGCGGGCCGCGGGCTTGCGGAGCTTGTGTGTGCTTGTGTGTGTTTTGCGTGAGCTGGCGTGAGACGTCGTATGCTTGGCGTGAGTCGGCGTGTGCCCAGCATGTGCCTATCAAGACTTAATGGTTTTTTATTTTAAATTCCTATAATAAATAAAAACCGTTTTATTATTTATGAGAATTTATGGAATTAAATAAAAAGATTTTTCATAAATACAATTTAATTCTCTTCTCTAAAATTTGCCTATAAAAGAAAAAGAAAATTTCATTTTCAACTTACCCTAGTCACAGCTACTATTCTGACGACTTTTCTCCTCTTCTCGCTTTGTTTGCGCACGTAGTTTTATTTTTCTATAAATCTTATTCTGCTGTTAAGTTAGCAACGGGCCAACGAGTTTTGCTAACTGGGTTGGTATCAGGTGGTTTTATCCTGGATTCGATTTGTCATCTCTAAAGGTATAACAACACTTTTCTAAAGGTATACCTGACAATATCGAGTTAACGGCAGTCTGTTGAACAGACGACTCCATCTCTCTGTGCTTGTGTGATTGTCTGAAGTGTGCTATCTGTGCTAACCCTTAACTATTTTCAAGCCTCTGTTTGGTTTGTTCACTGTTACAGGAATTTTCTCCAACATAATTTACCGATGGCTTTTCTTCTTGCACATGTAATTTATTTTATTTGAGGGGGGGGGCACATTTATTTGTTTTGCAAGCCTAGTAACAGTATAGTTAGATTTGATAACCGGGAGGGCTTTTCTGAGACAAGTAATGGGTTTGCGGTACTTTTGTACGGGGGCACATTTATTTGAACTATTTTTCGTCCAGATTTTGTTGGAACAAACGCCCAAGTAATGTATCTCATAAACAGCACAAAAATCAGTTTTCGAAATTTTTTTGGAGAGTCTATTTATACCTTTTGTTTTCATCAAGATTTTTTTTTTCTTTTCTTTATGATGATGGGACACCGACAGTGTAGAAATTCACAATTGTTCACACTAGTGTAATATAGGTAGACCATAGTAATGTGCGTGGATGATTATTAAGTTCGATAGTCATATGTATCCTAATTTACTGTTTCAGAAAGTAATCTCATACAGGGGCTCCCACATTTATAGAGGGGTTTCACATATAAGATAAAATAGAGATATTTGAAGTAATATTCAAAAATCCATTATCCATGATATTTTTATAATGGCTAAACTATCCCTGATTAGTTATGATTAGTAAAACTAATTAGTTAATAGATTAAGCTAATCATAATTAATTTTAAATAATCTTATACTTAATTAAATTAAATTAAATTTTTTTCTTTTTGGTTTGGTGGGAAGAAAAATTAGAAAAAATATGAGACTTTTTTTTAGGGTTTTAAAAAAAAACCTAGATTTTGATTCAATCAACCAGAGTAGTGAGGTATACCTCTAACTTAAACTCTTGGTCTTTTAATGGCTCAAATTTGATTAAATTATGTAAGAAAAGATAATTCTTTTTATTCAGAGCATTTTACGGTTGAGTTTTCATGTCGAACCCAACCGTAAAAGCTATTTACGGTTGGGTGTTCTTCCCAACCCAACCGTAACCGTTAGTTCAGGGATGAACACCAAATCGTAACAGTTTTACGGTTGGGTTTTAGCATCGGACCCAACCGTAAAACATTTAAATCTTTTTTTATACAGGATGATTTACGGTTGAGATTTGACAATCAACCCAAACCAATTTTTAGTTTTACTTCCAGACAATTTCATCCAATATTTACGGTTGGGTTTAGACTTCTTAACCCAACCGCAAAACATCATTTGGAGCATTGAGTTTAAGGTAAAATTTGGGTTTAAAAATTAAAATTTTAAACTTATTCCATCATTTTAACTAGATTGAAGGTAAATTAGGTCATTTAAACAAACAAAAATCTAAAGAAACATAAGTACTAGAATCCAATTTGAATGATCCAGGAATATTTACAGTTGGGTTTTGGCTGAAAACCCAACCGTAAAAATGATTTTTTTTAGTTTTTTGACTTGATTTTTTCTTTCCTTGGTTTCCAACTTGAAATTTTTGTAAATAAAACATGAGCTAGACAAATTTAAAGATAAAAGCTTTTTTATACATTCTAACTAAAGTTATAATACACCCACAAAAGAAAAAAAACCTTAGTTTCACACAATTGTTAGAATAAACATAGAGTTAGGGAGAAGGAGGAGGGGTAGGTCGATGAGTTTGACGATCTCTTTTTTTGCTCGAAAGATAATGACTATGAGGAGCAGCACGACCGCCACGAGTACGAGCACCAGCACGATCGCCACGAGTACGAGCTCCACGTTGCAGATCCTCGGCTTCATCATGTGTCTCTTCTTCACTAGGTTGCGGCTCTCTTCGGCTAGTAGTTGCATCTGTTGTACCGGCTCTACTCCTCTTTAAATTTCTTGCCGTCTCATCTTCGTCTGCTTCATGAATCTTTCTAATTTTGGCTTGCAGGTTCTTCAATTGGTCAGACGTCGTCACATCAACTCTACTTAGGCATGGAGTGATAGACTCTGCCAATACAAGTGCTTTCTTTTTCACCTTATTTTTCTATTCACATATGAAAATAAAAGTTGGTTGAGTCTTTAGTAATAAATCTTAAAAATATTAATAACAAAAGTAATTTACGTACCAAATTGAAATATGCTTTCTTCCAAAAACCATCTTCTGTGTTGTTTCCTTGACCCCTTTGAAGTATTTTCATAGTTTCTGGATCAATGTTAATGACATTTGGATGACCAAAACGGCGATACCAATCTAAGTAATCTTCGTCCGCCTCTTTTGTGCCCGGAGATGGATTTACCTCCTCCCTTTGGATTTGGTATTCAGGTTGATAGCGGTTGTTCCAAACCGCGACCGAAGGCGTTGGGTTGTAGTTGAGCAGGATGCTTGGGCCTTCGATCATCGAGCCATTCACACAAAATGTAAAGGCTTCGTGTGTTACCTTGGATTGGACATATCCAGTTTGGCGGAGACTTCGACGGGGGTTGCACATCACGAACCCAAACGGAGGGTACAAAGGCCCGTTGTAGCCTGCCACGTACGAAAATTGACGTAATTCTTCAACATCTCCATCATCATCTATGTTAATCTTCACATAAGGATCAAAAACAACATCTTCAACGGTGAAAGCATCAATTTTACTTCTCATCTTTGCTATCTGCACTTCTTTATGCTTTGCCTGAATACCGGTGAAGATGAATTTCTTTCCTGTAGGTCCAGTACCATCACCGCTCGACTTCGTTTTAGGATCCAGGCTCGAAAAGTGATCATAGACCCATGCCTATGAAGATAATAAATAAACATATAAAATAATACGCAAAAAAAATCTGAATTTAAACATTGAAATTCCAACAATAAATTACCTAAAGAAGACCATTATTCCCGGCAATCTTAGTTCCCCTAAATCTCGAAGCTTTTCTAAGGTTGGCAAGTAGGTAAGCGAGGGTGGCAGTTCCCCATGGATACTCATGCGTCTTCTGAAGATTCGTCAACCACTGTAGAAAGTGAGCGTTGACCCTGTTTCCTGAGTTGTCGGCGAAGAAGATGGTACCAAGCATATATAGTAGATACGCCTTGGCCGTACATATAGCTCTGGTTTCATCTATGACGACCCCATCCTTTTCCAACTGCAGGGTTCCTCCAAACTTGTCCCTCAGAGTACGCAACAAGATCTTCTTGGTCATACCTAAACCTTTCTTCGTTGCTGCCCCCAGTTTATCTCCAGCAACCAATTTAAACTCTGATTCGGCTTCTGTCTTCTCCCATCCAAGTGTATCTTTGATAAGAACACAGAGATCACTCCAGGGAATGTTGTTGTCAAAATCTTCATACACGGCTTTTCCTTCAATTGGTAAGCCAAGAATTGACCGCACATCATCCGACGTTATTGTCATCTTGCCGAATAGGAGATGAAACGTATCGGTTTCAGGCCAATAACGTTCCCTTAAGGCTGTGCAGGTGACATTGTCATACTCCAACATCGAATTGGTAATTCCGGGAGCTAACCCGGTACCATTTACGAGGACTTGGACGGTCATACATTCTTCAGCTAAGGGCCAATGTTGAGCCCTTTGACGAACCAATTTCTTGATCGCCTGTGTATGATCCTACAAAGAATAAAAAAAATCTTTTTTAACTTGAAGTTAAACAAACGGAAATTTAACAAAACAAGCGAAGTTTTTAGATTAGTACCCTAGTCTCAGCAACTTTGGCAACCCATGAATGAGGATAACCAAATAATATAGCAGACCTGTCTGGGGCCTCACCCCAAGGTCTTCCATTCATCTTCTTAGGCCACAACACGTCTTTGCCTTTGGGAATATGCTTCCCTTTCGGTTTTGGCTGCTTCTTTGGCTTTTTTTTATTCGGTTGAGGTTCAGCAGAAGCAACAACAATTTCTTTACCTTTTCCTTGAGGGACAAATTGTTCTATGTCCGTCTCCTGTTCCTCCCATTGTTGCTCTTGTGGTGGTTCTCTAATCACAAGAGCACCTCCACTGAACACCGGCAAATCTTCCAATTATTGGAAAACATTATATTGAGGTAGTGGAAGTTGAGGAGAACTACCACCCCCTACCTCAAAAGTCGTCTTATGGATCTTTCTCAAGCCTCTATTGTCTACCCCTAAATGAACTCCGTGGCGAGGGGTTGGAGTATGAGAAATTGGTGTTAATTTATTACCCCTCTTCTTCTTTTTCCTATAACATTCAAGCAATACAAGTTAGATAATTTCCAAGCAATTCAACTCAAACAACTTCAATTTGAAAATTCAAAATTTTTTACAGTTGGGTTACACATTTAGAACCCAACCTTAAAAAATAAACATCACCTACACCGGAGAATTTACGGTTGAGTTTTCCAATTGAACCCAACCATAAATAATCCTCAACAAAATATTTTAACTAACCAGAAGTATTTACGGTTGGGTTTTCCAATCGAACTCAACCGTAAATAATCCTCAACAAAATATTTTAACTAACCAGAAATATTTACGGTTGGGTTTTCCAATCGAACCCAACCGTAAATAGTCCTCAACAAAATTTTTTGACTAACCATAATTATTTACGGTTGGGTTTACCAATCGAACCCAACCGTAAAATTCATAAAAAAAAAATTGGTCCAATTTTTTTTACGGTTGGGTTCAGAATCGAACCCAACCGTAAAATTTCATCTTCTTCTTCTCCTACCTTTTTAATAACCCAACCGTAAAATATAGAACAAACCAGTTACTGTTGGGTTCTAATGGAACCCAACCGTAAAATCTTAAGAACATTCATTTACGGTTGACTTTTCCAATAGAACCCAACCGTAAATTCTTCTGTAACCAATTTTTTTGTACAAAAACAACAATCAAACAAAAAAATCAATCACTTTTGGGTTCAAAAAATAACATGGGTTTTGTTCAATACCTCATATACACCATTTGTTGTGATTTGAGAGTTTGATTTCCTTCACCACTGATTTGTTCTTCAATCTCTTGATTAGGTTGAAAAGTTTGATTTTGGTTGACATCACTACTACCTTCTACCCCTTTAGTATGATTCTTCATCACGAATTTTTAAGTTTAATCGACGAAGAATTTTTCGAATCGACGAGGAATTTCGATGGAGAAAAAATTGAAACTGAGTTACGGTTGGGTTTTGAGAGAGGTTCTGAGAGAATTTGATATGAAATAAAAATTGAAAAGGATTTGTTTTGTTTAGGTTATAATTGATAGAAGGGTAATATGGATATTTAACATAGCCCATAAAACACCTCTTAGCGCATTTTTGGATCACCCTGCCTCTCATTAAAGTCCCTCTACAAATATGAGAACCCCTGTATGAGGTTACTTCAGAAAACCTGCAAATTGAGTTTCAATTGATAGATTAGATTCTTGTAAGCTTGAATTTTGCGGCAACTCTTTTGGAATGGGATTCACCCTATGACATACCGGCCCACCTTGACATTCACAGATCATATAAAAGTGGCATCTTCTGTTGATAGGATGTTTGATGAGCAATTCGGTGGTCAGGTAGTCAGTACAGACGGACGGATAGAATTCACTAGCTGCCTAAATTTTGAATTATTTGATAAAAACAATATAATTGTCAATAATAGTAATACTATGCTTGAGAAAAGCTAAGCATGGCCCCAGCCCCAGCCCCAGCCCCCAGATAGTAGTCCAAACCAAAAGTAGATTATGAGGGTCCAAATAACACTGTAGTATATTGCTACCCACAAGCAAAATTATCGTGGCTTCGTCAAATTTTGTCAATGTATCTCACAAGATTCACAACTAGTACTAGTACTGGCTTGTTGGAGAACACTGCGGAGTGTAGTATTTACTCGTTCTTACTTTAACACTTCAACTATCCATAATGCATGAGTGCTTAAAAAATTTATAAATTTGGTCGGAAAACGAAAAAAATAAATGTTAAGTTAGCTCTGAATCGAATGATTTATAATGCTATAGAACCTTAGATCCTATGAATTTCGCCAATTAAACAATCCGTTGCTGCTTATTTTCGCTTTATCTGTGGTTTTTTCGAATTATCTTTTCCATAATTATGTTATATATTAATATATTTAGAATTCCACATTTACTCTTATACGCAAAATGCAATGTCATTGCTCTTCCGTATAGATGTTCCACAAAATCAAAACCAACTCGTGTTGTGTTTGATCAAGGATCTTAGCAACTAAAATATGGTTTTAGATATCATTATTTATATACCAAAATTAAAGAGTTTCTTTTTTTTTTGTTGAGAAAAAAAAAAGAAAATATTTACTAAAAATATTTAAAATTGTCCTCCCATCTAAATAAAATCTGATTAATATTATAATATTTAAAATTGTCCCTTAAAGAATACTAAATTAAAACATATATTTTATTTCATAGCAAAAACCAAATCATCATTTGTTTTAACTTTTTCTTCATGAATATAAGAATTTATATTATTTCACAACTCCCATGTGATAGCATAACTTCACAAATGTCTTTTTGCTTTGTTTTCAATCCCCAGAAGGTCCAGCCTCTTAACATGTAATCAAATTTTTCTGACATAGTCCAATACAAGTTAATAAAACTGCAAAAAAACCTTTATGCATAGCACCAGTCTCGGTGAAGGAATAAATGGTTGATTGTCTCCTCATCGCCATTATAAATTAAACACAAAATTGATTTAGAGTAATGCCTCTATGTTGTAACATACTCCTAGTTGGAATTAATTTACGCGAAACATTTGTCTTGATCTTCTACAAGATACACCTTCCTAGACGAGAACTCACCACTTAAACTATCTTCCCCATTCTGCAGCAGAACAACATTCCTCACCTTATCTTTCAGTTCATGCAGGTCAATACATTCAGCTGGTCCCACTCTCTTGAAATCATTTCCAACTGGTGCCTTTTATCTCAACAATCACTATATTTTTCTGATTACTGATTTTGAAAAGCCGTGGGGGTATTTAAAAGCCAGAGAAAACTTCCCTACCACCATTCATGCCAAAAGTTGACAGACATACTATATTCACTTGGATATCAACATATTCATGCAAGTCTTTAGCAACTTTTGCAATTTCTTGCCACAAGCTTCTTTCAATAGGCTCTTTAGTATGCATTGGCATCAAGCAACTTGAGTTTGAATTAGTCTCCTCACTAATAATTTTCCTCCATAAAGCTTGTTTTTCTGAAGCATATCTCCAGTGCCACTTAGCCATTAGGGATCTTTTCACTAGTCTTAGATTTCTAATAACAAGACCACCTTTCTTCTTAAATTTCAAAACCTTTTTCCAAGAAACCCAACTCATTTTCTTTCTTTCTTCACCTTTTCCCTAAAGAAACTTCCTCATAATACTGTTCAATTTTTTCTCGACAGAATTAGGCAGGTGCATCAGAGATAGAAAATAAACTAGCAGACTTCCAAGTAAGATTTTTAATTAAAGTAACCCCTTTCCTTGTTAAAAAGTTTTCTTTTCTAAGGAGCTAATTTCTTTCACATCCTCTCTATTATCACATTTCAAAACAACCACATTTCTCTTAGTAGATCCAATTGGCATACCTAACTAAGTATACAGAAGAACATCAACTTTGCATCCCAACTCCAAAGCCATGGATCTTGCACTCTATCATTAAAAGCAATGCTAGTCAGAGTACTTTATTCTAAATTCAACTTGAGACCTGTTTACACCTCAAACATCATCAGAATCACATGCAACCTTCTTACTTATAGGAATATAATTTTGTCATCTACAAATTGTAGATGTGGCACAGTTGAACCACCATTTGTAACTTGAAAACTTCCAATTTTCTGTTCACTTACTGCTCCATTTTGAAGTTTAGAAAACACTTCAACTACAAGAAGAAACAAAAAAAAGGTGAAGTCACCTTTTCTAATTCCGTTAGATGGCCTAATCCTGTCAGTATCTATAGCTTTCACTAGCACGTGAAACTAATTTGCAGTTACACACCACTTGATCCACTTAATCCATATTTCACCAAAGCCACTCCTCTCCAGAAAAGAAAAAAGAGAATTCCAATTGACATTATCAAAATCATTCTCCATTTCTATCTTGCACATTATTCTTAGCAACTTCTGCTTAAACCTACCACCAAAATACCATCTAGGATTTGTTTGTATTTGATGAAAGCACCTTGATAGTTAGAAATAAGACCAGGCATAACCATCTTTAATCTTTCTAGCAAAAGCTTTGATATAATCTTGTAGAAGCTTTCATTTAAACCAACAGGTCTGAAATCTCTAGTTGTTGTTGAATCTTCCTTTTTTGGAATAAGCATAATGGAAGACATATTGTTACTTATCTAATCTACTTTTCTTTTCAAGAAGAATTCATTGATAACTAACATTAAATCACTCTTTATAATACTACACAAACTCTTCTGATGAAAACAATTTATGATCAAAATTAACGAGGTTAATAAAACATCATGATCGAATATAACATAAGCAAATACTCCCTTCATCTCACATATAAAAGCGGGGTTTTGGATTTTAGTTGTTCCTTTAGATAGGCAGAAGTCCAATTCTAATATGACTTTTCTCACAAATACATTTTTTTAAATACAATGCTTTCATCACAATTAAGTTAATATTTTTAATATTGGGAATAAGATAAATGTTCAAACAGAAAAAATGATGGATATTTTAAAAATTAAGATAATTTAATAATATAAGAGATTTTATAAATTTTGTCTTTATATGTGAGGCAAAAGAAGTAATAAATAATTAATACAGGGGGATACCAATGTTACTCGGAGGATACTAGACTATATAGAAAAATAATCCCGACCACATAATTTTTGGATTCGTATCACCCCCCAATATTTGGTATCTCTTTTATGAATTATGGAGTAATAAAACCAATTTTTTTTCTCTCCTCTAGCTTTACTTCAGAATCCCCAACAAAAAACTTTGTCGTCATCCTTTCTTGCTCATATTTGATCCGAGATCCGTCTCGGATCAAATATGAGTGGGCTCGTTACTATTTAGTGACTATATGTGTTTTTTCTTTATATATAGTTTAGTTTATCTTTGAATTCAATGTATTTTTTCCCTTAGGTTTAGTGTTTTCATTTTATTGCGATTCTCGCATTCGCTTTTGTGAGATTAATTATTTTTACTAATGACTTTTTTTTGTGGTTCATTTATTTGGATTCAATTACTTTGGAGATTTGACATGCTTTTTACTGGAGTATTCTCTTCAAAATGACAAGTTATAAGGCAAATTACTCTTATTTTATATGAACATCTCAACTTCAAGAAGAAAATCATTCAAAATGGTTAGAGTTGATTCCTACCACCATTCCTCCACTCTATTATCCGTACAAGGACGTGGTACGATCTTCGCGGTATCTCCATCTTTCTAGTCTCGATTTATAATTGGCTCTTGAATTTTTTGTTATTCGATGTAAAAAGCTATCATGTAAGCCCCAGTTGGGATTTCTTTTTTTCTACGAAAATCATTGTGTTTGTTAAGAAAAATCAAAGTGCTTTCCTCCAAAAGCACTTCCATTATGCCAACTTTTAAGCTACTCAAGGGTAGATTTTAAAAGTTGAAAAAGCGGAGCTATGAACCCATTGAAAATTTTAATAATAAAATTTTGACCTATTATTTTGTTTAAATAACAAAATTTATTACAAGATATCTATTCTACACACAAGTAAACCATTTTTTTTAAATAAATTGGTATTGTAGGAATCTAATTCTTTTTAGTTTATTTTCTTAAGTAATTAAATTATTAAATATTTATTTATTTATCATTCATAAATATTTATATAGTTTTTTTTCATTGTGGCAATGATAACAACAACAACACAACACTTTGATATGGTAACTTACTAAACAAGATTTTACTAGTTTTTAATCTCGCTAACACTTTTTAAATTGGAATTCATTAAACGCCCAATTATTTTTTTTCTCGTAGCACATCACAAACACAACATAACACAAAAACAATTTTTTTCAAAAACCACAAGAGTACCAAAAATCGCGTAGAAAAATCTATTTAGAAAATATTGGTGAATGATCCAACTTTAAAATCATATTTGACTTTTCAAAGTTAAGTGCAAAGAAAACTTATCCATCAATCATGTCATAGTTCAAATGAATAAATATTTATCAAAATTATATTATTGACGCTTTCATGATTAGTGCGTTTTTTGTCTTCTAGTTCCGTACAACTCTAAACCAATTAGCAATGAGTGGAGTGGTCTTTCCATATTATATTTTAAGTTCATTATGGGGATATTAGTAATATGGGACTATTATTATTCACACACCCTCTCACGTGTAGGGAACTCTCTATGGGCCTCTAACACCTGGACCATTGTACGGGTAGCCGTTGGGCTTACTCTCGTACGAGCCTGCTTTGATACCAAGTTAAAGTCTGCGGACATCCAACTCAAAACCAATTGGCAACGAGTGGAGTGACTCTTCCATATTATATTTTAAGTTCATTATAGGGATATTAACAATGTGGTACTATTATTTTTTATAAAAAATCATGATTGCTGATAGGAGGTACTAATTTATTTGGGGATGTACTAAATCTATATTAGAATTTTTCTCCCAATCTAGGTAATACGGTGTCCTCGTCGGACTCGCATATGACACTTGGACGCATGCGTCTCCATGACACGATGCATCGGTGACACCATATGCATATGTCACATCCTATTTTAATATGAATGTATATCAATAATCCCTAAATTTTTTGTATATGTATTATTTCATTAGTATATGTGTTTATTCTTACATAAATTTATTATTTATCAACAATTTATTAGCATTGTTGAGAAATTACATTCATAATATATACAATTTAGTGGGAAATATCACTGGTTTCATAACGTGTCCGCGTCCTAGTTTTTTGAGAATTTATTCATGTTCGTATCCGTATCGCGTTGTATCCGTATCATTGTGTCCGCGTCAGTGCAACCTAGCTCCCAAATATCGGATTGGTACCCTTATCAGGAACGTTGATAAATATGGCCAAATCCTTATAAGACAAGAGTAACATGTAACAAAGGGGAAGTAGCCCTTGTTATCAGGATCGTTGATAAATATGCCATTTCTAGCCCTTATTGTCATAGAATGAGAAGTAGTTGTTGGTGAAGTAATGATGGGAGTAATACATTGTCAAAAACTGTAGAAGCAATCTGTGAAGTAATAGAAGTAAAAGGAGAAGTATAAGTATTAACAACTGCAAAAATATCTTCAGAAGTAGAATTAAGAACCACATTTATGTTGTGAGAAGTAAATGAAGTATCTGGTAGAGCAGGAAGACAAGATTTATATGGTGAACTCTGTAGTAGAGGATAACTTAGTTCATTGAACACTACATGTCTTGAAATATACACTCTGTCAGTGCTATAATCTAGACACCTATATTCCTTATGGTTTGAGTTGTATCCTAAGAAGATGCAAGAAATGCTTCTTGGTTGTAATTTACTGGTTGTGTATGGTTTTAACCAAGGGAAGCAGAGTCAACCAAAATATTTTAAGAAATTATAATCTAGAGATTTGTTAAAAAATATATGATAAGGAGAAACAAAATGAAGTAGCTTGGTAGGTAATCTATTGATTACATAGTTTACAGTTCGTAAGGCATCTACCCAATAATGATATGACAAACCAGATTGAAGTAGAAAGACTCTAGTAATATCAAGTAGATATTATGTTTTAATTCAGCAACCCCATTTTGTCCAGGGGTGTTAAAACAAGTGAGCTTATGACTTATTCACAAATTTACCTCCACCATCTGTTCTTATCACTGAAATATGGGTTGATAGAAGATTCTCAACAAAAGATTTAAAATACTTAAAAATAACCTTGAAATCACTTTTGCACTTGAGAGGATAAACCCAACAAAATCTTGAAAAATCATCTACTATATTAATATAGTACTTGTATCCAAGTACATAATTTAGAGGAGTGGGGCTCCAAACATCCATATGCAAAAGTTGTAAAGGATAACTAGAAGCTGAAAAAGATATTGAGAAATGTTGTTTATGACTTCTACCTAGTTGACAGTCATTACAAAACAAAGGATTGGTAGCGATATTATTTATTCCTAAATATTTACAGACTTTGGACATAGACTGAAAGGATGGGTGAACAAGTCTTTTATCCCAAGTCTCAGCTAAGCTGATGATGGTTGAGAAAGAAGAATTAGTTGTTGAAGTGGTAGGCTTGAGATGATTGGATGTAGTGAAGTATAGAGGATAAAGTCCATTTTCAGTTGGACCTTGAAGTATAGTCTTCCCCAACTTGAGATCCTTAATAGAATATCCATTAGAATCAAAAGTTAGAGAAAAAGTGTTATCACTGGCAAACTTGTGCACATAAATCAAATTTGTAGATGATTTAGGAACATGAAGAATATTGTTTAATTGAAAGTCATGATTATGGATGATAGTAGTTGAATCACTATAATAGGAAATAGACATACCTTCACCTAAAGCAATATTTATCTTGCCAAGACCACTGTAAGAAGTAGATGAATCCAAATTCTGCATATTAGTTGTCAAGTGATTTGTTGCACCTGTATCAAAATACCATGGAATTTTTCCAAGAATTCCGACATTTGAAGTAGAGGCCATCATAGCATACATGTTTTTAGGAGCTACTTTTCTTTGATAAGCAAAATTTCCTTTATGACGACATTCAGCAGAAGAATGTCCATATTTAGACCAAATTTGACATGTAGGTCTGTTAGTGTTATTCATTCTTGAATACATTGGATTATTACCAGATTGAGATCTCTCACCAAATCTGCCATTAAAGAATCTTCCTCTTCCACGAAAATTATTATTGTTTCTTCCACCACGAGAATAAGATTGAAAGTCTGGATTTATATTTTGAGAATGTGAAGTTGATGAATTTGCTAAAAAGGCTTTGAAGTGTACATCAGATAAAAGACTTTGTTTGTTGTCAGATATGATAATTTCTTCATTCAATAAAACATTATGAAGATTTCTAAATGAAACTGGTGGATCTCTGATTCTAATAGAGGTACAGAAAAATGAATATTCATATGGTAAGCCTTTAAGAATAGAAACTTGTAATTCACTGTCAGTAATTATAGATCCACAGTCTACAAGAGAGTCTCGAGTTTTACTAATCTGAGATATTTAGGTAGTGACAGAAGATGTACCTAGCTTAATATTTTACAGTTTTGTTCTTAATTGAACAACATGTGTTGATGAAGAAGAACCAAATCTTTCTTGCAAAGTATCCCACAAATCTTTAGAAGTTATGGATCCAACAACATAAGAAACCATAGTTGGAGAAATTGAATTATTAATAAGAAGTAAGATTGTAGTATCAGTATCTTGCCAAGATGTAAAGAGAGGATTAACTGTTTGATTTGTTCTTGTCGCCACCGACACAAATTCATCAGGACAAGGTACTTCACATGTCACATAACCAAGAACATGAAACTTCTTCAAGACTGGAATGATTAGTGATTTCCATGTCAAGAAATTATCTTCTTGAAGTTTGATTTGGATGATATTTGATAAAGTATGAAGAAGAATTGAAGTTATTGAATTTGCAGAAGATGTTTCTGAGTTTGTTGGCGTTTTTGTTGATGAAATTAGTCACAATAGTAAATTTTGTTGTTGAAGAAGCTGAAGCAATAAATTGAAGAACAGAAATTTTATTGAAGAAAGTAAAAGAAAATAAGGAATGCGGAAAGGATCGAGTGGATTGAAAACCCTAGTTCTAGTCTGATACCATAATAGATTCAGAAAAACAGATTTTTATTAACCTTTTAAAGTATTACAGAGATGCTTTTATACAGACAAGAAAAGCATTAAACGCACAGGAGTTAAGATTCTGTTAACAAGAAAAACATAATCAGAGTGTAATACAAGTGTAAGAAAATTAAACACAGCTTGAGAATGTAATACAAGAGAAACACACAAACGTTAAGATTCTGTTAACAAGAGAAACATAATCAGATTGTAATACAAGTGTAAGAAAATTAAACACAGCTTGAGAGTGTAATACAAGTGTAAAGAAAATTAAACTCTTTGGTTTACTAGTTTCAAGTTCAACCGTTGAATCTTTTTAACATTATTAGTGGTCATTTTCTAATTTTTTGTAAAAATTATATAAATTATTAGAGAAAATGAAATAAAATTGTACTCCCTCGATTCCCTAAAAGTTGAGTTATTTTAAGTCTGTTCAATTCTTAAGGTAAAGAAGAGAGAGGAATATTTTTAGGTATTTTTTTTCTTCTAATCATATCCTTAGGATAATAAAATAGTAAAATTTAAAAATGATATATCTCTTCAGCTATACCATGGATATTCGTAAACTATATATCACTGGAAAACATTTTATAACACCTAGATAACAAATATAAATATGACTGTAAAATTGTACATATTTCCTATACTAATAGTTAATATATTGTCTTGAACAACTTAATTTTTAGGAAACAAAATGTTAGAATATAACTCAATTTTGAGAAACATAGGGAGAGGGAGCATAAATTTGTAAGTTAGGCCGATAAATTTCAATCTAAATACCTATCCAGAGAGGGTTTTGATCCTTTTGTTTTCCGCTGTAAATTTTTCATTCATTCACCTATACTACACAACGAATGGCTCTGATACTGATGCCATATTGAAATTCATGAGCCTAACTCACTTCAAGATTTTTAGTTTTCTATATAATGTGAGACTATTCTCAACAAAATCATCTTCAAAATTCAAATACCAAAACTCAAATACCAAGCGGTAGTACTAGGAGGTGAGCATTTTGCCCGGAATCTGCGGGTTCGACCCGGTCCAACCGTATTTTTGTAGATGAGTGCCCATACCGTTGGCTAATGGGCAGGATGCGGATGAATTTTTAAAATCCAACGGATTTTGGATTGGGCCCGGGTCTAACCTTGAAATACCGTTGGTCATCCAGACCCTATAATTAAGGGAACTTATGTAATTTTAAAAAAAATATGAGTATAGGTTAGGAAATCTTTAAATCTTCATATAGATTTTAGTTAGTTTTTTGAAACTTTTGTACATGGTGAAGATGGTCGTAGCTGTAAAAACCTGTTTTTGGAGAGTGTTTTGTATAGTAACATGGAAACTTTTGTGTATAATAAACTGGTGCATGTTGCAAGGACTTGTTTTCTTGGGGTGTTATCAATGACACTCAATATATATATATATATATATATGATGTACGAGTTTAAAAGAAGTCATTTTTATTGGCTTTATTTCTCTATTATAAATTTTAATTATAGAGCAAATTCATTGGATCATCCGTATCCAATCCGTCCATCCGTACATTAATTGGATACAAATTCGTTGGATGCTGGATTGGATGTGTATGCAAAATTTAAAATTTATAATGAATTGGATTGGATACGGATAAGACAAAAATCGGTCCATACTCACCCTTAACCTGTACAACTGCCAATTCTAAAATTAGTTGATTTTAGATACGAATGATCTGAGAAGAACTTTCTGCAATGAATAAGTTCTCAAATCAGTAACTATTATCCTCAAAGGTGCACGTTATACATACACATCATCAAAGGAAAAACAGTAGACAGTTCAACATAGGATTTATCTTTCTCCTCTTTAGGGGAAACAACAAGATTCATAACAATAGTACGTACAAAGCACAAGGAAATACTACAATGGTGCCGCAGAGAAGAGTTACATCTCACCGTATATAGGCAGTCTAGTAACTCTCGAGATGTCTACTCCTCCTCCTGTTTGTTTCGTCAATGGTTGATTTTCCACTCCACCACTTAAAACAATGACATGCATTGTGACAATCTTTCGCATCAGCTTGCATTATTACTTGGAAATTGCAGAAAAAGTAGAAACATTTTGTCCCTATAGAAGGATTTTTTCTTAGATTCTCTTTTCCACTTGATACAAAGACCATAAGGCATCGGACATGTGTTAAGAAAAACAAACTATTCGGAGTGGTCTCCCTGACCTGTGAACGACCATGACCATGACGTCTTGTAGGAACAATAGCTCTCTTCGATAATTTCTCTTTAAGTGCCATCTTGTGTCGTCACAATTTATTACAAATTGCTGCTTACCTTTTCGTTTCCTTTCTTCTAATTTAGTTTGGCAGAACAAAATTGTTATCTTCACAGATAACAAGAGCCGTATGGTAGTAAGCAAGTACGTGACAAGACTTGCAAGCTGTGATCAAGGTTGTGGTGTCATAGGTCTTGATTTATGGTGGCGCTATACCAAGAGGGTGTCATTATATTTTATTTATTTTTAGAACCCATTTACTTTTTTTTTATAAGAAAAATAGTTGCTTCAGCAAGCTCAAGTTACAGAGATACACTTTGCATTGGTTAGAACAACTTCCTGTAAATCCTTAGCTTCCTTAGTGATCTCCTTATTCTTATTAATTTTTTTTAAAAGAGGAGACTAGCTAACCAAAATACTGTTATCCCAATACATGTTATCCTTGATATTGTTTTTAGTTACTAGGATAACTAAATTAAAAGCAAAGATGTTTCACTACGCTGACTTTTGTTAAGGTTCCCCAGCACAAAAGAGACTTCTTCAAAGTTTCCCCCAACCATTTGATGATAGTTTAAGCAAAATCTTCCTTGAACTTCCTTTTTGTAGGCGTTATTAACGACCTCCAAAGTAGCATCTTCTTCAGAAGAGAAATCCACGTTTGATGTTTGCAACTTCTTGGCCCAGTTTATAGCTAGTGCAACTCCTTGTCATGCTATATTGCCATCTTCTGTGTGGATAACATAGGCTCTTGCTCCAATGAAGTTTCATGTTAGTTCCCAGGAATATTAGTCTCATGAGGAGATTAGACTAGCATAGGACATAGCAAACATTGCAATATTAGTCTCATGAGGAGAGGGGGTACTAGCATTTGGAATTAGAGAATTGTTAGTTCCCAGATAGCAAATGCTAATATTTAGACCAAATTTTTGTCTGTGGTTGGTTAAGACTTTGTTTCTTGTTTCCTCATCAGAAGCCTGATAGAATAGGTTGCTTAGAATGTGATTTTTTTTGTGAATCACTCTGTCGAAGGAACTTATATGCTTCCTGATGTTGTGCGCAGTTGAGTCAGTAGAATTATAAGTTCCTTTGAAGACCAGATCACATCTATCCTTTCAAATAAACCAAGTTGTAGTGGCATAAAAGTAAGTCCAAGAAGAGGAAGAATTATCAGAAGAAAAAAGATAGTTGAGCTATTCATGGAAGCTGGTGAAGTTCCCCCAAACATCTTCACCCAAACAGAAGCAGCGAAGGGGCAAAACATCAGACAATGAGAGATATCTTCATTAGAACTTTTACACCTACCGCAAACAGGATAGATGTAATGCAAAATACATTTGTAGGAGGGATACTCTGAGAACACTTCCAAATGAACAAATTAATAGAAGGAGAGGAATCCATTTTCCAAATCTCCATCCAGGCAGAGTTGATGGTACTATTTTTATACTTCTCTTCAAATTTCCTCTTGTAAAGAGACTTGACAGTAAAGTCACCTTTTTCACTTAAACTACAAGAAATGTTGTCTTCATCAGCAACATATAAATAAGTATCAAGAATAACACTTTGGTCTTCAGGGGAGAACCATAAGGCTAAGATTTTTTGGTCACAATTGCCTTGAGAATCTATAAGCTGCCTAACATGGGTTAGATCAGTATGGCAATTTAGAGGTTTCTCCAGAAAATTTTCTTTACCTGTGACTCATCTATCATTCGAAATCAAGATAGTCTGACCATTTCCCACTCTCTATATATGATAATTTTGAATATTTTCCACCCATCCAGAATACCTTTTCGTATCAAAGAATCAATATGTTTTGGAGTTGTGTCCATCCTGCTTATTTTCTAGTTGCCAATATGTTTTGCTCTCATAATGGAATAAAGAAGGCAATCAGGTTCTTGAATCGGTGTCCATCCAATTTTAGTTATTATAGCCTCATTAAAGATCTCAAGGTTTCTGAACCTCAGATCTCTCATCTCCTATGGCTTGCACACAGAATCCCAAGCAATATAGTATAACTCATTTGGTTTTTCAGGATCCTTGTTCCATACAAAATCTCTCTGGATTTGTTCAATTCCTTACATGTTTGTTTAGGGAGTTTAAAATAATTCATCTGGTAGGTACATGAAGTAGAAGTGACATTTGCTATCATAGTGGCTCTTCCAGCATGAGTGAGAGTTATGTTTTTTCATCATTTTAACCTAAATTTAAGACTGTCAATACATGGTTGGAAAGCTTGGATTTTTCTTTTCTTAGTGAAGAGAGGAGATCCAAGGTATTTGTCTTGAGCATTGATCATATGAACCCCCATATCAGCACTTATGTTAGCAGCTAAAGAAGGACAAGTGTTTTTACTGAAGAAGATACCAGACTTAGAGAAATTGATCATTTGACTAGAAGAAGCACTAAAATGTTTGAAAATTTCCACCAGATTCCTACTCTCAACCAAATTAGCTTCACATAAGACCATACAATCATCAACAAAGAGAAGATGGCAAATGGAAGGAGCAACAGGACAAATCTTTAACCCATTAGTCAACCATGACTTTCAGCATGAATGAGTTTTCTAGACAGAGCTTCCATGCAGAGGAGAAAGAGATATAGGAAAAGAGGATCTCCTTGTCTCAGGCCTCTAGATGGTTTGAAGAATTAGCCAGGGACTCAATTGACTAAGATAACCAGATTTTTGGTAGAGATGCACTGATTAGTAAGGTTGCACCACCTTATACTGAAGCCTATCCTAGCCATGATGGCTAGAAAAAAATTCCAATCAAATCCGTCAAAAGTTGTAGCCATGTCTATTTCAATTCCCATAGTACCACTTCCACCCTTTTCAGAGGCCAATCCTCTATCAATCCTCTGTTCAGTTAGCTTATTCTCTTCCCTTCTATTAGACCATGTGAAAGAGAAAACAGTATAACCCAAATCCGTGAGATCAAGCTCTTCAATTTTGCTACTAAAGATATCAGCTTCAACAGAATCAATGGGGTGGCTACTAAATTTCTCATGGCTATGGAAAACAAAATTAAAGTCTCCCATGATCAACCAGGGGTGGGAGATATTATTGGAAGTATCCTCTAATCTTAGCCAGGTTTCAATTTATCTTTAGTAGTATAGGAACTACCATAATAGCCAGTAAAAAGCCAAGGAATAGTATTAACAGAAGAGGTAATGATATTAATATGATTTGGGGAGTAGTCCAGAATGGAAACCTTGAGGAGGATTTCCAAGATAGACTAATGCCACCAGCTTTGCCAATATTACCCATGGGGTCGACTGACCAGAAATTAGTAACCCCTAATTTACCCAAGATAGTGCTGAGATTGTGATCTTGGATTCCCGCAAGGGTAGGAGTTTCAGGTAAGGTGGTAGAAATAATATGGGGAATATGAGGGAAATTATACTTTTGTTGGGGCATATCGGTTGAGATGCTTTGATTCTTGTCCTTCTGTATGGCAGTTCCTTTGATATTGAGAGACTTTTTCTTTGGAGTGGGGGTTTTTCTTTTGCCACTAGAGATAATTTTCTTATACTTCTTATGGCAGGCTAAGACATCTGGATTCTGGGAATTAATTTTACCCTGGATGGGGTCCTGCAAGCCTGCTTTGAATATAATATGTTCATCATGACCATCTATCTCATTGGAACTGTTAGCCAGGATAATCTTACGTTGAACATTTCTCAATTTGGTAGGAAATTCAGCAGCAATGTCTTTATCCGAGTAGCCTATTTTCTGAGTTTTGGCTATGATAGCCTAATTATGATATTGTGCCATTTGTGGAGAAACACTGGAGGAGGGGATGACCATTTTGTTAGAAGAATCAGCTCTATCTTCACAAGTTGGACCAGGGTGATCAAGAATTCTACAGACCTTAAAGAACTTCAAACCATTAAGAGCATAAGAAAATTCCAACTAGTGAGTAATTATGGGTCTCTCATAAGCATTTACTCCATACTTCAAATCTATGGTTATACCAATGTTAAGTAATACTTCCACATTCTTTTCATCATTCTCCTTCCCACATGGTTTTTTAGATTCTTAGAAGATACCAACAGGTCTTAGAAAGTTCCTCAAATCCAGGATTATATGCCTTGGGACCCTTTTGACAAAAACCCAAATCATAACAGAGTAGAAGTTTGTATCATCAATGAAGTATGGACCAGAAGATTGAATTTCAATGAGCACGATCAGTTTGCCAAAAATACCTCTAGTACCACCTTTCTTGAACACCATGTAGTCTTCAATACACCAAAGCTTAACGGAGTAGTAGTTCCTTCTTTTGTTCCACAGTTGAACCTCTGCCTCTCTTTTCAAGTCCCAATTGTTGTTTATGAATCTTGATATGTTCCAGGTATCTTGCGAGGTTTTGTTGTAAAGCCTTCCAATGAAAGTCCATTTCCAATCAGCTTTACTCTTCGACAAGATGTTATCAGAGTTAATGAAGACATTTGGAAATAAATCTTCAGGACTATTGAGAGCGGATTCATCTGGTTTACGAGGTTAGCTATGTTTTCTTCATATTTGGAGTTAGATGAAGAATCCATATGTATAATAAGGAGAATGAAGATGAGTTTCTCTCTTGTTAGAGTGAGAGATATACAGAGGCAGGGAGGTTTGGCTTTAATTTGAATACTTTGATTTGGTTGGTTAGTCAAATAAAGGTACATCACTGGTTTGTTTTTCTGATAAGGACATAGATAGGCCAACACCCCACAATTGCTGCTTGAATTTCGGCCAATAAGGATGAAACGGCTCCAAAGTTTGAAGTGTATTTCTGGGGAATTTCTGCAACCCCTAAGTCTACTAGGGGAAGTGTAATTCTTTTGGCTAACTATTCGCAAAGGTTGTGGACGTACCTGCTGCAAAAAAACAGAGAGAGTTGGTGAAGAAAATAGATTATAAGGTTGCCAAAATACCAGTTGGGATTTGTGCCGACAACACGTTTAATTCGGCACGCTTGGGAAATAGCAAAATTTTTGGTGTTTTTAGTCAGCAGCAACCATGAGAATGACCATAACCGAGGAGCTTTTTGGTTCTAATTTTTGCTAAAAACTGCTTGGAGTTGTGCCAAAAGTAGTAGTTATAATTTGTGCCAATCAGATGGACATTGTTTGTAGTTATTTTGAGAACCACATAACCAAAGATGAAATCCACCCTACCTAGAACCTAAGAGGACATACATAATTGACCGTGGTCTGGCTTAACAAACAGAAGGTTGGGTTGAGAAGATAAACTTCCACTTGTGTGTAGGTGCGACCCAAATATACCAATGGGATCCAATATCTTCTAAGCCTGCACAAAAAGGAGGATACGCAACATTATTATCCTAGATTTTACAGAAAGAGAAACAGCGGGAGTGATTAGACAACACAAATAGATGTTAATAAGAGTGAGATAAAAGTAGTTGCATTGGGAACTAATTAGTTTAATGAAATTTGAACCGCTTGGGTATATAGATGGTTGTCTCTTCAATTCCCTTGAGAAAGACCTAATTGGGCAAAATCAAATCAATTCTTCTTCTTCCCTGAGCCAAACCTCCTGCAACACCAACCACTTAGGGAAATTTCCAAACCAAAAATTGATTTTCAGAAGAACAAGATGCCAAGGGTATTGTATGATGATGAAAGAAACTTCCGAGAGGCTCCTAGAATGCTTGAAGAATGGGATCTCAACTGGCATCCAGTGAATGTGTGTCTCGATTCTCTGCCATATGGTATTCCATATCCTAATATATGTGAGGATATTTAATACACTAGATATTTTGAATGGAACTGGGAGACACTTAGATACAATCGCCTGGTAAAGCTTGAGGAGAGTTGTGGTGGGTATCCTCCAAGGTTTGGACCACTTCTTGAGAATCTGAAAATAAATGGACAGAGCACTAGAAGAATCCAACTAGGTAATCATTAGAACTTTTATAATTAGTCTAATTGAAAAAGAGTAATTTTGTTTAACATAAATCTCAATGATGCAGGTAGGATTCGAGGTGTTGCAGGCCAGGAGAGAATTCCCTTTTTTAATAGTTTGAATGAAGTCGGAAGTGGTAGCGTCAGTGGTAATGTGATTGATGAGTATGGAAGTGGAGGTTTGCTTAATAATTTCACTGCACCTCAAGGGCTTGGGAGACTTGATCTTCATCGGGAGAGAAGGGAAAAAGCTGCAATTGATGCAGATCAATGGACTATTCTTGTAATTCATCCTCAGCTTGGGGATTATGTAGTGACAGTTGTGGTGGCTGACAAGGCCATTATTGCAGGTGTTGTTCAAATGGGTTCTAATTATGTGCGTCTCCCCACCCGAACCAGTCAGATTTTGAGAGCACATGCAGTTCCCATGAGGACCCAAGCCAGGTGTGTAATGGATAATTTGATCCAGAGCATGGAAGAATCTTAGCTCTTGTGACCAGGGGAGAGAGAGCTGATGACAATAATATACTCGGAGTTAAGGACAATGTTCTCAACGTACCACGGGAACCAATTATGGATCAAGCAGCACCAGAACCACAAGAAGCATCACTGTTGAGCAATCTCCTACTTTTGTCCCAGTGATGAACACCGAGATCATCCCATCAGTGGACGGACTTAATTTCTTCAACCACCACAAACACAACAACAAAACATGGCTCACAGACAATATCGGAGAGCTAAGCGACCAAGGCAGCAATAGATGAATCCTCACACCATTGCACAAGTGAATTACTTCACATACCACCTTTTTGATGATGAAAACTTGAATATTCAGCTCAAAAACAATTGTTTTTTGGTATTTTTGGTAATATAAACTTTGAAGGTAGCAGATAGTCTGGGTAGTATTATGGGGATACAAAGGATTTGATGTTTGAAATAGTTACACCTTTTGTGGGTAAAGTTGTTTTGGAAACTTTTTGAAATGGTTTGACTGTGAATGGCATTGGTATGTTTAGTCTTATTAATGGATTTTCTAGATAACATTGTTTCATTATAAGACTGATTGATGACATGGTAGCTATGGAAGTTAATGGTTTTAGTGTATAAAAAGGTTTTGAATGATGGGTATTCTGAAATTAGGAAAGGGGTAGAAATCAGGGGTTTAAAGCTTAAAGAAAGGCTCCATCCAGGAAAGAAAATGTGAAGATTTTTGAACTTTAGGAAAGGTCGGGGTTTTGGTAAAAGGTTTGGGTTAGGGATAGGAGAAAGGTTTAGGAATTTATCCTTTGTTATGAGGTTTATACGATTTCCAGGGCTAAAAAGCCCGGTCCAATTTAGAAATAAGGTGAAATTGGCTTGACAAATATGATAATAGTTGTTGGTAGTATCCTGACTGAAGCAAATAGGATTAGTTTGGTTTTGCTGGAGAGTAAAACTTCTTTGAAATTGTAACTGAAAAAGCTTCTGATTTTGTTGTTAGTAATGGTTTCCTTGTGATTGGTGTATCTTCTGAGATTGTATTCTGATTTTTGAGTAACTTTAGTGATTTGAGACATCATAAACAAAAAAGAAGGGAGAAATCGTGGAAATCCGATGAGAATTTCGGTAGGAAAACGGCCGAAACTAGCCGTTAGAGCCGAAAAAATAGGAGAAACAACGAGTTTTCAGGCATAGATGCCTGAGAAAATAGAGAGAAGGGTTCTTGCTCTTGGAACCCACTTACATTTCTTCCAAATGGTAGTCTAATTTTTGGACAATGATGTATACAAATACGAACACTATACTTACAGGGAGGTAGTCAAATATGAATTCTATAGATTTTCATTGATTTTTTATTTGAGCAACTTCTGGAGATTCTCTAGAAACCTAGAGATTTCTAGTGGTTTTATAAGAATATTACAGAGAGTCTTTGTGACTTGTAGATACAAATTTGGTTGTTTTTTATAGAGTTTTTATGATTTGTAGAGACAAAAAGATGTATGTATAATATCTAATCAAAAATTCAAAATATCTACCAACTTTTTTACCATGCAAGTTACAATGTTAAAAAAAGTACCATGAATAAATTATAAAATACATGTCTATTGTTAAAATAATTTAGCATATGTATCACACCATCTGTGTTTTCTTTTCTTATTTTTCTTTATCTATCAATAATTTCTTATGTATATGGCGCGTCTGATTACAAAAACCATGCACAATTTTGGAAAAAAATTGTTGGTATTAGGAAAATTATGCATGAGCCTTGGTGCTTGGGTGATTGGAATGCTATTCTCACTTAACCTGAGAGAAATAGACCTGGTGGTGGAACAAGCAATAGAAGAAACTTCAGAAACTTTCTAAATGCTCAAAATCTTATGGATATTCTAATGGAAGGTGGGAGATTCACTTGGTCTAACTTACAGAATCCTCCTCATCTTTGAAGACTAGACAGATTTGTGGTTTCTTCAGATTGGGAGGATAAATGTCCGGCTCTAATTCAATCAAGAATGAAAAGGACCATCTATGACCATGCACCAGTCTTGCTAAGCTGCAATGGAGGTATTACTTTCAAATCTCTTTTTAGATTTGAAAACTATTTCTTGACTCATCCTGATTTTCTGAATTGTTTAAAAACTTGGTGGGATAACCTACCTTTACTGGCAAACCAAGTTATGTTTTGAATTTTTTTTGCAAGGTCTCAAATTTTTCATTAAGAAGTGGGTTAGAGAGAATTTGGTTCTCTTCAAGATGAAGTTAACAAATTAGAAGACCTTATAGATGTTATGGATAGTCTGGAGAAGATAAATTCTCTATCTAATGAAGAGTTTGTAGAAAGAGAGGAGTTCAGAATTAACCATAAATTTGTTTCCTAAAATCTATCCATGAAATGGCATGGTAGAGCAAAGGGTCAATGGTTAGCTGATGGGGAAAGAAACTCTAGTTTCTTTCATAAAAATGCTTCTTGCAGATATATGTCTAAGGAAATTAGCTCACTTTTCATAAATGAGCATATGAGCCATGATAAAGATACTATTAATGCAGAAGCTAAGAGATTCTGCATTGATTTATTCACTGAAGATAATCATATAAGGCCAGTTTTTGATGATCTCATACTTTTTTCTCTTAGTGTGCAGCATAGTTTCTTGCTTGAGAAACCTTTTGAGGAATCTGAATAAAAAATATACTCAATTGTTTTGGTAAGAACAAGTCTCCGGGACCTGATGGCTACACTATGGAGTTCTTCAAAGCCACATGGGAGATTATTAAGCCTGAGATTCTAAATGTTTTCAATTAATTTCATGATACTGGTACTCTGGATTTGAGGCTGAACTGCACAGACATCATCTTGCTTCCCAAATGTGAAGGAGCTACAACAATGCACAACTACAGACCAATAAGTCTTATTGGAGGTATCTACAAAATTATCTTTAAATGCTTATCTTACAGGATGAAGGTGGTTATGGTTACTATCATATCAAATTTTCAAGGTGCATTTGTAGATAACAAACAGATTACTGATAGGATTCCCATTGCTTCTGAATTGATTGATTCAAGAGAAAGAATGAATCTTCCAGGTTTATTAGTCAAGGTGGACCTGCAAAAAGCTTTCGACAATGTTAATTGGAATTGTCTTGATTACACTTTGATGAGATTTGGTTTTGGAAACTTATGGAGGAAATGGATTAACTAATACATCTCAAATGTCATATTTGTTATCTCTTTAAATGTCTCTTGTTCGGAGCTGTTTAGAAGTGGCAAAAGATTTAGGCCGGGTGATCCCATTTCACCATACCTATTCATTCTGGTAGTGGAGATTCTTTCTTTGATGATAAACAACTGATTTGAAACTAATTCAAGGTTTTTAAACCTACTATGGATAGTGTTGAGAGAAACCATCTGTAATTTGAAGATGATTTAATAGTCTTCTTAGATGATAGTGATGAGCAAATCACTAATCTCAAAAATCTTCTCATTGTTTTTGGATTGGTTTCTGGTTTAAAAGTAAGCTTCAACAAGAGTGATATTGTGGTTTTTGGGAATGCATAATTCACTGATTCTAGTGCATTGATTTTTGGTTGTCCAAGAGTTCAATTTCCTTTGAATTACTTGGGCATCGCATTGGGCAGTAAATCAAAGTCTGTCACTATCTGGGATACCATTCTGCATAAATTTCAACAAAGACTTGGCACATGACAGAGAAGATACCTCACAAAAGGTGGAAGACTTATGCTTACTCAAGGTGTGTTGTTTAGCTTGCCCATTTATAATTTATCTCTTTTCAATTGCCTGCTTCTGTAGAAAAGAAAATCGTCACTATAATGAGGAAATTCTTATAGGGATCTTCTGGTTCTACCAAAAAAAAAAGTTGGGTGAGTTGGAAAAAGATTAATTTACCTAAAGAAAGGGGTGGTGTAGGCATTAAGAAGTTGAAACTCATCAACAAAGCCTTGGATGCTAAATGGTGCTGGAGGAATGGAAAAGAAAAAATGGCTCTATGGAGGTCTATTATACATCAAAAATTTGGTGGAAATGTAAACGCTTTATTACCAAATGATTGTACTAAGTCTGTAGGGAAAAACTTATGGAATTGTATCTTAAAATCTAAGGCTATCATTCAGCAAAATTCTAGAGTAAATGTGTCTAGTGGCAACAAAGTGTTATTCTGGCTGGACAAATGGGTGAGATTATATAATCTGGCTTATCTTTTTCCTACTCTATACATATTTTCTAAAAATAAGTTCGCCACTATCTGTGAAATGGTGGTGCTCACCGATGGCATTCCAGCTTGGAATTTCAAATTCTCAAGAACACTCAGAGGGGAGGAAGTGGAAATGACAAAAAATTTCATGCAGCTTATAAACAACCCTGTTTTAGCTGATGACGGGGATGATGCTTTAATCTGGATTCCTGGAAATACTTTCTCAGTAAAATCATACTACATTGTTATGGAAGATGAAGGCTATCTCAGATTTCCATATAAGAGTATTTGGAATCCTAGAATCCCGATGAAGGTCATTTTCTTCACTGGGTGCTTATGTTATAATGAAGCTCTTACTCTAGATACTATCAGAAACTCCATTGTGATTAATGCTTGTATTATGAGCAAAAAGGCTCCAGAAACGAATACCCATTTGTTTCTCCATTGTGAGGTGACAAGCAAGTTGTGGAATTTTTTTATTTAACAGTTTCAAGGTTCACTGGGTTTTCAGAGAGGATATTAGATCAACCATTTGGGAATGACGCGAAAAAAAAAGGTAACTTTTTAAAAAGAAGACTTTGGGGCATGATTCCCTTTGCTATTTGGTGGACGGTATGGAATGAGTGCAGTAGAAGGACATTTCAAGGCATTTACAAGAATTATGACCTATTCCTGAAAGAGGTGAAAATTCTGCTTTTTAACTGGTCTTTGGGTATAATTTTTTTTGAGAATATCTCTTCAATATGATTTTGTGCAATTGGGAGGGAGTTTTAAGTTCTCAGTAATATTTTTGTTATTTCTTTTTTGGTTGTGTTTTTAGATTTTCAGTCTCCTAGACTGAACTTAGCTACTAATAGCATTCTGTGTTCTCCAGTTTTACCACTAATTGTGGTAACTCTGTTTTCTCTTTAATATATAGCTCTTTTTCAAGTCAATTTTTTATTTTCTAATAATACCGTTAACAAAAATAAAAGAACATAACTCCTATACATGTACACATGCTCACTTATTAGTATTTATATTTATAAATAAGCTTTAAAACTTTTAGGGACTAAAACCTGATCTAGTCGATCCTTGGTTCCACCATCGCGTACTATATATTTAATTCTCTAACACAACACAATACCATACACAGCATCAGACACTAAGATATATATAATGATAATACTTTACGTAAATTTATCGAGATTGCCTCACGATAGGCTTATTTAGTTATTGTTTTATTTTTTTCTGATCCGACAGACTTTTTTTTTCTCCTTTCAGGGAAAGCATGTACAGTTGTACCAGATAATTGAGGAAAACCATTTGTAATAAAAACCCACAGTAAAGGCAAATAATTACAAAAGTTAGTAGATAGTTTAATTAATCGCTATTATTGTCTTATTAAGGTTGAGAAAATTGACTCGACATGCTAGAGGGTTACGCTTTCGCCCCACCTTATTTCGTAACCTTTTGCTTTGTCTTTTGAAAAAACAGGCGTAGTCTAATTAATGCATGCTCGCACGTGTTTGAATTTCTTGACTGACTTTTTACTCTGATCCTAATTTTGATGATGACTACTTAAATCACCAGCGCTTCTTGTTGTCAAAATCAGGTGAAGTCATGTGGAGCGGTGAAAAGCGAATTTGCAACACGGTCTTACTACCACACATATTAACCACCTCACTCTTTTGTTATATACTAACTAATAAGATTAAATCAAAAGATAAATTGAGACGTAATGTGAGCTCTCGTTAGAAAGTGTACATAATCAGACTCTTAGATGTCACCGAAGCAAGCCGATCCTGTCTAAAATACAAAGTGTAACCAAAAACAGACTCTTTGATGCCACGGTCAGAGCTAGCTGGTCGGGTAAGTATAGGCTAGCGGCATGTGTGCCACCGTATCATTAGACAGACATACAATTCATTTATTATTAAATTTTTGGAATTTCAAATATATGTAAATAAGGAAATGAACCCCTTCGAGATTTATGGGTTGGCGGTGACACTGCATTACCAACGTAGTCAGTTTGAAGAAATATACGGGAGGTGTCACTATAATATAATGATAAAGTTGTTGGACAATAAAATCAACGATATGAATTTAAAACTCGCCAATATAGGAATTGGAGAGATTGTAAAAAAAATGGACCAACAAAAAAATATCGAACAAGTATACAAAACGTATTTATCACAAAGGCAACGCTGAATAGTGAACAACTTGGAGCTAAAATTCTATCATAAATAAGTTAGTCATGACTCTTCTTCTATAGTCATGTATTTCAATCACGGTTGTGAGTACCAAAAATCAGATCTTTGGATCACAACCATATGAGTCAGAAACATTAGTCAGATCAAATCAAATATAATGAAAACAAAACATGTTAACAATAAGAACAAGAAATTAAAATATGAATCAACACAATTATTTAACGTGGTTCGACAACGGATTATCTACATCCACGGGTAGTAGAGATTTGGATGATTTTTATTCATGATTGTATGTTACAGATGGATTCATTGCTACAAGTAAAATTTATAAAAGAATTATTGAACTAGGATTATAATTAACACAATACCCATACCTAAACTTTTCCTCTGATCCTTGTCTTCTCCAAAAATTTCCAGTTCCTTGTTTCTGTTTTGGAGTTTGATATTTATAGTAAATATCATGGGTCCCTCTAATATAAACTTTTCACCTATTAGTTCTTATCCATACTTTGGAGCGAAGCTTATCCCGCATTCTTATTTGTATTTTCTGCAAGACTTGACATGCGTACTTTTATTTCCCTTAGTTTCCCGCTTGGTGATCCGCACCTCTTCTGCGGATTTGTATTCAAGTTATTGTTTTTGGGTTTGGATGAATGTTGCGGTCTTATTAGAATTATGGCATGTTTGACATGTGGCAATTGAAAGTGACTTGTCATGCTTTAGATTCTTTTGTTTTGTATCCTGTTCAACTGAGATGTGTCCATCATGCATTAATGTTTGTTAGTTTTATTCATTGTGTCAGGCTTTCCCACAACTTGTGTGTCAATCATGCAACGAAGGTGTCTATTTCGTACAATGTTTCATGCTTTCCCGCAACTTGCGTGTCGATCATGCAACGAAGCTGTCTGTTTCAGTACTTATCAAAGAGTTTTATTTCAGTGTTTCTCGTTCTATCATAGTCTGATACTCTTTTCATAGTATTTGAACACGTGGTGTTAGGGATTTAATACCCTCATAATTTGTCCCTTTTTTCTTTTGAATTTTTACATATGGTAAAAATTTAAAAAAGGAAAAATAGTTATTACTTTTCCGATTTTCACGCCACAAATAAATTTTCTTCCCACGTTTAGATTTACTTTTCTGACAGTTTTGACGGTTTTGAGAAAATCACGTCTCTGATAAAGTTCTCCTTTCCTCCACTTTATTGTTTCGACGGTTTCGTCAGTTTCAATCCTCTTCTATTTAATAGAAACCTTGTCACATCTCTCATCTCACTCTTCATCTTCTTTTTCTTTTTCTTCTTAAAGTTTTTGTTCCTTTTCATTCTTCTGAAACTGAACTTTTCAGTGATTCCTCAGTGATTCTTCGTAATTTGATTAATCCACTTTGTGCTGATTACATCGTGATTAAGGATTTCTTGCATCGGGATCAGGTCTTCTTTTCATTCAGTTTATCTGATTTGATTTCTGTTCTTCACTCTATTGCAGGTAATATTCCTAACTTTAATGTATATGTTTATCTATTAATCTTCTTAACTGAGTTTTCTAGGAGTGAATGGTGTGATGATGTTTTTATTTTGATTTCTGATGGTTCCATTGAATCCATGAATCTTTTCTTTTCTTGATCAGAAAATTGTTTACTTGTTTACATTCTGGTTCAATAAACATCTTGTTTTTCTTCTGTTTTGTAGAGTTTTTGTTTTGTTCTTGCTTTTCGTCATGGTTGTTCTTGCTTTTCATCATGGTGAATTTATCTTTCCTTATTTTCTCATATGTAGGTCAAAATTTCGTCATGTCTGGAAAGGATGATAGTAATGTTGCTGGAGGTGTCTCTCATCATGGTGATCATCATGTAGAAAAGAAATCATCTCGCTACTTTTTGAGAAAACAGAAAGTGGTAGATGAATCTGGTATTTCAGAAGTTCAACCTTCTAATATAGTAAGGACTGATGACGTGTCTGTTGCGTCCAATAGACCAGCTTCTAAAAATAAGCGTTTAAATGAGTACCTGAGCTTTAGGTCAATGAATATTGAAGAGTTTAAAGAGAAGCACCAACTTCAACAATTTAAAGTTTCCTTTTGCAATCCTGCTGAAGGAGATGAGATTACGCTTGATATGATAAAGAAATTCGAGTATAGCAAAAACAGACTGTTAATAACTGTGGGAGCGTTGGATGCGTCTTGAAGTTTCCTTTGTACAAGAGCGGGGATTCTTTTCAGTATGAGGTTCTTGCGAGCCGAAATAAGTCCAAGCACGGTTTGGTCCGATCTATTGCCCAATACAACAGGAATTGGTGGCGTGTGCTGGATGAATGTAGTAAGCGCAGCAGGGGAGAAATAAATTTCTCATGTTACATTCCCAATCCTGCGGAACGTGAGCATTATACTGTAGATAATTTTCATGCTACTTATGATGACGCCATCGCCGTGAAGAATTACAAGAAGTGGAGCGTAGGTTTGGGTCGTAGAGGTGGCGAAGGATTTCGTCAGCTCTGGGAAATTGATAATTCTAAATTGAATGTCATTCCTGGGATGCAGGATCCTTTACGGAAAAGGATTCGTGATGATCATGATTTCAGGTGATACCGCACTCCCCTGATAATTGAAGGACTATGGGTTTACGAGTTTGTTCAAGAAAGTGTGGTGTGTAACCTTTCATCACGCCTTCATTCTTACTGCCCTTGGCAGTTAAACTTCAAAGGATTTTCTTTCTCGCTTGACGATGTGGTATGTAAAATTCTCTCTATTCTTCTATATCATGCCTTAAACATTGTATAATTGTTTCCTTTTTCTTATATATAGCCGTAAGTTGAAGGGAGTTTGAAAGGTACTCCGGGTAATAAGCGTAAAGCCGCAGCCTCACTAGAAAATGTATTGAATTATCCAAATGAATTTGCATGATTCATATGAATCTTATTTAATGAGTTCCTGCGGTATATTTACAGGGCCAGAAAAAAAGTTAAGGCTGCATAGGGATGAAGGAGAAATCTGTGATTCACCCCATTGTCAACCAAATTTGAGAACTGAGGATAGCTCTGTTGATCCTGAAAGAAATGAGGAAGAACAGAATATGCCGCTTCAGCTGACAAATTTTGATCCCACGGAGCCAGTTAATACTGCGGTGGAAGTTATAGGTGTTGCGGACAGTTGTCCGAACCAGGCCGCAGATCCTGAGTTCTCCTACCTCACTTCCCAGTTCTCTCCCTTGTTTGAAGATGATCTTCTCGTGCCTTCTGCGAGTGAAGATGGTTTATCTGATAAGGAGGAGCCCGCTGTTGAGGGTGAGCCGACAAATGCTGCAGTGGAAGCTGCTTCTTCCGAGGGTAATGTCGAGTGCACAGTTGTCACTGATACGGTCCAGATGAATGAAGAAATCCCGCACAGTGATAAGGGTAAAGGAATAGCATAGGATGAGAATCTTATGGAAAATGAGGAGAAGGCATTTCGCTACTTTATGTCCAAAGAGTTGTTGTCTGTCCCATGCGACTTTCATCCAGTGGAAACAGATAGCCCGACGGTTGCCAATATGCGGGAATTCATGCGGTCTGCTCCGTATGAAGTGGTGAAAGAAGCCTGGTTAAAAGGCCAAGGCCATCTCAGCCCTTCCTTTGACATGAACCTTCCTTCCTCTCTTGCGGAGAAGATTGCTCTTGCGGATGGTGGAGCATACTATTTCCCGCAACAAGCCATCTTGCAGGTATTTATTATTTTAATGACCTTTAATTTCATTTTATTTTCATTTTTACTTATAGCTTTAATTTCAAAAATTACAGCTTGCTCGGGGTCAGAACGCCGCATATGTGGATTATAAATTTTTCAAAAGACGATCCATAAAGATGGAAACTTAGTTTAGGAAAGTAGATGAGAAATTAATCAGATCAGAAGAAGATGTTGCGGACTTGAAGCGGGAAAATGATACGCTTCGTCAGCAGTTATTAGATCTCCAGAATCAAGGTTTAACTTTTTTTCTCTCATGTCATTTTTCTTACTTTATTTGCATGTTTCTGAATTACTTTATGGGATCAGCAGGGGATTCAGACCTCATGAATAGGCTGCAACGTAGAGATAGGCGTCTGACTAGAACATGTATTAAAAATCAATAAAGAAAATATGGAGATCAAGGAAAGATTCAATAACCTGGTTGATATGATGAGTCAAGCCAAATCAAAGTACGAAGAATTAGAATTGAAGCACCGGCTTTTACATGTAGATTATATCCGCAAGAAGAAAGAATATGATGCCACTCTTCTATGGACTAAAGGTTGTATTCTTGAAGCGCGGGCACAATCAGAGAAATTGGAAGAGGAAAATCGCAAGCTCTGTGTGGAACGTAAGAATATCCTTGTGGGATTTTCTCATTCCGGGACACATCATAACTCTCAGCTTTCTTCTTATATGGCGCAACTTATCAAAGATATAGATAATTCAGCTTTAGAGGCTCATGGTAAAGGGAATGCACTTGCAGAAGCTCATGTTAAAATCCGAAGCTTATCTGATATCATTCTTCTTCGTGAAAATGATATTTTCTGCTTACATAGAGAGATTGAAAGGTGTACAAACGAATCAAATCAGTTACGGGACAATGATTCATTGAAACAAGCGGAGTTAGATCAATGTCGTCAAGATCTTCAGCAACTTACCGACAATTATCATAAACTTTCAAAAGAATATGATTTCCTTGATGATTCTAAAGACGCAATGGTTCACGAATTAGAAGAGTTTGAATCCCTTGCAAGAGGTATCTTATTTTGTTGCATATTTGAAGTTGAATATTATTTCCGCGTTGATCAATCTGTTATTTTTTTTACAGGTTTTGAAGAAAAATTCAATGATACGGCCTCAAGAGCTGCTAAGGCTGAAGAAGAGCTTAATGCTGCCAATGCTAAGTTGGAAGAAATCAAAGGACAACTGAAGCTTGCTACTGTCAAAGCTATTGAGGCGCAATGTCAACTTGAGCTTCTATCTTCTAAGACTAAGGAAGCAGAGGAAAAACAGAAGTTGGAAACCTTGAAAGTTAAGAGCTTAACTCGTGACTTAGCTTCGGAGCATGGGAGAATAACTTATTGGGAGGAGCGTGTCCAAAAGTCTGCGGACGAGGTGAATAAGTGTACACAGGATCTTGAAGACGCAAGAACTAAAATTTCCTGGTTAAAAATTGAAGCTAATGTTAGAGTTGCAAAAACGATCAACAACACTCTAGATAGGGTTAAAGCTGATGGATTCACCAAATTCTATAGCCGCAAGGAAATCCCTAAACACCCTTCTCCTAGTGTAGATCCTTCCGCTCCATAATATTTTCCTTCTTCCAAATTGTATTGACAAACTTCATTTTTATCTCGTATTATTGTTCCTGCAATACAATTAACAAATATATATTCATAATTAGTTTGCTGATTGAGTGTGTGAATTGATTAACCTCAAGGCGTTTATTGTAACTTGAGTTACCTTTGAGGGTACAGTCACATGACTAACTTCTCTCTGGCCATGAGGAAATTAATATACGGTTTCTAAGAGTACCTCCTGAAATAGAGTATACCTGATACAATAACTAATGTCATGTTAGGCATCTCTTGCTAGTGAAAGATCCAATAGTCATACACTCATAGACATTTATATGGACTTTCTATGAGAGATTGCATTTGTTCTGCTTTACCTAGTATGAAGCCAAATTATTGTATGATTGCTTGATTGGTTATGGGTAATATGGTTTGAGATATTGTGCGTTCCAAGGATGTCGTAAGACTTCTCTATTCATATTCCGCAAATGGTACGAGCCCTGTCCCGCAATATCTTGTATGACATATGGTCCTCCCCATGTGGGTGCAAATTTTGACGCTTTTTTATCTCTTTGGTATTTTGGGATTTGTCGCAGAACATACTGCCCTTCAACAAAATTCCGCAACTTTACTTTTTTTATTATATTCTCTTACCAGTCTTCTTTGACAATTCTCCATTTTTTGGAGCGTAACCTCTCTTATTTCTTCTAAGTCATCCAACTTCTCAAGCATTACATCTGTGTTTAAATTCTTTTCCCACGCTTCTGTCCTTGTTGTGGGTAAAATAATTTTCGTTGGAATAACTGCTTCCGCTCCATAAGTGAGAAGAAATGGTGATTCTCCAGTGGCTTCTCTACTTGTCGTGCGATATGCCCATAAAGTGTTATGAAGCTGTTCGCACCATCGTTTATGATGTCCATCTAGAGTCTTTTTTAGATTCATGGCAATAGTTTTATTAGTTGCTTCAGCTTGTTCGTTACTTTGGGGATAAAATGGAGTGGACTTGTTCTTTTGGATATTAAATGCTTCGAAAAGCATATCAATATTTTTCCCTTATAGTTGTTGTCCATTGTTTGAGACTATAGCTACCGGGATTCCGAATCTGCAAATTATATCTTCGAATAAAAACTGAAAAACATTCGTATCTCTAATCTGAGCAAGAGCTTTGGCTTCAACCCATTTAGTAAAATAATCAGTTGCTACGATCAAGTATTTTCTTTTTTGAGTGCCTTCCACTAAGGGCCCAACAATATCTACTCCCCATTTTGCAAACGGCCATGGGATGAGTACAAAATTGAGTTCTGTTGCAGGAGCTTTAATTCTTTTTGCAAAGCGTTGACATTCTTCGCACCTTCTTACCAGATTCTCCGTATATTTATGCATAAATGTCCAATAATATCCTTGCGTCTTTGCTTTCAGTGCGAGTGATCGTCTTCTATGATTTTCCGTATCTCCATAATGAATATCTGTGAGAATACGTTGTCCTTCTTTTTGCGAAAAACACCGAAGTAACGGTCCCAAAAAAGACTTGTGGTACAAAATTTTATCACGTAATTGGTAATTTACAGATTTTGATTGCACTTTTCTCGCCTCTTTAGTGTCTGCGGGCAATATCCCACTTTGTAAGTATTGATGTATTGGGAGCCTCCAATCTTCTTCAGATGATTCATTTTCTGATTTCTGTGAAAAGTTTGCATCATCTTTAATGGCTGCATCTTCAATATCTTCATCTACTTCTTCTTTCATGTTTTCGACTGCCCATATCTTAATTGATGGCTCATAGATGCGCCCAATTTTTACTACCGATGTATTTTGATCTTTTATCATTAAAGAAATGAATGATAATTCATCAGCATGGCGATTTTTCTCTCTGGATAAATGGCGAAAAATTATATTTGGAATTTGGGATGCCAATTTTTGAACAAGATTCTTGTATTCTATCAAGTCTTCATCAAGCGCTTGATATTTCAATTCAACCTGCCGAATTATCAATGTGAATCACTTGTAAGCCGCGCATCATTTATTCCCAACTCGATGATGAGCCGAAGGGCATGAACCACAACCTCATACTTTACTATATTATTTGTATGTTCACCGAATTCTAGACGAAATCCATGTACCATCTGATCTCCTGTAGGGGTTGTAATCATAATTCTGATTCCCGCTCCTTCTTTATTATGTGCCCCATCAACAAATATTTTCCATCTCCGGGAGTTTACAGAACTCAGAATATCTTGAAAATCATCATCTTCTATCCCCGACAAACCTTGGATTTCAAAGTCGTCATCCAATGGTAAATCCGCAAGGAAATCTGCCAAGACTTGCAATTTTTGTGCAGTTTGTATTTCAAATATGATATGGAATTGCTCCAATTGCGCGTTCCATTTTGTTATTCTCTCTGCCTTTCCTGCATTCTTTAGTACGGATTCTAACGGAGCTTTACTTGGTACCCGCACATAGTGTGTGAGGAAATATGTGCGTAATTTTTGTATGGTAAAAACCAGTGCTAATATCAATTGTTCAATTTTGGTGTAATTCCTTTCTTCAAGATTAAGAGTTTTACTGATATAATACACTGGTTTCTCTACTTTCTCATTTGTTCGTACCAATACCGCATTTACAGCATCTTCTGTTGCAGCTATGTACAAGGCCATTACCTCTTCAGGTTTCAGTTTTTGTAATGCAGGTAGTGTGGCGAGATAAGCTTTGATGTTTTGAAAGGCTTTCTCACAATTTTCATTCCATACAAATTTGCTTTTCTTTTTCAGTGTGTCAAAAAATGGTTCGCATTTTTCTGACGATCTGGCAATGAATCTGTTAAGTGCAGCTAAACATCCATTTAACTTTTGTACCTCTTTTACATTCTTTGGGATGGCATATTAACAATTGCTTGTATTTTTGATGGATCAACTTCAATCCCCTTTTTGTGACCAAGTAACCCAAGAATTTTCCAGATGTAACTCCAAAAATGCATTTATCCGGATTGACTTTCATTTTATATTTGCGTAGAGCTTCAAATATTTCTCTTAAATCTTGTAAATGATCCTTTGAAAGTTTACTTTTTATTAGCATATCATCTACATAGACTTCCAAGGTGCGGCCTATCCATGGTTTAAAGATTGCATCTACCATCCGCTGATATGTTGCTCCCGCATTCCTTAGTCCAAATGACATTCTAGTATAGCAGTACAAACCATGCGGAGTAAAAAATGCAGTATGTTCTTGATCTTCTTTAGCTAAAGCAATTTTATTATACCATGAATGTTCATCTATGAATGATAAAGCCTCATGTCCTTCAACTGCATTTATTAATTGATCAATACTAGGAAGCGGATAACTATCTTTAGGGCATGCCTTATTCAAGTTGGTGAAGTCTATACAAATCCTTACTCATCCATTCTTTTTTGGTACAATTACCATGTCGGATATCCAGGTTGGGGATCGCACCTCTCGAATAAATCCCGCATCCATGAGTTTTTTTAATTCCTTTTCAACTAATAAATAATACTCGGGTGCCACTTTACGTATACGCTGCCGAAATGGTGTAGTGCCTGGATGTATATGTAATTCGTGACGACCAATACTTGGATCAATGCCTGGCATATCCTCAATTTTCCATGCAAAAATATTTACATAATCTCTAAGTAGGATAACCAAATCATGTTCCCTTTCTGATTCCATTAGTGTTCCAATCTTGATTATTCTCGGAGATTCTTCTGTTCCTATATTGACATTCTTGGTTTCTTCAACTGCTGAAAAAGTAGATTTGGGAACTCCTAAAAATATTGGAGCTCCCTTTGATTGATATTCTTGAATACTGCTCATTTCCTTAGCTTTTGGTATGCTTCCTTTCGATAAAATGTTTTCATTTGTTTCATTCACCACTCCTCTACCTGCAGTCTCAATCAAATATTGATTTATTGCATCTTCTTTTACTTTAATTTTTCGTTATTTCCTTCTATCTTGTTGTTGTTGAATTCGTTCCTCATTCATGTGTGTCTCTATGAGGATGCAAGATCTTGTAACATTTTGATCCCCCTTTATTTCCATTTCTCCTTGTGGTGTTTGGAATCGTAAGTATTGATGATAAGTTGCGGTTACTCCTTTCAATTGGTGAACTTAATGTCTGCCAATGATTGCATTATATGGGGACGGTGCCTATACTACACTGAATTTGGTTAAAACGCTTATTGGTCCCGCCATGAATTCAAATAAAATCTCTCCTTTTGGCTTTGATGCTATCTCATTAAATCCATAAATAGTGTAACAAGAGGGTGTGAGTTGATCGTCCTTTAGTCCCATTTTTTGGAATGTTTCATAAAATAACACATTAAGTGAACTTTCCCCATCCATGAGGATCTTCTTCATATTCCATCCAGACATCGGTAAAGTGAGAACCAGCGGATCATTGTGTGTCTCAATTTCTTGATCAACTTCACCCGCTGAAAAATTTAATGGGGAAGCCATCCATTCCTCCCATGTTTCTGTCATTCTGCCCGCAACTTTAAAAACTTCATGATTGTCAATTCTTTTACCCAGCTTCTTATCAATTGCTGCATTCATAACTGATTTGTCTCTGTGTAGGAAATCGTATTGATGGTTCGGTTATTCTCCGGAATATTTACAGTTTTCCATGTGTTCAGCCTTGGTGGAGGATTGAGTAAATAAAGGAATTCCTTCAGTTCTCCCGCATTAATTAACTTCTGGACTTGCAATTTTAAATTCTTGTATCTATTTGTGAAATGACCATAAAAGCAATGATATCCACAATAATCTTTAGAATTTTCTGTGTGTGGTGGTTGCTTTCCTTTCTTCCATGGTCATTCAAAATCTTGCTTGTTCTTAATTGCATTTAGAATTTGTGAATATGGGGTGTTGAGTTTAGTAAAAACTCGATCCTCAAATTTTCGGTTGATTCTTCGTTCCTCATCCCCTCTGCCTCGCTTGAATTCATTATATGGGTTTTCACCCGTAACTCGCTTTCCAGAACTTGTTGCGGATTCAACAAAATTTGTTCTGTTTGGAACTCTTTGGTGTTGAGAAACTTTTATTGGATTTTGTTTTTGTATATCTTGTAACCTTGCATATTTCTCAATAATTACCCTTAGATCCTCTTCTTTTTTTGGATCTTCTCCATGAATATCTACGAAGAGCGAGCTCATGCGTTTGATGTTCCCTATTTGTAACAATTAATAGAAATTTCTGGACTAATATTTTCTATCGCTTGAAAAATTGTCTTCCATCGATATGTGTAATCTCGAATAGTTTCATCTGTCCAAGGGAAAATAATTTATTCATTCCTGCATTTGCGGGTTTATTGTACATGTACGTCTCCAAGATTTTCGGGTCAATTGTGCATACGAATGTATCGATCCTTCTGGTAGATTGTCGTACCATGTTAATGCTGAACCTTTCAAACTAGAAGGAAAATAGTGGCACATGATAACATCATTTTGCTCCCAGCGGTTCATATTGCGGTTATAATATCTTAAGTGAGCCGTGGGATCCTTTGTCCCATCGTAACATTCAAAGATGGGGAGATTGTATTTGTGCGAGATAGATGCAAACGCAAGGTGCGGTGCCAATGGTGTTCTACTGGCCTCTTTTAATACTTCCTCAAGTCGTCCTCCCTCTTGTTTGTTTTTCAAGGTTTTTATTTCTTCCCTCATTTCTTCCAAATCCTGGAAATATTTGTTCCATTTGTCTTGCGGTTCTGAGTCATCATAATCTAGTTTATCAGGCTCATGGCGCTGATTAAACTTGTTTTGTTTTGAATGAAAATATGTATCATTTGCGGGTTCAACTATCATCACCCTTTGATCTTTATTGATCTTTGTTTTACTTTTTGCAGATCTTTTTGAACTTACTTCCTGCCCCTGTAACCTTGTATCAGATGCTTCCGCATCCTGTTGGGCTTTATGCCTGAGCATCTGATTTTATTGTGTTAATATAGCAATTGTTTCTGCATAAGTCTTTTGAGCCTTACGCATTTCATTCAATTCTTCAAATAGTTGATTAATGGGGTCAACCCTATTTTGTAATGCTTCTTCATGTGGTTGGTTAATTGATTGGTTAACTGGGATGTTTGCCTGAGCATCCAAGGGTTGCTGTCCTTGAGACTCTTCTACTATTTCTCTTTCTGGAAGAGTCTCATTGTTTGATTTCCCAAATTTCTTATATCGACATCTTGTTCTTGTACGGTTTTGTTTGCGACTGTCTCCATTTATCTAATTTCTTTTGGAATATTATAATATCTTATTTGCTTAATCTAGTGCTGTTGTAAAAATTTCTTTGTTGATGTTCTAATAAAAGTTCAGATAATGAGATATGTGTTTCATAAAATTTTAACATACGTAATATATATATAAAATAAGTTAATTGATAGAAAAAATCTAGCTCTAATTAAAATTTGATATATCACATAAAAGCTAGACAAATTTCCAATTTAAATCAGGTTTCATAGGTTTATCAAATTATTTTTTTGCAAACAAGTCAGAAGCAAGTTCAGAAATTCAGTTCAAAACTTATTTTTCTTGTTTTGACGAGAATCATAACAAAAGCAGCTGCAAAACATTCTTAATTTATACAATCAGTTGACACAACATCATATGCAGCTAAATATGGTTGAATTACAGACACAGAAATTCCCTGATTTTTAAGCCAAATTCTTTTTGCAAAATTGTTTAAAACATAATATTTTGGTGAAAGTTTATGAGCAAAGTTTTCAAACCCATGGTTAAGAGAACATCTGAGGTAATCAAAAATATTAATTTAAATTAGAGGTATCAATTAAAAAGGTGTTGTGTATAGACATCAATTGAAAAGTTCAAAGAGAAACTATATGCAGAATTTAAAATATCAATTAAAATCATAGTATATGTAGGAAAAGGGGTTTTCTAAGGTAACAAGATTCAAGATTTTAAAGATGAAAATTTGGACAGGTAGATAAATTCTTTACTACCTCATTTCTAGCGCCAAATTGTGAGTACCAAACATCAGATCTTTGGATTACAACCATATGAGTCAGAAACATTAGTCAGATCAAATCAAATATAATGAAAACAAAACATGTTAACAATAAGAACAAGAAATTGAAATATGAATCAACACAATTATTTAACGTGGTTCGACAACGGATTATCTACATCCACGGGTAGTAAATATTTGGATGATTTTTATTCATGATTGTGTGTTACAAATGGATTCATTGCTATTTGCATCAAGTAAAAGTTATAAAAGAATTATTGAACTAGGATTATAATTAACACAATACCCATACCTAAACTTTTTCCTCTGATCCTTGTCTTCTCCAAAATTTTCCAGTCCCTTCTTTCTGTTTTGGAGTTTGATATTTATAGTAAATATCATGGGTTCCTCTAATCTAAACTTTCTACCTATTAGTTCTTATCCAGACTTTAGAGCGAAGCTTATCCCGCATTCTTATTTGTATTTCCCGCAAGACTTGACATGCGTACTTCTTATTTCCCTTAGTTTTCCGCTTGGTGATCCGCACCTCTTCTGCGGATTTGTATTCAAGTTATTGTTTTTGGATTTGGATGAATATTGCGGTCTTATTAGAATTATGGCATGTTTGACATGTGGCCGTTGAAAGTGACTTGTCATGCTTTAGCTTCTTTTGTTCCGCATCGTGTTCAACTGAGACGTGTCCATCATGCATAATGTTTGTCAGTTCTATTCATTGTGTCAGGCTTTCCCGCAACTTGTGTGTCAATCATGCAACAAAGGTGTCTATTTCGTACAGTGTTCCATGCTTTCCCGCAACTTGCATGTAGATCACGCAACGAAGTTGTCTGTTTCATATATCTGTTTCAATACTTATCAAAGAGTTTTGTTTCAGTGTTTCTCGTTCCATCATAATTTGATACTCTTTCCATAGTATTTGAGCATGTGGTGTTAGGAATTTAATTCCCTCAAAACGGTGTTGCGTCAATACAAGCAAAGAGCACCAAAGTCTTGGTTCGTTGGCATGCAAGTGACTGATGTCGATGCAAGTCCGAGAAAGTGAAGTTTGTAATACCATTGGAAGCCAAGTCCGGTGTAAGTCATGTTGTACGTGTTGTTGAGTTCAACAAAGGTTATAGACTATGGCATATATTAGGGTAATGTGGAATCGTAGTGTGTGTACCTTTAGGAACGACATGATTTGGGCAAAGTTTGGTGGTTGATTCAAGAGAAGGAATGTAACAAAAATTTTGATAGCACAATATGATTGAAGAGGAAGGACGAGTCTACTGTAAGTCCTATTAGATTGCTGGATGCAACTCAAGTTGGTGTTTGGAGGCAATAAACAATGGTAATGATCAATGAAAATCAGTTAGGATGAATCAATACATGTGTACACTTAGGCACAAATGATTCAAGTGTATCTCAAGCCTAACTCGGGGCAATTGGGTAAGGAGAATTTAGTTTGCATTTAGGAGTTGATATACGATTAGAGTTGGAATTGAACCGCCAACCAACACGACAACGGAATTCTAAGACAATGATCAATTGCAAGGCAGTAAGCTAAGTGATGTTAATTTTAAGGAAAAGAAGTTGACCTTAATGCACCAAGTGCCAGCAAAGATGCTGAATTTCAGAAGTGAGGTTTTCTGAGAATGCATGCAGCGAAAGTTATAGTTAAGTATATAAAATTTACTTAATTGTGTTATACGTGGACGTTGAACAGGGTGGGTGGGGGGGCCTATTACCGTCCTAGTCAGTGGCATATCAATAAACGACATTGGATGACAAATGAAGCTTCACAGCGAAGGCAAAAGTGATACCAGTGACAAATACAACAAGAATTGATACATTGATGCATGTCCGTAAACTTGAGTATGTCAAACTCAAGGATAATGCAAGGACATGAAATAGGCTAGGACTTGGCCTATGTGATGTCCCAAAGCATGACTAAATCCTGGACAGTGTATCAAGACTAATGTCGTATGCTAAATGTGTCATTATAGTCGGTTATTCAGCTAAGTAAAGCGGATGACAAACGGAGCATTGAGGTGCAACAATAGTGAACAAGCATTGGCATGATTTTTACTCAATGTTGCGTTAATTTGAGTGACGGGCATGGCTAAAACAAATTCAAAAGAAGTTGGTGCAAAAGTGGCTCCAAAATGACGGTTATGATGCAGTTATGCAGATTTGAAGGTTGTATACATGTGGTTGAATGATGGGACGAGTTAGGAAAGTTATAAAGCACTTAAAACTGTAATATAAATGTATCAACCACTTAGGATATGTTAGAATTAAAAATGAATTTATTACTTATTTACAAAAAAAATATTTTATTACAAAAATTATCTTGATGGGACCAA
>JAJJMC010014687.1:7811582-7979702 GCA_023531435.1 Papaver californicum
TTTAAAAAAATCTCGATTTCCAATTTTTACAAAATATAGAAAAAAAATTCAAAAAAAATTTGATTTCCAATTCGGGGCTACTTATCATAATCGGTAGTTTAAGAATTTTTTAAACTACTGATTGTGTTTCTAGAAAATGTTGAAATTTTTCAAAAAAAATTGATTTCCAATTCGGGCTACTTATCATAATCGGTAGTTTTAAATTTTTTTAAACTACCGATTGTGTTTGTACAAAATGTTGAAATTTTTTAGAACATCTCGATTTTCAATTTGGGGCTACTTATCATAATCGGTAGTTTAAGAATTTTTTAAACTACCTATTGTGTATGTACAAAATTTTGAAGTTTTTTAAAAAATCTCGATATCCGATTTGGGGCTACTTGTCATAATATGTAGTTTAAGAAATTTTTAAACTACTGATTGTGTTTGTACAAAATGTTGAAATTTTTCAAAAAATTTCGATTTCCAATTTCGGGCTACTTGTCATAATCGGTAGTTTAAGAATTTCTAAACTACCGATTGTGTTTGTATAAAATGTTGAAATTTTTCGAAAAATCTCGATTTCCAATTTGGGGCTACTTATCATAATCGGTAGTTTAAGGAATTTTTAAACTACCGATTGTGTTTGTACAAAATGTTGAAATTTTTTAAAAAATCCCAATTTCCAATTTTGGGCTACTTATCTTAATCGGTAGTTTAAGAATTTTTTAAACTACCGATTGTGTTTGTACACAATGTTGAAATTTTGTAAAAAATCTCGATTTCCAATTTGGGGCTACTTGTCATAGTCGGTAGTTTAAGAATTTTTTAAAGTACCGATTGTGTTTGTACAAAATTTTGAAATTTTTCAAAAAAATTCGATTTCCAATTTGGGGCTACTTATCATAATCGGTAGTTTAAGAAATTTTTATAACTACTGATTGTGCCAAGACAAATGTCAAAAATTTTTAAAATAAAATCGATTTCCAATTTGGGGCTACTTATCATAATCGGTAGTCTAAGATTTTTTTATACTGTCGATTGTGCTTGTACAAAGTGTTGAATTTTTTCAAAAAATTCTGAATTCCAATTTGGGGCTACTTATCATACTCGGTAGTTTATGGAATTTTTATAACTACCGATTGTGCCAAGACAAAATGTCAACATTTTTAAAAAAAAAATCGATTTCCAATTTGGGGCTACTTATCATTATCGGTAGTCTAAGATTTTTTTATACTACCGATTGTGCTTGTACAAAGTGTTGAATTTTTTCAAAAAATTTCAAATTCCAATTTTGTTACCGTTGATCAACGGCTATAATTTGTATTCTGATACACCTGTAAATAAATGAATTTATATCTATCATTCCCATTTCAAATCCACATCTTTTACATTTCAGAGAAAATTTCTAATCTCTTGTTTTCATGTAATATCGGGTTACGAAAATTTTAGGCTTAATGCAGAGAATTTTATCCTAGAAGAAGATTTATCCCTATGTCGAAACGTAGTATTACATTATCCAGCAAGGGGTCATGAACGTCGGATGAATGGTTCAATGAGCATGCAATGGTTAGAACATATCCATGCTAACTTTTGTAACGAAACCGGTAACCTCAACAACCGGAACAGAGCAGGCATTTTTTGTCGATATATGGAAATCACAAGGGAAGTACTAGAATTTTCTTCTTTAACCGCTAAGGTGAATGAAAGACAAATTAGGAATGAAACTGATGATGAAGTTGTTACCAGATCTCTGGAGGAATGGAGAAGATGGAAACGTTCAGATTTCAGGTGCAAACCTCATTTCGAGATCCTAAGGGTGATGGAAGAATACAATCCTTTTTTGTTGATTATTCTCCGAAGAAGTAAAGAACGTCGTCCCGGTCGTCATACGACCCGTTGAAGGTTCGATAATAGGTTTGCTTAAGTGTTTAAGTGTAATCTACTGATTTATTATATTTCATTTCCTTTAATGTTACGCGATGTATGCCTTTTCGATTCAATGAAATGATTTATAAAAAAAATTAAGAAATCTAATTTGGGATTACTTATTATAATCGGTAGTTTAATAATTTCTTAAACTACCGATTGTGAGAATCGGTAGATTATGGTGTACCCAAAATTTCCGATTCTTTATATTAGTTCGAACTTAGTGTACATATTTTCTGTACACTCTTGTTACACCAGGTCTCAACGGTTTTTTGAAAAAAAAATCCGTTTAGACTATAATCTATATAAGGAGGGTGACCTCTTCTCATTTATGCACCTCCAATACATTTTAACTCTCCAACTTCGAAGAAATTAGTGGCTCAACCTATTCTCAACTAAAACATCAACTTTTTTCATTTCTTTTCCTCTACCTATTCTTCTACTCCTTTTACCCTTAAGTACTCCATTTAAAATGGCTCCAAAATCTTTACCTAAACAACCAAAGAAGGGAAAGGAAAAGATGGTGATAGAGGAGTCCAAAACCATTGAAATTAATTGTCAACCGATTCCGAGACAACTTACTATGTTTTGGATCCTCGGTGCATTTTAAGGGACAAAGACTTGTCAAGCATAAACCCATACTACAATGAAGCTGGAGAATACATAGGTCCACTTCGGGCTGATCCTAAGGGGGACGAGAAGAAGAAGAAAAAGCCGGTTGAAACTAGGACCAAGTCCAGAGTAACAAGGAGTGGAAGAATTTCATGAGATCAATGAGATTGATCAATTTGAACTTCTATGATGTGTTTTGTTTCGTTTAATTCGGATGTTTTTAATTTTTTTTAAACATGTTTAATGAAAAATATGTAGTAAGTTTATTTGAACAAGTTTTTCTCGGGATGTTGAAATAGTATTACGAAGTTAGATGTTAAGTAAAATTGACATATTCGGTAGATAACTATGTTTCTAAACTACCGATTACGTACAATCGGTAGTTATTTATTTCTCGTGCTACCGATTATCCACAATCGGTAGTTATTTATGTTCACTAACTACCGATTGTTGCAATAAAAGTCCTGGACAACAAAACTATTATAATCGGTAGATAAAATTGATCTTTAAACTACCGATTACAAAGTTCAAAATTAAACAGTTTAATTCATTATATGTTTACAATTGGTAGATATAAATTTTCAATTCCTACCGATTGTAAATGATGAAGAGTTACCGATTTTGGAAGGTTTTGAGAAATTCAATTTGGGGCGACAGTTATAATCGGTAGTTTAAATACTCCATTAAACTACCGATTGTACAATCGGGAATGAAAATAAATCACGATACTACCAATTGTGAAAAACTATAACTCGAAAAATCAATTTAAGAAATTCTCGATTTCTAATCCAAAACTAACTCAAATAATTTTCTAATAACCAAATTAATCAACTAATTAATCAAAATTAACACTAATTAAGCATGAGTAGATTAGCCATTATAGAAATTATATAGATAAAGGATGTATTGAGGTTACTTCAAAATGACCTTATTTTGTTTTATTAGTAGCCCCTAATTAGCAGGTACTTATTTTAGGAAAAATCGGTAAAGACCGAAGTGCTGGAGACAAATCATATGACGATTCGTCGTAAGCTTTCTACTGAAATCTGGTTATGTTTCATAGAACAGTTCAGGATTTCCTGGGGTTTCTCCTCTCAAATACCACTTTCACCCGTGGTGTCTATCAACTCTCGCATAGTCATATGGAAGACTTTAGGAGATATGGAAGCTCGTCATGTATTTAACCTTTCTTATTCTTCTTTTGCGGTAAAAACTAACTCTCACTGAAAACGACTTGAAAATAAAATTTTGTAGACAAAAAACAAAGTAAATGGGCCACAATACAGAAACATGCTAACTGTAAGATGATCAATAATGCCTGATCGAGAAAAAAGATGATCAATAATGGAATTAGGTTATGGTTCTTATCATCCCTATGTAAGTTTTTGGAAATATCCCTAAAATGATACCTTCTTTTGTTGTCACATTTTCGTCTCATTAGATTCAGTTGCAGAACATGCAAGGTCATTCAGACACCCACCTACGGTCCAATGACAAAAGGTCTAGACAGTGGCATGCATGCTAAGGCTAAGGCTACGTGCATGGGTGTCCATGTTTCATCTATTCTTCTTTAGCTAGATGGTTACCCGCATGTATGCGTTGCACCTAGTCTAGAAGCAACAAGGATAACGTAGTTTAAAGCAAAATCAGAGCGGTGCTACCTTGCTGAGGGCCCAGGCGAACCCACGAGATGGGCCATATGTTGATGTATACCAAGAAAATTAGCATACAAATTACTATTAGTAAAACTCGCTACACATTATTCAGGCCAACCTACTTAATATCAGCCATGATTCAGGGGAACTCACTACACATTATTGGGAGGAAAATTAGATTGTATTTAAAGCAAAATTAGTGCTATGAATGACTCCTCTCTGTGGGCAATTGGCATGGCCTTGAGCACTTTGTATCTCTCTGAAAAGAATTTCAACCTTTTTCTCTCAAATAAAAAGATCACTTTGAGCATGCAAGTCCTGGCCGATGCTTCATACTCAAAGCTTTACTCTTTAGCAGGTCTAGGTATTCTAATCAGAAATGCTACAGGGAACTTTGTGGGAGCCAGAGACTTCTCCAACAAACAACATGTGAACCTAGCAGAGGCCCGGGCTATGCTGGAAAAGTAAGCTCATTCAAAAAAGAGGCAGCAGGGTTGTCTTTGAGCCAAATAACAAAACTATCTATGAAGTCCCTTACTAATCAGCCTAGTCTCACCACCATGACATAGAATTCCTCTTTTTATTGCAATGTGTATCATGAATGGTTATGTATAGTACATGAAGAGTTGTAATAAAGCTGTAGACTCAGTTGTAAAAGATGTGAGATAACTAACCAGGTTCAAGATTAATGGTGGGGTGATCCACCAATTTTTTTTCCTAGTTGTCAATTTGGACTTCAACTCTCGTGTAATCTTTTCCAACTAAGTAAATAAAATAGATGGAAAAAGTAGTAGCTAAAAGTAGCGAAATAGTCAGGACGTAGCGAAGTAAGTAACTATGAATTCCAAATTCAACTAAATACTTATCGTGTTGTAGTTTTTTAAAGCATCTTATCTTGTTGTTGAGCACGAGTGATGTCAAGAAAATTTAAGCTATAGGTACCTCAACGTATTTTTTCACTAATTACTACAAACAGTAAGATCATGAGTCGAGTCATTTCATGTTTTACATTTAGACTGTATATAACTACATGAGCCAAAGGTGAATCCAAAATAAAAGAAAATCTGAATTTCAGTCAACACGAGTAGACTGAGAGAAAAGGACTTCCACAGACTCAAGGGTCCCTTAATGAAAGCCAAATCATTTCGGTCAAGAAAATCCAACTATTTATATATTAGTTAGTAGTTATCATCATCATCTTCGATTCATAGTACACTCTTCCTGAAAATCATGAACTTGATGATGGATTCCTCATCATTCACTTCTACAGGCACAGTTTCACTTTTAGCTCTACTGTTGTTCACTCTAATTATATTGAAGACATCCTTATTCTCTAGCAGTACTAAGAAGAAATACCATCCGGTTGCAGGAACCATTTTTAATCAACTTCTTAACTTCAAAAGATTACATCATTATATGACTGATCTTGCTCGTAAGCATAAAACTTACAGATTACTTAGTCCTTTCCGAAGCGAAATTTATACTTCTGATCCTGCTAATGTTGAATACATCCTCAAAACCAACTTCCAGAACTTTGGGAAGGTATATATATATTTGTTTGTTTGTTCTTCTACCATTTCCATTCCAACTTCATTTTGTATAACTTAGATTCTGATTAAGAACTTCTTACAACACCTATCCGCAACCTTTTTTTCTTAGAGAACTTGTCGTTAACTAATGGTGATTTCTCAACGAATGGATTTTCAGGGATATCATAATTACCATATTCTCTCGGATCTCCTAGGAGATGGTATATTCGCTGTAGACGGTGAAAAATGGCGTCACCAAAGGAAAGTATCAAGCTACGAATTCTCTACCAAGGTCTTGAGGGACTTCAGCAGTGCAGTTTTCCGAAAAAACGCAGCGAAACTAGCTCGAATTATTTCCGAGGACTATGCTAAATCCGGCCGCACCATTGATGCTCAAGTAATTAATTACTTATACCGTACTTACTTATATTGAACTTTCTTGTTATTATTATTTTGGCTTATGTTTAGTTTGATTAATATCGGTTGTAGGATTTGCTAATGAAATCAACTTTGGATTCAATATTCAAAGTGGGGTTTGGCGTAGAATTGAACAGTATTGCTGGATCCAGCGAAGGAACCCAGTTTGCTAACGCCTTTAATGACTCGAGTGCGATGACTCTATGGCGATATGTTGATATACTCTGGGAGATTAAGAGGTTTTTAAATGTTGGATTTGAAGCCAAGTTAAAGAAGAATATCAAAATTGTCGATGATTTTATTAATAAGATTATCAGTAGCAAGATCGAACAAGGTTCCAAGTCGGCAGATGACTCACTGGTAGTATTTTCTTAAAAGAAAAAGAAATTACTTTCTTAGTTTTGATTACTTCTGTAGCATTATAGAAATTTGACTGTTTATGGTTTTGATGGATGCAGTCGAATAAGAAGGAAGATATCTTGTCAAGATTTCTAGAATTAAATGAAACAGATCCAAGGTACTTGAGAGACATAACCCTAAATTTCTTAGTAGCTGGAAGAGATACAACAGCTACTACTCTTTCATGGTTTCTTTACATGCTCTGTAAGAACCCTCACGTCCAAGATAAGGCTGCAAAGGAAGTGAGAGAAGCAACTGATGCCAAGGACAATACACCATTTGATCAGTATGTTGAGAGTGTCACTGATGATGCGCTGGACAAGATGCATTATCTCCATGCAGCTCTTGCTGAAACTCTTCGACTTTACCCCGCTGTCCCTGTGGTACTTTATCCTACATCTCATATTTCTTTATATAGAGGTGCAGAATATTCATGATGTCTATGTCGGTATGCATGCAGGATGCTAAGATTTGTTTCTCAGACGATACATTACCAGATGGTTGTAGTGTGCGAAAAGGGGATATGGTGTCTTATATGCCGTATGCAATGGGTCGAATGAAATTCATTTGGGGCGAAGACGCAGAGGAGTTTCGTCCAGAAAGATGGTTGGACCAGGATGGATATTTTAGAGGCGAAAGTTCATTCAAGTTCACTGCATTTCAGGTACATAACATGAGGCATACATATATCTTCTTAGCAATTTCTATATTTTTTTTGGTAGCTGTCAGGTAAAGATAACTTAAACCCATATCTTATCTATGAATAATGCAGGCAGGGCCTCGTATCTGTTTGGGAAAAGAATTTGCCTACAGGCAAATGAAGATATTTGCAGCTATTTTATTAGGTTGTTTCGCCTTCAAGATGAAGGACGAAAATAAACCTGTCAACTACCGGACCATGCTTAATCTTCACATCGACGAGGGACTCTATCTTCAATCGTCTCATAGAAGCTTAATCATCAATTAACACTCGGTCATGTTTTAAAGTTACCCTCGTGTAAATGAATGAAATCCCAAAGTCTATAATAAGTGATCATGCTTGTAAACCTTCTTAGTGATGCAGTAATATGTAGCTAAACTAAGGCGCTATGATGTTATGGTGCCAAGGATGCAATTCAATAAATGTTTGTTTAATTATAAATAAAAGATTTGAAAGCCTCTTTAGCCTGGCTTCTGCCTTCTTTTCAGTCCAGTTTGCTTTGCGAGACTCACGATCTTATTTTCTAACAATGTAATGTTGGGTAAAAATTACCAGGCCATGGTATATCTACGATCCACATCAGCATTTTACTGGTTTACCACCGGCTAGTTTAGCTGCTGCTATCTACGTACTCTGTTGATAGTCTCTTCTCACTGCAAGGAAAAGGCGGTAAACCACTTGCCAGCATTTCAATGCCTTTTTCTTTTCTTTTTTTAAGTATCTTGCTCTAAGTCTGTTGTTTTCGATGTTCTCTTTAGAAACATCTGGGCTTCTCCTTCTCCTTCAGCTTCATTTTTTTCCTTTTCTTTAATTTCTAAATATAATTTTATAAATGTTGTAGGGCTTTCATTTTTTTCTTTTTCTTTAATTTCTAAATATAATTTTATAAATGTTATAGGGCTTTGGGCTAATATGCGTGCGGTCTATATATATATATAACTAAGAGTTACACCATAGTATATTTAAACCTACGTAATGGGTAGTTTAAGTTGTGTAATACAAATCTAATTAATAAGAGTTCTAGTTTTATGCTTACCTTTTTTTTCCCATATTCTAATAAAATTACAACAGTAAATGATAATAAAGAAATCAAACAAACAAGAAAAATGCTACATATAATTATTTGTACGCAATCTTTTTAGGAGAGAATCCCACATAAAATTCGTCTAGAAGCTCCGGTACAAACTTTAATAATTCACTAGATTTGTATCCGTGATATATATCTGACTTATTTAATTTCTTGTAACAGTTATTTTAATTTCCCATAACAGTTATTTTCTTCTACTAAAATTAGTATGTAATCCATTCTATGCACCAGGTTCTATGAGAATTTTTAATTTGGTGTGATACGATTTCACCCGACCCCTTCCCCCATCCCCTGCCGGTATGTATTAAATCTTGATTGCAAACTTCATAATGTCATCTCTAAAAGGATTTAAAATGTATTAAACCTTGAGTGTAAACTTCATGATGTCATCTCTAAAAGGATTTAAAAACATATAACCCATGCTACACATCAGTTCGATGAGAATTTTTGATTTGGTGTGACAAGCCTTCTCCCCGCCCCGTAGGGATGCATTAAACCTTGATTGCAAACTCCATGATGTCATCTCTAAAAGGATTTAGAAACATGTATAGTAAACTTCTTCTAATATGTGTAACGCAGCTTGAGTGCAGTCTTAAAAATACCAACAATATTCAGTTTTGCTAATAACAACCACTAAGAGTAGTATGAATACACAAAGCATTGATTCAGTCACTGTTTGTGTGAGTCGAACCCACAACCTCATGACTAAAAGTCATGTGCTCTACCTTTTGAGCTAAGACAGACAAAAGATAGAGTAAGCCTCTATTGTTATAATCTTTGACAAGACTTTGATCTAACAACTTCATATATCAATTTCCTTGGCAAGGCTTTAGATCTAACACCTGACATTATGCAATTTGATTAGAACGGATATCGATTAAGATAACTCAAGTCAACAATTACGATGATAATTTAACTGAACATAAGCCTTACAAGTCAAAACATTATCAATTACTTTGGGGTTTGGCCGGTAGGTTTAATCTATGACCTAAATGTGTACCTACTTACAGCCTCTGTAGTCCAAGTCTTGCATATGCTGCCCAGGAAAAGGGTGCCACTGTCTTGACTCGGAGTAACACTATATTGTTTTCCATTAACTTGAAGCAGATTATCTACTGAGAAAAGAAACATAGCACATATCTGAACCTTATCCAACATAAGCAAGATGTAAACATTACTTACCACTGGGATCTCCATCTCTGTCACAGCTCGATTTGTGTGTTCAACAGTGGCAAAATGTAAGAAAGCAAAACCTTTACTTTTCTTAGCCTATGGATTCATCATTAACCATACTTCAGCAACCTCACCTACTGCACTAAATACTTCTTTTAAATCTTCATTAGTTGCACCCTTGTCCAAGCCTCCAACAAATACTTCAAACTCTTGTGCGTGCTTCATGGTGTTCCTCATCTTCTCCTTGGCAACTTCATGGTGCTCCTCATCATTACTGCAAACACACCTTTTCATGAACTACAAATAAAAAGGGTAATCACCATTTAAGATGCCAAGATCCTAATAACATCTTCCTGAGTTAAGAATATATTGTAATACATCAGCTTGAGGTTCTAAATCAATCAAGCATCATTTCTAAAAACATACAGCTGCATGTCTTACATGGGTGCATAGAAGAAGTACACCACTAAATTTAAAGCAACAGGAAAAACTAACAGTTTGTTGGATTCAGCCCCTTGAACAGATATGCAGTTACAGGTTTTCATCCCATGTAATGCTTTTTATCGTTGTATAAGTGTAAGGAGGAGGATATATTTACACTCTCACTGAACTAAGGTCTTTTGTCATAGTCTTAAGTAGTTGCTGCTCCACACCCATTTCCCTCAACAACTCTCCCTCCCATATAAGCAAGGTAACGTATATGCATATCAAAATAGATTGGCTTATTCCCTCATCAATTATTTGTCTGCACCGCTGGAACAAAATTTCCATATTTAGTTCAGAGGGACAATCATGAATAGGTAACCAAAGAGCAAAGATGGGAATAAAGTATCACCCATATGCAGCATCAGCAACAACGAAAACAGGTGGACTCAACTCACTGAAGGCAGTGCCCTTATATAGACTGTCCCATCATGTGGTTATCATAAACATGAAGTAATCTTCTAAAAGGGTTCACAGCAATCAGTATACTATGGGCATAAGTCTGGAGTCACAAAGAGTGAGCTAGATTTTTTATGCTGAAACAAATAGACGGATGATAACAAAACCACTAATGTCAAAAGAAAAGACTTAATCACCTATTAAAAACACACAAATAGGGCTAATTTAGCCAGCTGATTAATGTTAAGATGTAGTTAAGGCCTCAGGCATGAAAACAATAACATGTACTGATCCTAAATCCACTAAATGGAAACATCTGGCACCTAATGATCAAAGGATTAAAAGTGCAGCAGTTATATGTAGCAACATAAAGTTTGATAACAAAGTAAACCAAGGGAAAAAAGAAAATAAAACAACAGGAAATCTTACTCATAATGCTACATCCGCTCCGATACCAACCTTCTGTCCAGAACTGCAGTGTACATTTTTTTGCTAACTCACTTGGCCCTTCAATGTTCCTGCAGTTTGAGCTCCAACTCCATTTGATTGCTCCACAACATAAACATGGGTCATCGTGGTCAAGACAAAGTAAACTGGTAATACCGGAGTGTTAAGAAAAAGAAAAGCATCAAACTGAATGTGCACCTATTTTGAGCGATCGATAACCTGATCAGTTTCATCCATACGGTTCTGTCCACAAACTGTACTTCATCTCAATTACAAATATCACAATTACAGAATCGCCTCCAACAAATTTATTTCAAACTACAAATATTCAATAGAAATAAAGATAAAAAGTCATGTTTATGAGACTTTCTTCACATTTGGCCATTACATTGCACAGGATGGAAAAATGACTGATGAGCAGTACAGACAATAAGATGGAACAAATGAACTTTTGGAGTAATACTTAGGTTTCTCAAATAATACAATGGGACTTACTCTAAACAATAAAACTTCTGTTTTTACATCCTCTAGGTCCTCACTTTCAAGAACTGCCCTTAGGATAGTTGCTTCCACCACTTTATCAAAATCATCATGGTTATTGAAGTCATAAATTTACCATCACCTCTTAATTCACCCAGCCCTATCATGTGCAGATGCCTGTGAGTATCAAGTTAATGTGTCAGTGAATGGGAAAATTCAGAAAATGGAGTGACCTCGTTACATAAAATCTAGCAAATATAACAAAAAACGAAGTAGAAAACTCTTTTACGGACAAACCATAATTACTTACAATTCAACTACATCATATTCAATCAAAAGCAAGATTTCTGATCCATTTAAGGAAAGATATGTATGTGCATTTGCCGCAAATTCAGGATCTGAAAAGCAGAGGCGTATATTTAGGAATCAAAATTGAAGTCAAGCTAAGATTAAGAGCTTGCACTTCTAATGAAAACACATCACTATTCAGGTTTGTAAATGAAAGGAGAAACGAAAGATGACTAAGTTACTCAAAAAGAAGAACTAATATACCTGCAGTTTGACCGTCAGAACTTTCCACTTCTTTACTCAGTAAGGAGTTCAAATTCTTTTCTACAATGGCCATTGTGGGACCAATAATTGTAATATGGCCCATCTTTTGCTGCTTTCGCATTTCTGCAAGTACATTAGGACCATCAAAGCAAGAAGAAGATGGAGAATATATACAGCAACGGCGAAAGCTCAAACAGGGTCTTACCTGGCTTGCTATGCCAATGAACAGAAGCTCAATCCAGGTATACCCAATGCAGTATATGAGCTAAAGCATAACCTCGTTCACCCTATGAACATTAAAATTATGTAAGAAATTGTATCAGGCATTAACCGTTGTTTCCTGGAGTTGTTAAAATCTACATTGATCAAACTGTAATCATTAATATAACAGCATAAAGCAAAGCCTAAAAATTGAGAGCAACTTTGACTGGAGTACATTACCAAATATAAAGGCTTAGAGAGTAACTTTTATTGATCAACAATATTTAAAATAAAGGAAACATAAACTTCTTTTTATATCAGAGAAACAAAAACTTTTTTTTATATCAGAGCTTACTTCAGCTTTCATGTATAACCAAATAGTACATTTACAGATAATATAAGGATGAAAAAAGAATTTCACCTCCTCTTCTCCAAGTAGATTGCACATGATAGCAGCTGGGGTCTTCATTAATGGGTTACCAAGTGGAAGACCAAGAACAGCTTGCAAGTGCTGCTTACATTGTGCAGTGTAGCAATACTAGATTGTTTGATGCCCACTATTATGAGGTCTAGGAGCAACTTCGATGATGCCCACTACAGGGTCACTATATACCTGCAAATTCATTAAACAAATAATCAAATCATCTTAACAAAAAATCATACAAAAAAATAAAAGATTCATATTCAAGAGGGTATTCATGAATTATAAATAGCTTACTTAAAAATAATACCTTAAGATGGGAAGCAGCAATTGAATGCTCATTGATCTGATTATTGTAGTTATTTTGTATTGTGATGATTTTCAAAATTAAAAACAAATCAAATGAGTGAGTGGTAACAACTAAAAAGAAATCAAAATACCAAAGCTTCAAAAAGGTAGAAAAATTGTACCTCTGATTGTATATCTACTTTGAGTAAACCCACGAATGAAAACAAATCAGAAACCTGAAAAAATGTTCTGCACCCAAAAATCAAAAAAAAAGAAGGTTGAGCCAGGAAAATAGAAAGAGACCAAGAATCAAAAAACAAAACCATTGGTTCCTTTAACTCACCATTTACTTTGTTTCTAATGAACACCATGTTTGAAGAAACCTTTCCCTTGTGTCCCAATACTTTTCGATCTCTATATTAGAGTGTCAACTGAGTGTCAGTATTTACTTTATGTTTAGTGTTAACAGGGTGTAAATATTATCTTTTGTATACCCTATATATATGAGGCACTACTTGCTTCTAGGGTTAACTTAATAATAATGTAGATCATAAATCTTTCATGGTATCAGAGCCACCAAGCCTTGCGGCTGCAGATCTTGGAGGTAAAACTATTTTTTCACTACCACTACCATTAAATCATCATCATCATCATCATCTTCCGCTTCTTCTTCTTTCTTCTCCGCAATTTCCGGTAATAAACATATTTCATTTTCAATCATCTACACAAAATCTCATACCAACAGCAACACCTCTATTTCTTCTGAATCTCACCTCTACCAACAGAACCAAAACCACCACCAAATTTGTTACTTTAAATCAAAACAATAACCCATCTATAATTTCTTCTTGACTTTAAGATCTCGGTTCAAGCTTGAACCACCAGCAACATCCTACTGAAATCCTAACAGCATTGAATCTCTTCTTCAATCTCTTGTTATCTCTTCTCAGATTCACTAAACCACAAGATTTCTTCTACTTTAAATCCAACAGAAGCACAAACCCATTCTCTTCGTATTCTTCAAATCAAACTCAGATCCATCTGCTACCTTATCAAACTACCACAAATTCAAACTCTGTTGAAAACCCATTTCAAACTCATGATCTTCTAATTCCTTCTCACAGATCCACCATCATAATGAACCCCATCTACTCGAACCACCACATCTGCCTCAAGGATTTGAGATGCTTCCGTTGCCATGGTTTGAAATAGAAATGATGGTCAGTTTCAAAGAAATAAAATGTTAGACTGCGAGAGAATAAAGAAGATTGAGGCCTAGAAACAGGGTGAGGAGCAGAAATAGAAGATTGGGTTTGGCTTAGATTGAATTTGAGATGGTGAAAATGGTGGTTGTGGTTCGATTCTGAGATAGAGAAGGTGTGGTTGCTATTGGCTTGAATGAATGATGAATGAGAGATAGCTCGAGAAAGCAACAGAAATGAATCTGTGTTAGTGGGTTTGTGTTGTTGATGGGTTTCCACTGTTCTGTGAGTTCAATCGAACTAGTAGAAGATGGAGTTAGCTGGTGGTGCAGTTTCCATTAACAAGCAAGACTCGAGAAAGAAATGTTGGTGGTAGTAGATGGTAGATTCAATTAAAGCTATGGGTTCAGTCCGAGATTACATAGTCGGGAAAGAATGAGGTGAGTCTGGTTCAGATGGATGTTTGTTGTTCTATGCTGTTGTTGATGGTTTGGGATCGATACTGGGAAGAAATAGAATTAGCAAAGCAATGTTGAACAGGGAATGTAGAAAGGAGTTTGTATGGTCTGCTGCCATGGGTTTGATTTGAAATTGTTGAATGGTGGTTGGGTTATGGCTGAATGTATGTGATTTGATATGAATGTATGCAGGGAAGTAGAGAATGGTGATTGAAATCATCAATTTCATACATTTCAATTAACAACAGGATGCACATGACATGCTCGATGGAATGTCTCACTAAATTTGGCCGAGAAATATGGTGCCTTTTCACGGAAATATGGAGATTGAAATGAACCTGTGGTGGCTCAAGATTGCAGAGATGGGTTTATGATTTGTGGGTTTTCTGCGGCCGGAAATGGAAGAAGAGAAATGAGAAATAGGGTTTGTCTGTCAGTAGAAGAATGGGTTTTCGAATCTGGAAGGTTTGGATCGATTTTGAGTGTCTTGTGCAGCATCACCGACCAAAAAGGGGGATTTGTTGCTATTAGCTCTCATGGAAGTATAGACGAGATTCAGATGTTGAACTTCGCTGATGAGAGTGGTGAGGGTCAATGAATAAAGAAGAAGAAGAAACTAAAGATTCCTCAATAGTCACCCTTGAAATGTGACTGGAAGAAGAAGAAAAAGAAACTAAAGAGTCCCCAATAGTCACCCTTGAAATGTGACTGGGTTGAAGGATATAAATTTCCTTAAACAAAGTGAAGTCCCTCAAATGACTTCAATGAAGTTCCTCAAATGACTTCAAATAACTTCTGAAGGGGAATGGATTATGGGGTCCTTCTTTCTGAAAGATTATAAGTTTGATTTTGGATGAACAGAAAATGGATTATGGGGTCCTTCTTTCTGAATTCCGACTTCCTCAAACAACTTCTGAAGAGGCATTCTGACTGTCTCAAACAACTTCTGAAGAGTGATTTCGACTCCTCTAAGGATCAAACTGATGCAATCAACTAGTATAGCATCTGTTTGAGGGGGAGTATTAGAGTGTCAACTGAGTGTCAGTATTTACTTTATGTTTAGTGTTAACAGGGTGTAAATATTATCTTTTGTATACCCTATATATATGAGGCACTACTTGCTTCTAGGGTTAACTTAACAATAATGTAGATCATAAATCTTTCACTCTACTTCTTCCTGTTGAATCCAGTTTCAAAACAAAACCTTAGAAATAAAGAAATTGCCCACAAATGAGTGAAGTGTGAATCAGGACTTGATCAACTAAAAACTTGACTAAGAAAGTAATTACCTGTTTCTTTTTTGTGCTTTCCTGACTTCCAATATCTTCCTAATCAAACCAATTCACCGGACCCATATAGCTGGAGCCTGGCAGCAGCAGCAAGAAAGGGGTTGTAAATACATGACTTGTGGTTCAGGCATTTCTTCAAACACGTTGTATACGTGAAACTTAGTACTTGAGAGATAACCCATTTCACTGTTGTAATAGCTCTCGACCCCCTGCAATTTCGAAAGATTCATCAATCACAATTAACAATTACCTAAATCAACGACAAAGCTTCAATGCAGTACTATCTCAACGACAAAGCTTCAATGCAGTACTATCTCAACGACTTGAAAGCTCTATCAAAACTCTTCTTCCAACTCGAGCATATATATCTAACAAAAACCCAACTTCCTACATCAAATTAACTTCTAGTTACTTCTCAATCTCCTTCATTCTTCACTTACAGCAACAATTTAGTTCCCATGGTTTCTTCGTTGTCTTCTTCACAGCTTATTTTCTCTCGGAAAGGGGTTGTGAATACATGACCTATGGTTTAATTGTCTCCCTGACGAAACAATTAACTCAGAGAAAATAGATATGATCATGGAAACTCCACAGTTAGCCGTGAGGATTTAGGGGAGAAGGGGATAGGGAAGAGAACAGGGAACTGATAAGCGGCCGAACTGAAAGAAAGAACATGGAAAGTAAGAGGGTGTTTGTTTTTTGCACTATATAGTGATTTTCAAACCAATCCATCCCGAACTTGGTGGTTAAACTCTACTGCGGTGACGATATGTATTTAAAATGGTGGGACCTAAAAAAAAATAGGGTGTTTATTTTTTTGACTATATAGTGATTATCACTTCAAGTGGTGGTGATTTGAAGTGCAAAATATGAAGTAGCAAAAAACTACTTCAATTTTGCCACTTCAAATATTTATCACTTACTACCCATTTTATCCTTTAACAACTATTACTACTCCAAACTCCATCCCCAATCTCTCACAAACCTAAAAATTTAAACTCTCACCATTCTCACGTCTAAACTCCCACCACTTCTGCCACCACCGCTTCTACTGGTGGTTACTATACATGACGGTATGTCTTTCTTTTACTTCTTCTCTTGTAACCTCCGTTTTACAGAATAGTGAAGCTTTATATTTCTTTACAGTGATTTTTTTTCCTTCAAAAAATACTTTTGATTCCGTGAAGCAATTTACACCATTTTCTTCTGGAAGATTTGTACCGTTCTTATGTTTTTTTTCAAATAATGAGATTCTTTTACTTCTTCTAACCTAGTTCGTCAGATAAGTTAACAACACGATTGGGTTTTCGTTTAACTGCAGATTAAAATTATTGTTAGGGTTCATGTAGATTAATATTGTTGGCGTTTCTCATTATACTTCTTCTTCTGCCCTAATCGTATGATTCATATCCTTTACTATTCTTCTGCCTTTGTAAGAAATATATCTAAGGGTAAAATAGACAGTTGTAACATAAAAAGCACTTTAAATTGAAAAAACAAACACATAACAACATTTAAAAGCACTTTAAAGTGCATAAAAACAAACACACAGCACTACAAAATAGCATTTGAAAGTGCAAGCACTTTAAAGTGCTTTTCACTTTAAAGTGCTAAGAGTTAGGGTTTACTTTATATACTGGGATTATTAGAGTAGGAGTAGAGATTTGATCCTCGGGATGGTTGCAACTTACATCTGAACTGTCGAAATTATTAGGGTAGAAGTAAAGATTTGATCCGTTTGATGGTTACAACTTACGTCTTAACTATTGATCTATAATGTACATCATCCACTAAGGTTAGGATAAACCAATACATTAAGTATTTGGCGTAAAAATAATGTAATTAGATTTATCTTGACCAGCCACTCACTTGAGAAGTTTTCATGACCTAAAAACGTCTCACGCAATCCAATACTGCCACATATCCCTCTCAAAATCATCAATGTCTAAAACCCCTCTCTCAGCCAATAGAAATAGTGGGTTTCATTACCATTCAACCGGGGACCGAATACAGTTTTGTGGTTTAAGGGAAAGATGAACGGAAGACTTATATCTATTTGATGGTCTGGGATATAAAAACTCATCCAAAGGTTCTAAATGGAAAACCACATATAAAACCCAAAATGAATAAGAACTCGAACAAGCCCATACCTGAAACCCCTATAGAACCCATACCCAACCCAAATCTTATATCCAAATCAACTCTAGAAAATCAACCAAAATTCTTTAAAACTTCCACCATAATCCTCTCTGAAAAATTGTTATCGATGTTACCGCCGCCGTAACTACCAAGCCGAATGATGGGTGCCTTCATGAATGGTGAAACATCACCACCCTATGTAGGATACTTTCATCAAAACATGGAAAAGATTTGCACAGTAATAACCTTGCTAGTTTTGAGGACAACATGCTTCAACTTATAAACTCTCAAGCCGCAATTTAACGCCAACTTGCAGAATCTCGACTTATCGTCTACTTGAATTAATCGAATTAATCTTAACCATATTGACCGCTCTTACAGAAAATCACGATGATGCTCTTCAACCTCGTAATAGTGAAGCGGATCCAAATTATCATGTCACTCATAATCAACAACTTATTCACCCAGATATGGGATGAAGTCTTGCAAACGTCAACACCTACAATACCGAAGACACTATTATATTCTTGTGAGTTTCCTAATATCCTAGTTGAAGCGTTTTGTGTCCTTGTTATTCAAGATCAAAAGCTAGTTAAGAAAATTTCCGACGGTCAAAAGTACTCCAAGAGAATTACCATTACAATATCGTAAACTCAAAGACGAATTCTTTTCAAAATGGCGAGCATGATATTAGACACGTTTTTTTTTTCATTGTATTTTGCCAATTCAGGACAAATTCTTTTTAAGATGGCCAGCCTGATGTAGGACATCTACTAGATTTATGACTTATATTTTGTATTTATTTTTATTATTATTTTATTTTTTAAATTTATTTATCTTAAGAAGTTATTTATTTCTAGAATTACTTAAATTGCAAGTTGGTTTCCTAGAGTTTTCTTAGATTTAGAGGTCAAGTCTCAAGTTTATTGCAGTTTTATATAACGATTAAAATTATTCAATGAAAACATGAGTTAATCTCAGTTATCTCTCTTTTCTCGACCCCTTATTTTTTATATTCCACGCATCCATTCTTTGTCAACTGGAACATGGAAGTATCTGTGCATACTGATGCGCATATTCCTAACTTTATACCAAAACATAAAATATTATATTTCTAATTATATTCCGCAAGCGATTAAAAATACAGTCTCTACAAATGGTTACATGCATCCTAGACTGATCTTGTAGCCTCTCTAATACTCAATATTTATGCTATATCGAATCAGTCTCAAGTCGCACAAATTCCATGACTGAATTCCTTGAACTCGTCTCGAATGCGCATCGATATTTCCATAACATCTATCAAATCTGGGAGTAGCTAATGCTTAATCCCCAAAAAAATACATTTTTAACTTAACTCCTTGTTAGCAAAGAACACATCACAGACTGTTGTCCTGAGCTTAAAGTATGCCACTTCAGCACTTTGCTCAGGGACAAGCCACATATTATGCGACGTTCCTCTTGGACACGCCACAAACAAAGAACAATGCCTCCAAAAACGCATTGTGCCTCTAAGCTAGGCTAACTGATAAGTGCATAATTTACATGATTTTAATATCAAATTCATACTAATATTTTCTATAATTATTGCATATTACTTGTTATTACCTTTTTTATTTCTAATTTATTTGTTTTATTAGGTGGATCATCCCAACAAGAGTGAAAATGGCTACAAAAGAGCTAAGAAGCAAAGTACTCTAATTTCAACTCATTCAAAATCAGGATTTCTTAATATCATCTTGAAGAGTTCGAAGAAACAAAGAAAACACAAAAAGAATGAGATCATTCCGACATCGGACGAAGAAACTATGAGCAAAACAAGATAATATTAAAGATGTAGTTCACAAACTATATAGGTTTGCAAACCGAACCCATCTAACATCTTGAACAAAAAGGGTTTGCAAACCGAACCCTTCTGGATCTGTATGTTAAAAGGCGCCTAATCATTCTACCAAGGGGATGCCAATGGAAAAGTGTTAACAACTCCATCTAGATTATTAAGGGGCACCTTCATCTTCGTCTGTTTGAGTTCAAGAGAGAGAAAAATGGGTTTTCCGGGTTTTCCTGTACGTTCAGGCTTTGTTGTTGGCTTAGAAGATGGTTTGATTCGAGAGAATGGTGGTGTTTGAAAGTGGAATCAATGAGAAGGAGATGCTGCAATTGTAGACTCCATGGGAACTGTTGGCTGTAGCTATTAATCAAGATCGAATGGTGAAGGCGAGTTGATGAAGCTTGGCAATAATGGTGAGTTGAAGCTCGAGAATGTGAGGGGCATTTTCAATGAAATTAAAAGGTTGCAGGATTGTTAGAGGTTGTGATGATTGATGGTGGTTGATGCTGCCATTGTTGAAGAAGAGAAGTAGTTTGCTGCCATGATTGAGATCGAGTGATCGATAGTTGCAGCTCAAGATGTTGTTGATTAATGACAGCAACAGTGAGTGATTGATGAAGATGATCGCGATGGTGATTGATGAAGTTGATCGCGATGGTGATTGATTGATGGAAGCGAGAGTTAATGGTGGTAAATATGATGAACTCGGTGATGATTGTTGTTGGTTTGAACTCAAGAAAATGGAAAAGAAGTGATGATTGTTATCAGCGTGATGAGGAGATGATTGAGGAGATGGAGCTTCCATTGAAACAGTGTTAAGCTCATGAGACGCTGCTACTGATGGATGGAGTTGGGTCGAGATGAAAAAAAGATGAAATTTGTGAAGAAATGGGCTGGTTGTCTACCCAGGTGAGCTCATTAGATTTAACGTGAGTTGAGCTGGGCGGCTACGACTGATGTGAGCCCATTAGCCAATTTGAGCTATTATCTCACGGCTAAGCTAGGTTTTGCCCTATTTTTGGCATATGTTGATGTTTTGGAAACCTATTTTGGTCGGGATTTGAGCACGAGCACTTCTACAACTTGGGACACCTATTTAAGAGACTCTTCTAACTATTTTTGGGATCTATTCTTTTATCAAACTTTTGGAGAGAAGAACTCAAGAAGGAAAAAACTAGGGTTTTGGAGCGTTTTCATCACCGTAACGATTTCTTATCTATTTTCTTATATGTATAACATGGATTTTACTACATCCATGAGTAGTTAAACATCTAAGTGATTGAGGATGAATTCTAAGTTCTAATACATGATTCAATTTAGCATATAAATCTATTATTCTAATTATCACATGATTATCATTTATTTTTACTAATGTGAATGTTTATGTTTGATTGATAGATTGTTTAGGTGGCCAATTAATTCAGTTTGTTAATTAATCTAAAGCTAATAGAGAGTTGCGAGATACGTGTAATAGTCTAACACCTCTTATACAAGTAGAGTACGTGAGACCTTACAGAGGGATTTTGTGGAGCAATCGTGTGTAAAAACAACATTAGTAAGCAGACCGAGCTTATATGTTTGATGCCAGGATCAACCTAAATTCACAAGACCTAAAGCATTCGATTGAGTTATACCTTGAGATCTTATTGTAGGTGGCTCAGACGAATATAATCTGGTAGTCGAGCGCTTCTGAATCCAGTGATATAAGGAATTTTGGGGATAACAAAATTTATTATTATTTTACGGTTGGTGATAATTGGTGATTAACAATGAATAGATGAGTATATTATTTTGATGAATGTTTAGTAACGACGAAGGATTCCTCGATCATATTTCTCTAAATTTCTTGCAACTTAATTACTTTTAATTGCCATGTTAGTTATTATTAATCTAAAACAAACCCCCTTTTTGACATTCGACAACTAAAAAACCTTGCTCTTTATGGGAACAAATCTTATTTACTACAGATTATTTATTAGTGAAGTAGAAGATAAGTAAAATAATTTGTGCACCTACGACACGCATCACTAACCCTAGTCTTTTCCCACGTTAGCACCAGGCTAGCACTAGCCTTCTGGTTTAACAGCGTATTAACGCTATCTTCCTAGCTTAGCAGCGTATTAGCGCTAGAATCACTAGCTTCCTTGACTAATAACCTTGAAGCGCTAGCTTTTTTGGCTTACCAGCCTCCTAGCCTGAACGTTATCTTCTTAGCTTACCAGCATCCTTGCCTGAAGCGCTAGCTTCTTTGGATCTAGCGTCCATGACTGAACCGCTAGCTTTCCTTGGCCAAGTAGTGTCCTTGACTTTTCGCGCATACTTCCTTGACCACAATCTTCCTTGGCCGCAGTCTTCCTCGGCCACAAGCGCCCCTAGCCGCAAGCTTCACTAGTGCAAGCTTCTTTGGTACAAGCGTTCATGCCTAGCGCGTCTATGGTCAGCAGCGTCCATGCCTAGCGCATCCTTGAGCCAGATTGCATCTCAGCCAAGCTTCCTCGAGCACAAGTGCGTCCTATCTTAGCGCGTCATTCGTCAAGCGACTTAGCACATGTGCCCTTGGCCACAAGCGTATTGGTGCTAGCATATTGGTGCTAGCTTCCTTGACTTAGCTAGCTTCCCTGACCTAGATGGCTTCCTTGAGAAGTGCTAACTTTAAATGTCCTTAGCGCTAGATTCCTAGCCCTAGCATAATATAGCTTCCTTGATAGAAGCTAGCATATTGGCCTCGCTGTCAAAAAACCAGCACATTAGCTTTTACGCCTAAGAAGCTAGTGCTAGCATTGCTAACTGCTTCGCTTAGAAATACACTTTTTTTTTTCAATATTTGCCTAATGCCAACACTAATATCATATGATAAGCCTCCTTGCTTAAGAATCTCTTTACAATTTTGGCCTCAAACTCTTTCAGACTTATGCCAAGTCATTTATAAGCTAACATTTGGCTATTAAAATTATGCCATGTTATGTCAAAATTAGTATATGACTACTAAACTTACCAGACTCGACATTGATCAGTATGATCACCAATTCAGTGAGTTGCGCAACTTGCCTCACTTACTTAACAAGTCATTGACTTGACTTGACTTGACCTAATCAAAACAATAGTGGTTTATGACTCCATTATCTACGAGATATCAAATACAACACATTGGGGGATTCTCGTTAGGGCATTGGTCTGGCGGTCTATGGAAATCGTGCGTTGTGGCAACACCTCCACGAACAAGAAGGTGGCAAGTAGTGGGGCAGTTACAAGCAAGTTGAGAGAATGAGGAGTAGTGGTCATACAAGTCTTCCTTGCTTTTCGGACATGACTCCACTACAATCTCCACAATCGTCATTCCTCCACTTCTTCTGTAATTTCTACCACTTACGAGAAATTAGTATGTCTCATTTGAACTATAAATAGATGGTTTCATCTACTCGAAACAAGACACAAGAAATTAAGATATAAAAAATTAGCGATTCATTTCAGAAATAATCCATTATTCTTTAGACACTATAATTACTTATCACACTGACATTTCTCAACCTTCGTTGCTTTCCTCCCCTAAGACCTACCCAATCTTCTTCACCTTTGTGATCGAAGCAGGATGTGAAGGGCCATTTCTTTGTTAGGATCGTCCTGTTCGATCTAATCTCTTAAACCTAGTTGAAAGTACTTTTTTGAAGTATATTTGTTTTCACCCTAAAACAGTTGGCGACCACATTGGGAGATCAACCTCTCAGTTAGAAAAGCCAATTTTCAGTTATTCAAGCTGGTGGATCTTAGGTCTGGATAAGTTACAACTCATATTGCCGGTTCAGGTAGCATTAGTGGTGGTAGTTCTTCTGAAATCACTCCTACTAATAGCAATCCTTCATCCCCACACTTCCTTTTGGAAAGACTACTAAAAACACCTAGAATATTCAAGCTCCGTGCAACATCACTGATCTGATGAAAAGGCAGGAAGTTCTTGACATAACACGAGTGGATATGGCTATCACTCAAAGGAGGTACTCACTTTCCTCAGGACTCTAACGGAATAACTCTTACCAGAACCAATCTGTCACTAGTTGCAACAATCAATGATTCAAAGACTACCAATGTCAACAGATCCAGAATTAACATTCAAGACAATAACGAGATCCTCATCCAAAGAGAGCAATCAAGGAACCAATAATTTAATCTTTTCACCCATAAGGATCTGAAGAGACTTTTACGATTTCAAGGCAAGGAGGGATTGATATAATTTTGGAAACCCTATATAAATTACCGCAATCGCACGGTGTCTACAATGCAGACAACGGCAAGTACGGGTCGAACCCATAGGGAGCGGGGACAATACTGCAATTAATATTTCAATTAAACTAATTAGAAATAATATCTTTTGGATTTTTTTAGAAATTCTAATGAACGAGAAAATAATAAAATAAACTAGCTAAAATATACAATGTGATCAAGTAGAGAGAGCACTAGGATTTTCGGTTTTCGCCAATTTGATATATAGAACTCACATCTAATCTCCAAAATTATCGTTTCACCACTGTAATTTTCTTCGCTTCCAAGTTAAAATTTCTAAAGAATTGCTTATCAATCGAAAAGTATATCACATCTAATGTTACTAATCATGGCATATCAATTTAAAAGCATAAACAATCAGTATAACTATCTAACCATTATATAGTTTCAAAGAATCAAATATCTATTTATGAGCATACACTGTCAAAGAATCTAATCCAAGCACGACATATCAAACGGAAAGCATATATGATCAAATCTACTATTTATGTAATAATTAATCAAGATAACAATGAAGATAAATTACTAAACATTTAAACCATTTATTTATGAGTTTTCCATAATCAAAGTTGGTTTCTACCCAAAACCCTAGTCACAAAAATCAGTAAAACATAGAGATAGGTTTCTCAAAACCCATAAAAATAAATTAACAAAGTAGAAAGTAAAATATATAGGAAGAGATTAAACCCCTTTTGTGCCTCTTCAAATCCTGGTTCTATTCTGTCTCGTTCTCTGCTCCACCTGACAGTTATCTCCTCTGCCTACTTTATGTACTGCCGCTTTCCCCCCAAAACCAAACTGAGCAGCACTCTCCCAATCCGTCCTTCCTCTCCAACGTACCGTCAGGCCCTCTCTTTTTGTCTCACGTCTCAATCAACCCAACCTACCCTAGGTATTCCTTCTTTATTCTCTCTCACCTTCTTTCCTTTCTTCCAGACGCACAATACCTCCCTCCTACTTTTCACATCTCTCTGTACCTTCTTATCTAATCTCCATTTCAATCAACAACCTATGTCTTCATCACCAGTCTCTCTCTCCGCCACCCAAGAAAGAACAGAAAACCTAAAAGAAAACTAATCCGTCTCCCCCCTGTCACATCTCAATCCCTCTCTTGATTTTATATCACCCCCAAAAGTAACCCTCTATGTCCTTTTCCGTTAGACGTTATAATAAAAAAATCTAATATCTTTTTCTTCTTGTCATGCCAACATAGCTAACATCATTGTCCCAGTCATTCTACAACTAGCATCCAATTTACTTAAGTAGTTATGCGAACATAACACATAAAATGGGCCCATTTGTACACGTACATATTTTTAATTGTATATTGAAATCTCTTTCATGTACTGCATATGATATTATAATATATGCATGTTACTTCCTGATTTCATGGAGTGTAGTTATTCTATAATCAACTGACCACCTCTAGCCACTTCCACCTGAACTTCAGTCTGACAACCTCAACAAATCGGTCTATTCTTTTAGCTAATTGGCCTTACACCATCAACTGCTCTTTCTAATTCACGTAGATTGTTCTCTGTGAACGGAGTCACTTTCCAGCCCATGCACTTTGTATAACCCAAAGTCCATTTGACACTTGTGAAATTAATGTTACGCCCATTTAGCCTTGTTTTATTCGTAATGTTGGGATTTTGATCATACACCTATTAAAACATAAAAACGACAATATTAATACAAATTTGAGTACTAGTAAATATAAATTAAGAGGTAAACATATTTAAATTATGCCCATATCAAATACCCCGAAACCTATATTTTGTTAGTCCTCGAGCAAAACTAATCTTAAAAAAAAATAAAAAATCCTAACTCACTTTCGCAGGAATCGCGACTACATTTAGCATATATAATAAGCCTTTAAACCCCTAGGTGTCCCTAGTGGACGAGTTTTGTCTCGTGAGGGTTTACAAGAGGTGTACCCACAAAACCTTTACTCCAAACCCCAGCTACCTGTAAACGATTGAGGTAAACACTAAACAAGCTATTCAGTTGGCATACTAAATTCTTCAGCTACGGGAATCGTTACCCTATATGAGTCGAATTCTTGTACACGAGTTTGCACTCATCATACTAAAATTCATATAAGAATGCAAAACTCTACTCAAATAATAATTGAACATCCACTACTGGATAAAAATTCACATTGCTCGGAATCAATCAAATTCAAACACAAGGATAAATTAGAAGATGGAAATAGAAGTAATGAATGGTGCATATGTTGACTAAGGTGAACCGTGTTTTACAAAATATTAGTATAAAGTCCGGCCCGGATGCTCTTATTTTTATTATTATTTATATACATATCTCTTTTTTTTTCTTTTTTTTTCGACTACATGATTAGATCTTTTGAATCTAAGCGCATGCTCCTTTTCAGCAGATTACATGATAGTTCCCATGGATCCTGCATTCCACGCTTGCTTAGGCGACGGAGACAGGGAGAACACACACATTGATATCAAAGTGTCAAAAAAAATTTCTTTTTTTTTGACAAAATTAAAATTCTAATACATCCGAGCTACGACCTTATGGCAATACTAGGGCCCCACCAAATCACTTAGAAAAACATAACATTACAAAAATAAAAACAGAAAGTGATATGGTTATGATGATTCCGAGATATGCTTGTTCAATGATTATCATGTTATTTCTAACACCTGAGCGCATCCATATACGAATAGACCATTTAGCTGGACACACCAATTCCTATAGATAAGAGCTATGTTTTCATCTACCTAGAATGGTTAGTGTCATCCTGAATTGTTCACAAGTTTTTAAATTTTGGAGTTTCTTATTGGCATCAATTTTTGGAAACTCTACCCCCAAACCTAAATTTAACATTGTCCTCAATGTTTCAAACCGTGCAACCTAAAATGGTGTGCAATGAATATAAATAAGAGAAACAAATGTAAATCAAAGAGAAGGGATTGGAGCGTCTCACCTGATTGACGTAAGAAAAACAGTATTCTCTGTAACACATATCAAATGATAGTAATAACAAAGAACACTGAAAATAAAATAAAATAAAAAAAAAAAGTCTGAAAAGAAAATCAAAACAAGAAAATCAAAATCTACCTACTGGATATGTATAGAAAGGATCCCCATACACTAACAACCTGAAAATTAGGGGATCAACCCAAAATAAAATATATACAAATGACAGTTTCAAAATTATATTATGGCAACACGGAGACACTAAGACTATCAAAAACAATGGATTACCCCCAAACCAAGTTTTTACTACACTTGAAGTGCGTAAAGAACAAAATATGGGGATAATATTGGGATTGGGGAAATATCAATTGGTTCATGCACAATGTCAGGAACAGGCAAGTCCTCTGGGTATTTGGATGCAAAGTGATCTAACAAAACTTGAGAAGCACACAATTCTAACCCTAAATTATGTAACTTTTGGAAGTCTAGGGGTCTAGAAACAACCTCTAAGTCGGGTGAATGATCTTGTGAGATAGATTCATCTATGGAATTAGGCAAATCATCTACACAATCATCCCAAGGGTCATCTATATATTTTCTATATTGAACAAAGAGTCACTACAAGACTGATCATCATCAACAACTAATCTGTGGCATTTCAGAACTCTCAATCTTTGTTCCAAACTAAGCGGTCTGTGTTTATAATACTTCTCATATATCATTAGAGGTGATTATTCACTTACCATATGTGAATCAAGAACTTCCACATGCCGTGACCGATTCATATATTCCCTCAGTGTCATCTTAGATGACGTCTCCTGCAAAAGAGTCATCATCCTCGGAAAAGTACCTGAAAAGAGATATTAAAACACAAAACAAGTCAAATAGAACTAAAAATCCTAAAATAAAATAAAAACTTATACAAAAATAAAAATAAATAAAATAAAAACATAAACTATGATTAGAAAATCAAAAATATCAATTACAATAATCCACAACCGCTCCCCGGCAGCGGCGCCAAAATTTGATAGGATTTGGGAAACCCTATATAAATAACCGCAATCGCACAGTGTCTACAATACAGACAACGGAAAGTACGGGTCGAACCCACAGGGAGCGAGGACAATACTGCAATTAATATTTCAATTAAACTAATCAGAAATAATATCTTTTGAATTTTTTTAGAAATTCTAATGAACGAGAAAATAATAAAATAAACTAGCTAAAATATACAATGTGATCAAGTAGAGAGAGCACTAGGGTTTTCGGTTTTCACCAATTTGATATATAGAACTCACATCTAATCTCCAAAATTATCGTTTCACCATTGTAATTTTCTTCGCTTCCAAGTTGATATTTCTAAAGAATTGTTTATCAATCGAAAAGTATATCACATCTAATGTTACTAATCATGGCATATCAATTTAAAAGCATAAACAATCAGTAGAACTATCTAACCAATATATAGTTTCAAAGAATCAAATATCTATTTACGAGCATACACCGTCAAAAAATCTAATCCAAGAACGACATATCAAACGGAAAGCATATATGATCAAATCTACTATTTATGTAATAATTAATCAAGATAACAATGAAGATAAATTACTAAACATTTAAACCATTTATTTATGAGTTTTCCATAATCAAAGTTGGTTTCTACCCAAAACCATAGTCATAAAAATCAGTAAAACATAGAGATGGGTTTCTCAAAACCCATAAAAATAAATTAACAAAGTAGAGATTAAAATAGATAAGAAAAGATTAAACCCCTTTTGTGCCTCTTCAACTCCTAGTTCTGTTCTGTCTCGTTCTCTGCTCCACCTGACAGTTATCTCCTCTGACTACACACGCTGATTCAGAGCCCAAGAGTCATGAAGCTACTTGTTGGAGAAGCCGTATGTTCATAAGCAATATAACATCCAATCATCCATAAAGGATTTTCAGAACGAAGGGGTCAGAAGGAAGGCATCATCTCAGCAAGCTTCACGAATTGAACGCCCACCCTTAGCCTCAACCCCAGTATAAGCCTTAACCCCAGATCCAGCCTTAGATTCAGTACCATCCCAAGGTCAAGCTCTTCTCCACGTCCCAGACAAAGCTCTACAGGAACAACGACTTAAACTAAAGTCGGCTCCAACATTCTTATATTTTCCTTTTACGAGAATCCTCTATCAGTCAGGAACTTTACTCTCTTCAGGGAGCATGTCAATCGAAGAGTCACAACCCTGATAAGATCATGATAAGGCACACCTCAAGCCTAATTCAAATAACACAAGTGTGATCATAAGTACTTAATTTATACATTTTTACCATCTAAGTTATATTTGCTAGTACTTCAATTGTACTAATAATTTATTTTTATTGCTTTTGTAGGTAATATATTGAAAACCAACGTTACAAAAAACCTGAGCTAAATGAACATAATTATTGATGCCACTGTATTACACTATCACATGATCACTCATCAGCTTATTTGTACATGGTGTTATAAAGAAGACAAGTTTTAGTGGGCTAATGATTAAGAGTTTTACCCAAATTTAGCTTACAAAGGGTGCTTCTTGGTCTGGGACGTAAAAGGAGGCGAGAACAGAGAGTCTTGTTGGAGTTTGACTTTTAATTCTCGTGAAGAGTTGGTTGTTATATTGGCTAGGAAAAGGTGTAGGTTTGACAACGCCAGAGAAAGTAAAGGAGAAGTGGGCTTGTGTTAAGGCTTGGCTAGGTGACGTGGTTGTGGGACACAAAGAAAAGGTAAAAAAAGTGAAAAAGTATGCGTAGTGAAAAAAAGTGGGTGGAGACTTTTGTTTTAGTTCCTGAACTAAAAGAGAGAAAGGAGCACGTGAAGGAGAGAAAATAAAGTGGGGTACATTGGTGGAGTTGACGTGACATTAAATGAGAGGAGGTTAGGTTTTATAAAAGAAAAAAATGAGTTGTTGTTCAGGGGGGAGACAAGGTTCTGGACGGTGAAGAAAGGGAGGCATGACGACGGTTTTTGGGGCGCTGGTTATGAGTTCTGGGATCAGAGAGTTTTTTCTCTGAAGGGGTTTCGACGGCTGGTATAGTTCTCGGTTGGGTGTTGGTTGGAGGCAGATAAACAAGAGAAGAAGAAGACTTACTACGTAACCGTTTAATCTTCTCTACTTTTATTAATTATTTTTATAGGTTTTAAGAAATTCATAGCCATGTTTTGCTAAGCTTTGTAGCTAGGGTTTGGGGTATAAACCAATTTTAATTATGTATTGATCATGTGAACTCCATAATAATATTTTCGTATGATTTAGTGACTAGTAATTTCACTTCTTATAGTTTGGCATATAATTGTTTATGTGATTTTCTTGATTGTTTATGCTTTTCAATTGATATGTTGTGCTTGGGTTAAATTCTTTGATGGTGTATACTTTAGGATAGATAGACAACGCTTTAGAATTGCTACATTAGAAGCGAAGGAAATTACATCGGTGAAACTAAACATTTAAGATTTTATTGAAATATTTTCCGAGATATGAGGTTGATTCCAAAATTTGTCTTGAGTATTATAGAAAATACGTTTGGAGATTGCATGAATTTTGAATGATTAAACTGGTGGAAACCAAATTCACTAGCTACTGATTCCTTGTTATGTATTTTTAGTTTAGTTAATTTTTATTATTTCATTCATAATTCTAAAAATCAAAAACCAACGTTTCTGGTTAGTTTATTAGGAATATTGATTACTAGTATTTCCACATCTCCTTGTGGGTTCACCCGTATTTGCCATTGTCTACTAGTTAGACACCATGCGATTACAGTTATTATATATAGGTTTCTCAAAATACTTTCAAGCATGAAGCATCAATAATTCCTAGACCAAGCATGCACCATCAAGAGAAAACACAACTAATTAATCAAAATCATTTAATCAATTTTTAATTCATTGCAAATAATCATAAAAAGAATTGTAGAAATTAATTAAATAAAAGTTACCACATATTTATTGGAAAAATGGCTTCCTCCGAAGCCTCAACAATGGGGTTTAGCTCATCATAGCAAACATTCTCTCAAATGATGGATACATAGCTCAAATAAGTGTTTAAAATGAAAAAAATAATTGACAGAAAGATTTGCTATGCATATATCTGTAGCAAAGAAGAAATGGTAACGATTTCTAGCTGTCACAAAAGCATCTGAACACAAAAGAATAGATGACGTAAAAATTCAGCTATGATGACGGTTTCTTCATCTTCTTCCTCTCGAATTTTTTTTTTTCTGAAATTTGTTCTCTCTTATCTGGCCTCTGCCATCCCCCTATAATGATCTCTTTGGATCTGTATTTATAATCAACACCAAATCTTCTCCCATAACTCTTCAAATCCTCCTTCGAATCTTTTGTTTAAATGGAGAATCTCGGCAGATAGATATTTCTTCCATGATCATAATTCTCGATGATCCTGTTTTGATTTTTTTTCCTTAGAACGACTTGTAAGTATAAATTTGATCTAAAAGACACTAAGGGAGAATATATCTCCTTCCTTTAATTAGACATAATCAAATGACCGAGCATATTTTTTTTTCTTTTTTAACGCCCAACAAACAAAATTTCCACGTGATTGTGATTCTGTTTTGATTTTACCAGTTCTTATATTTGTTTAAGTTATTCCAATAATCAGGCAAGAATATCTCTTTGACTTAACTCCCAAAGATCCCCTCAAATCTTGCAATAAATCTGTCACAGATCGGGAGTTAATATTTTACCGCCAAAAACCAATTTCAAACTTGGGTGCCCTTAACAACTTGATGGGGGCCTTTATCACTTTCCTTGTGGGTGCCTTTAACACTTTTAAGGATGCTTTTAACACTTATTAGCCAACTTTTCCACTAGACTTTATTCTTCAAAAAATACCTACAAATACAATAAAATGATATTATTAATAGAAAAATTAAGCGCTATCAATATAGAAAATTAAGAACAAATTAGACATAAAAATGTGTCTATCATGTGAATGGGGACTGCTTAAAGCAACCCATCTCTAAAGATCGGCTCAGATCCTTCAGAATATTTCTTCTCTAACCTTTTCAAGAATCTCTGCTGCAAGCTTCAGCTCCAGAGAAAGCCTTTAGACGTTGCCTCTCGCCTCGATCATTGCATCCAAACTTACAAATCCGCCTACTTCATCAAGATGCTTGCATATGTCTCCCAGATGACGGCGGACCCATATAGTGTCAAGATCGGAGTTATCAGCCTCGTTCACAACTTTCACCCATTCTTCGAGGATGACTCCAGAAATTTCATTATGAGGAAGAGAGACCATCTCCTCTCAGCATAAATGGATGGAACAACAAACCACCCAACACGTGAGTACCTTGAGAGGGTCCTACCGAAGAGGAATCAACGATAATACCCGCATTAGGGGTACTCAACTAGCACATTCCCTGCTACACTGCCATTTTACACATCAACGTCAGTAAATGCATCATCCTCAACAAGTACGCGAAGAGGAGCTTTCATATGGTTTTCAATATGGGTAAGTACACTATCCACATAAAAATCAACGATAACTCTTGTTCCTTTTCGAACAAGCTCAGCTCTATGATTTTGGTCATTCTTCATCTAAGAGGTTACAAACATATTAGGTCAGAACATCTCAAACATGAAATTCTTGAGCATGAAACACAAAACCTACTATACATATTCATAAATGTCATATAAATTCATTATAAAGTGATATTTGAAGTATTTCATGAGCCCAAGCTATTAAAAAGATGTTTCACAAAAACCGCGTCAGAAACCGTTTACGCTGCCTCCTAGAAAATCTCAAGCTGGAGACAATTAGTAAGGAATCTAGGAATGATTCTTATGTCAAAAGGTCTGTATGGATGTGTAATACAACATATTGAAAGGGCTTATTAATCGGATAAACGAGATAAGAGTTATGGACGAGACGGTGGGTGACATCGTGTCTGAAGACTGTCAGAATTTTCCTGGATACTTCCTGAATTTTACTGTTGGGTCATTTTAACGCCCCAAACAAGATCAAAACTCGGATTTTTGTCCGTGTGATGTATATAATTATTTTATAATAAGGATACAAGGGTCAATCATCACAAACGAAGGTTGTATGAAGATTCTACATCATTTTTCCCAAGCATTATACTCCTTAAATTTTCTGATGACGAAAATCCATAAAGTTTTTTATAAATTCGGATAAGACTATGCTTACATGAGAAGTTTCAAGAGTTCACATGTTCCATCATAGTCATAAAGAGAATAAACTTACTTAAGATGAATCTAAGCTAACAGAGTGTCACGGACCGGAAAATTCCACCTCCGGCGCTATGCGCTGGGCATGCCAGAACTCCCCGATGCGCGTCTTAAAAGATAGTAACCGAACCTTAAAGCTTAACTCTCGTTGTCAGATGCAGGTATGTTTGCCTTTCCAAGCATACTTTGCAAGCATGTTATTCGAAACATAGTTTCCATACCATTCCAACTCACCCTTATTCTACTAAGGGCTGAAGGTTATACAAGCGAATAGGGATGCCTTTGGAAACCATCACATAATTACGATCATTGTTCAGGCCTAACTCATGCCTTGGACTAGCACCTAGGCCATTTCAAGCCTAATTTTTCACTTCCTCAATTCTGCTTCGACCATACGCTTGAGTCTGCTCTGGTCTTGCTCTTGCCAATGGTGCAGTGATAGACGCATTTATGTGTCTAATTTGTTCCCAATTTGTATATTGTTAAAGCTCGATTGTGTACTAATTGTGTCATTTTATGTAATTGTAGGTATTTCTGGAGAATTAATAAGTGTGGAAAAAGTTGGCTAAAAATTTATAAAGGCACCCACTAAATTGATAAAGACACCCTGAATAATTGATAAAGGCACCCATAATAATTGATAAAGGCACCCATGCTTTTTATAAAGGCACCCAATTTTTTGAATTCAAGTGAAATTGTGGCGGGAAAATTATTTTTTCTCTTCCGATAATCTGTGAAGAGTAATTCAGCGTATTGTTGGTGATATTCAAGGAGTTTAAACACGGTTGTACTCTTGCCTAAAGTAGAGAAGTTGGTTCTCAACTTAAACTCTTCAAAATCTCGTGAAGTTAGTGTCTGCAGAGAATCAGGAAAGTGATATTCTCTCGGGTTTTGATTGTGTGTATGAGAAGATATTATCTCCATTAAGTTTTTGGATATTACTTAGCTATGCTAAAGAAAAAAAATCACCAATCACTCCAAAAACAGAAAGAGGATCAAAATTCAGACCCGAGATCATTCTCTTTACTGCCAAGAATTGATTCTCATCAATGAGAAGATTTTCACGAGTTATTGAGGTTAGAGGTGGTTGTAATATAAATAGAGAATCTCTCGGAAGAGTTACGCGTGGGGTCTGGAAATGCCAGAGATCAAAATCAAGAATTCCAGAAAAATCTGCTCGTGATCATGATGAAGAAGATGAAGAAAACGTTGCCATAGGGTTGAAGCTTCCGTGGCGAAAAGTTTGAAGATTTTGTTGCTAAAGCTTTTAACTTTGCAACAGATATCTTCATTTGCAACGTTTAGCTTTAGGAAACAGTTATACCTCTGTAAGAATGAGTCTGTAACGTTTATAAACGTAACAAACTCATTGTTTTCATTATTTTCACTCTTTTTCATTATTTTCGAACACTTTGAGCTATGTACCAAACTTTTGAGGGTGCTTTGAGCAAGATGAGCTCAACCCCATATGCTGAGGTGACAGAGGAAGCCGTTTCAATAAAAGTGGTATATTTCTATTTTAATTAATTTTTGCAATTTCTTTTATGATTATTTGCCTTGATTAATTTTGATTTAATGATTTTTTTAAGCAATTGTGATTTCGTTAGATGGTACATGCTTTGGCCTAGGTTTTAGATGTTCCATGCTTTTGTTATACAATTGTTATTTTGAAAATCTACTTATTGCAATATTTTAGAATCAAATTAACTGTAAAAATTGCATGAATATTAATTAGTTTGAATCACTTTAATTGGTTAATAGTGAAATCCATAACCTCAGTATTTGTTAATATTATTTTCATATTTTATGCATATTTTTAGTTTAAAATCTAAATTCAATCTTCACAAGTTCGAGCGAACGATACTTTTCTTACCACTATTTACAACACATCAATTTTTGGCGCCACCGACGCGGACTTTATTTTAGAATTGTTTTTAGATTAATTAGTTTAGTTAGATTTTTATTTTTATTTTTTATTTTTATTTGTTCTATTTTACGTTTTTGGGTATTTTTCTTTGTATTACAGGTTTTGGATAAAAAAGAAATTGGAGCTAAAGATTATATTGATTGATTAAAGACTTGGATTCAAAGACAAAGCGAAAAAAGAAGACAATATTTTTTTTAGTTTGTTTTGTTAGTTTTTTTTTTAGTTGGTTTTTTTAGGGTTTTTATTTTTCTTTTAGAAAAATGTATTAAGAAATTCCTATCATTTTTGTAATTATTTTAGATTTTTTTTTATATTATTTTTGGACTTTGGACTTTTGAACTTTATTATTAATTTTTAAACCCTACAGAAGGGTATTTAAATATAAACAGCAACATGGAAGGACGACAATTACGATATTGTCTCGGCCCCTCGGGTTCGTACACTGAGAAAGGATTTGGTGGCCCGAGTCGACTTCAACGGTTTATCGCCCGTCTGGTACGGGAGGTAAGACTCGGTCAACCCACGAATCCCCTGTCAGTGGGTTTTCTGTATTCCTTCGTAATGCATATATGTTGAGGACTTGAATACGGATTTATTTTCTAGTAAAGGGCAAGGACTGGCCATATAAGATAAGCACTCGGATTTCATCACCGTTTCCTTCTTGCCCACCTTAGGAACATGTTACCTAACGTGAACCTAAGCCTAAAATTTGACTAGAAAGAGACCTATAGGGTAATGAGCTTATTGGAAAATCATTCAAAATGACTGTATTGGTTACTTTGTTAGCCTAACTTAAAGTCCAGGAAGATTATTTTAAGTTGATTAGAGCCGCCTTGTAACCCAAGGAAACGTTACCAAAGAGGCATATCCTGCTTCTATTCGACTTAATCTAATTCGGATCGTTCTGAGAGATTCGCTAAAACTGTAACTAGTTGCCTTTTGGAAGATTAGAAGCTGGTCTAGAAACAATCTAAGTGGAGACATCATGTTTTTTGTTTGCTAGATTCAATAGGTTTGATTTGGTTGAGTCGGCCTTGCTTGTGTATGTTTAGAATCCCTTCTGGTAGGATTTTATTTTCAGAGTTTATCGTTGTAAATATATTAGAAAGTTTTTGTTAGAAAATGTCGAAGTGGTATTATGAGGACCAATACAATGAATATCCGACTGAATTTCAAAATGGGCATTACCCTTACTATGACCATATTGTGGATAGTACTTGGGACCACTACCAACCTTCTGAAGGTTATGGTTCATACCATGGAGGCCCCAATTACTATTCGTACGCACACCAGTCATATGAACGGAAAAATGAGCAAAATTTGAGTTCTTTGTCTTGGAGGGATGCCCTAGAGAAGTTTCAACCTAGTACTCATCATGAACCTATTACACCTCTAGAAGAATCACTCAAGAAGTTATCTGAGATGACACATAGGTTTGAATTAAGTGTGGGGGGAACAATTAGTAGTCCAACTCTTTCTCTAGAAGAATCCCTCAAGCAGTTGACTGAGAATTCAAAGTAGATGACTGAGAATACAAAGAAGATGATTGAGGATAGTAATAGGTTCCTATTCAGTGTGAACGAAAGTTCTGCAAAGAAAATATTTCTCAAAATAATATAAATTTCCAATATAGTGATACCCTTGATAATTATTCACCTAATTTAGAGGATGGGGATAGAATTGGTAACACTACTTATTTAGACGAGGTTCAAACATCTTCATATTATTAGGATAGTATTGGTGAAGAACTTGAAATATACAGGCAGAGTGATCAAGAAATTGTCACTCCAATTGTACTTCATGGTGATAGTGTTATTTCTGTTTCAAATCCAAATAATTTTAATGATTATTCACCTATTCAAAAGGAGGAGGATTTGACTAGAGATACTACTATTTTAGAAGATGATAGACTCTTAGAGAATTTTAATACGGTAGAGGAAGTTGAGTGTAGGTTTGACCTTAAGGACCATAGAATCCAACCAACAGTTTTTAATCCATCTGAGAGTAATGTCCACTCTAAGTTTGGGGGTACCGATATTTCTTTGTCTCTGAAGGATGCCCTCGAGAAATTGAAAGCTAATGATGAAAATACCTTTGTAGAAGAATCACCTCTAATGGTATATAAGAAGTATTATAAACACACACCTCCTAGTTTGGAGCAAAGATTGAGAGTTCTGGCATGTGTGAGATTATATGCGGATGATGATGATTAGTCTTGCAGTGACTCTCTGTTCCAAACAGAACATATAGATGACCCTGTGGATGATTGTGTAGATGATTTTCCTAATTCCATAGATGAATCTATCTCACAAGATCATTCACCCAACTTAGAGGTTGTTTCTAGACCCCTGGACTTCCAAAAGTTACCTAATTTAGGGTTAGAATTGTGTGCTTCTCAAGTTTTGTTGGATCACTTTGCATCTAAATACCCAGAGGACTTGCATGTTCATGATATTACTGATATCTCTACCAGTTTTCAAGATCATCTTCAAAATAAATTCTCCGAGCCTGTTGATGTCCAGAAAGAAGCTCAGTTGTTAGAAACCCATCCTCTGGTCGATGTGGTTTACCTAGGAAATAATATCAGGATTGACTTTGTTTCCCACCAAAATATTTTCTTCCATATGTGGGAGTGTTTGAATTTTCAAATGTGTCAAATATCAAGTTTTGAAACTAAGCCTAATTACTTTAGGAGATTAGAATCGACACATTTGCTTTAGAATGGCCACCATTTTCGTAGTAGTGAACTGTGTGGGTCAAATCTGATTGAAATTGAGGATCCTCAATTATTCAGGTTATTATTATGTGCCTTAAATTTATTATTTGAGTTTTTCCAGACTCTAGAACCTGATCCTCCGGATCCTTCATATGAGGAAATTCAGTACAAAGGGATTTATCTAGACCCTTTCATAGAGCCCGAACCTGAACCTCAACTAGATGTAGTTGTCTTAAGCAAGACACTAGATAGGGATAAGGTTGTACTTTGTTTGTTCACTTTCTGGGTCTGCTGTAGTTTCCTTCTATTTTGGATAGCATTACTTTATTCAGATGATCCACAGTTGTTTCGACTATTGCTATATGATTTAGTGAGGTGACTAATTCTTTCTTAGTCTGGCTGAAGACTTTAAACTTAACACTTCTTGGGAGGTAACCCATGCTCATGTGACGCGGTAATATCCTTCTTTAACTCCTTTACTTCGATTTGTAACAGTTTCTCCTTGTTCATATATTTAATCATTCGTCTTTAGAACATTGAGGACAATGTTAGATTTAAGTTTGGGGGTAAGGGAGAAACTTTTAAGTGAAATATGAAACTCCAAAGTCTAGAAACTTGTGAATTATTCAGGATGACACCAATCATTCTAGGTAGATGGAAACATAGCTCTTATATATAGGAATTGGTGTGCCCAACTAAATGGTCTATTCATATATGAATGCACTCAGGTATTAGAAATAACATGATAATCATTAAACAAGCATATCTCGGAATCATCATAATCATATCACTTTCTATTTTTATTTTTGCAATTTTATGTTTCTCTAAGTGATTTGGTGGGGCCCTAATATTGCTATAAGGTCGTAGCTCGGATGCGTTAGAATTTTAATTTTGTTGAAAAAAAAATGACATTTTGATAGCAATATGTGTGTGTTCTCCCTGTCTCCGTCGCCTAAGCAAGTGTGGAATGCAGGATCCATGGGAACTATCATGTAATCTGCTGAAAAGGAGCATGCGCTTAGATTCAAAAGATCTAATCATGTAGTCATAAAAAAAAGGAAAAAAAAAAAGAGAAAAAAATAAAATAAAATAAAATAAAATAATAATAATAAAAAATTTATGTATATAAATAATAATAAAAAAATAGGAGCATCCGAGCCGGACTTTATACTAATATTTTGGGAAACATCGTTCACCTTAGTCAACATATGCACCATTCATTACTTCTATTTCCATCTTCTAATCTATCCTTGTGTTTGAATTTGAATGATTCCGAGCAATGTGAATTTTTATCCAGTTGGGATGTTCAATGATTATTTGAGTAGAGTTTTGCATTCTTATATGAATTTTAGTACGCTGAGTGCAAACTCGTGTACAAGAATTCGACTCATATAGGGTAACGATTCCCGTAGCCGGAGAATTTAGTATGCCAACTGAATAGCTTGTTTAGTGTTTACCTCAATCGTTCACAGGTAGTTGGGGTTTGGAGTAAAGGTTTTGTGGGTACACCTCTTGTAAACCCTCACGAGACAAAACTCGTCCACTAGGGACACCTAGGGGTTTAAAAGCTTATTACATATGCTAAATGTGGTCGCAATTCCTGCGAAAGTGAGTTAGGATTTTTTTTTATAGTTTTGTTCGAGGACTAGCAAAGTATAAGTTTGGGGCTATTTGATAGACGCATTTATGTGTCTAATTTGTTCCCATTTGTATATTGTTAAAGCTCGATTGTGTACTAATTCTGTCATTTTATGTAATTGTAGGTATTTTTGGAGAATTAAAAAGTATGGAAAAAGTTGGCTAAAAAGTTACAAAGGCACCCACTAAATTGATAAAGGCACCCATAATAATTGATAAAAGAACCCAATCTTTTGGATTCAAGTGAAATTGTGGCGGGAAAATTATTTTCTCTCTTCCGAGAATCTGTGAAGAGTAATTCAGCGTATTGTTGGAGATATTCAAGGAGTTTAAACACGGTTATATTCTTTCCTAAAGTAGAGAAGTTTTTTCTCAACTTAAACTCTTCAAAATCTCGTGAATTTAGTGTCTGCAGAGAATCAGGAAAGTGATATTCTCTCGGGTTTTGATTCTGTGTATGAGAAGATATTATCTCCATTAAGTTTTCGGATATTACTGAGCTGTGCTAAAGAAACAAAATCACCAACCACTCCAAGAAAAAAAAGAATATCAAAATTCAGACCCGAGATCATTCTCTTTACTGCCAAGAATTGATTCTCATCAATGAGAAGATTTTCACAAGTTATTGAGGTTAGAGGTGGTTGTAATATAAATAGAGAAACTCTGGGAAGAGTTACGGGTGGGGTCTGGAGAGGCCAGAGATCAAAATCAAGAATTGCAGAAAAATCTGCTCGTGATCATGATGAAGAAGATAAAGAAAACGTTGCCATAGGGTTGTTGCTACAACTTTTAACTTTGCAACGGATATCTTCATTTGCAACGTTTAGCTTCAGAAAACAGTTATACCTCTGTAACAGTGAGTCTGTAACGTTTATAAACGTAACAAACTCACTGTTTTCATTATTTTCACTATTTTTCATTATTTTTCGAACACTTTGAGATATGTACCAAACTTTTGAGGGTGTTTTGAGCAAGATGAGCTAAACCCCATATGCTGAGGTGACGGAGGAAGCCACTATTTCAATAAAAGTGGTATATTTCTATTTTAATCAATTTTTGCAATGTCTTTTATGATTATTTGCCTTGATTAATAATTGATTTAATGATTTTTGTTAAGCAATTGTGATTCCGTTAGATGGTACATGCTTTGGCCTAGGTTTAGATGTTCCATGCTTTTGTTATACAATTGTTATTTTGAAAATCTACTTATTGCAATATTTTATAATCAAATTAAATGTAAGAATTGCATGAATATTAATTAGTTTGAATCACTTTAATTGGTTAATGGTGAAATCCATAACCTCAGTATTTGTTAATATTATTTTCATATTTTATGCACATTTTTAGTTTAAAATCTAAATTCAATCTTCACAAGTTCGAGCGAACGATATTTTTCTTACCACTATTTACAACACATCATGCAGCAACCAGGCATATTCCATTCATACTGTATGGCTTAATCAGAAGTATGAACATCCATCAAATGGGATGCAACTACCTCATCAAGTGCGGTAACAATCATCTCTTGTATAGCTTTACCAAGCCAGATGATATGAGTTACCAAAGCGTCGCAATCATCTCCAAATTAGATGATATGAGCGACAAGATGCTACACCTTAATGCATTGCATTGCGGCTTCCTACATACCCAACCCGTACCTTGAAGGGATCAAGCATGACCGTGGTTCATCAAAGTGTCAATTCGAAAGAAACAAGCAACTTAATCCTATGAAGGCAAAGCCAACATCAATTCCCACTTCATCGCAATGATAAAGTCCAAGCAAAGCTAGACCGTATAGGCCGAAAGACTTTCGCAAGGTATGCGCTAGCTTGTGCATAACTATCGTTATTTACTATACAAATATGCGTTCTCGAGTACGCAACACGATTGAATGATGCTTTTTCATAGTTCAAGCTTTAGGGGATAAGCTACAAGCATATTGATGCTTAAGCATCAAGTATGTTCCAACATGTAGGCCACATCGCATATATATATGTGTATTACCGTTTATGCACATTCAAGCTTTATCGTTTAATCTATAAGCATATTGATGCTTATGCATCAAGTATGCTCCAACGTATAGGCCACATCACATATATATGTGCATTACCGCTCATGCACATTCAAGCAAAGCTCCCTCCCTATATATGCTTTATTCGCATTTTCACAAATAAATAAAAGAAAGGGAAGTGACATCCATCAACTGCACTTTAGGCAAAAACGCTAACTGGTTGGCGCCTCTAGGCAAATCCACTAACTGGTTGGCGCCTATAGGAAATATCCGCTAACTGGTTGGCGCCTCTAGGAAATATCCGCTAACTGGTTGGCGCCTCTAGGAAAATCCGCTAACTGTTGGCGCCTCTAGGCAAATCCGCTTTCTGCTAAGCCAAGCTAAGCATCATCGATTTCCAACCAACACCTCCTCCCTATATATGTTTTATTTGCATTTATACAAGTGGATATAAGGAGGATATATGACGTTCATCTACTGCACTTTCTAGTGATGCAATCTCGGGCATGTATCAAGGCATAATAATGCATTAGCACTATGATGCATTCTCGAAGATATGCAACATTGGTTCAGTGATGCATCCTCAATCATGCATCACGGCATAATAGTGCATTAGCACTATAATGCATTCTCGGATATGCGGCGTTGGTTCAGTGATGCATTCTCAATCATGCATCACGGAATAATAGTGCATTAGCACTATAATGCATTCTCGGATATGCGACGTTGGTTCAGTGATGAATTCTCAATCATGCATCACGGAATAATAGTGCATTAGCACTATGATGCTCTCCCAGATACGCAACATTGGTTCAGTGATGCATTCTCAATCATACATCACGGCATAATAGTGCATTAGCACTATGATGCATTCTCGGATATGCGGTGTTTGTTCAGTGATGCATTCTCAATCATGCATCACGGTATAATAGTGCATTAGCACTATAATGCATTCTCGGATATGCGGCGTTGGTTCAGTGATGCATTCTCAATCATGCATCACGGCATAATAGTGCATTAGCACTATAATGCATTCTCGGATATGTGGTGTTGGTTCAGTGATACATTCTCAATGATGCATCACGGCATAATAGTGCATTAGCACTATAATGCATTCTCAGATACCGTCAAGGCCATTTGTGCCTTTCCCGGGTAAGGGTCATTTTTGACTTGTGATGCATTGTCGAATATGCATCACGCGTAATAGGGCCTGAACACTATAAATCGAGGTCAAGGCATCTACACCCTGATGCAATCCTAAGTGAGCTTTATAAGCTTAGGGTGAAGCTTCATCCCAGGTCATGACGCGTCCCTGAGTAAGCGTCATGCGAAAATTGCGAGTGTTACACAGAGGGACCCGGTGTTACTTCATATTTATTGCTTACTTCTCCGTCAACAACAATGGAATAAGACTCTTCACAAAGTTCATCAGTTCGGAATGCTTATTCAAGACTTTCATCCTCAGAATTTTCTTCATCCTTTATATTCACGGTGTCTCCCAAAGCCTCACAAACATGGAAGAATCATTTGTGGTCCTTTTCTTACAAACTGGGGACTGCCAACAACAACATGAGTAGTATCCACTCAAGGAAGTACCACATGCACATGCTAACTGATTGGTCAAGATATGATAGTCCTCAGGGATGTCTCTCACTATGGTACCAGTCCCTCAGGGAAACACCTCACTCTGGTATACTTCGAGTCAAGAAGATTAAATAAAAATGATGACTATAGGGATACATCGTCCCATTACCACCTCCTGAAGAATACAAATAACTTGTGAATCTAAGGAACATGAAAAGACACGAGTCTCACAAAGTCATAAAGCAGTCTTGTGAGTGTAAGGAGCATGAGAATTCAATTTCAATTCAAATACTCTCCCCAGTCCCAGCGCTTCAACGACAACATAGGACGACTCCAACTTTCATGATTTCCCATGTCCCGTCAAATTCCTGGAAGTATGAACCTATGATGACACTGTAAAATTATCTTCTTCCGGGTAGCGAATCCAAGTGAGTTACACTTGGGGACTGACCACTCCCTCACTTCTGAAAGTTTAACACAGTAACAATCCTCCAAATAGAAAGTCTGATCAACAACGATACTAGCAACAAGAACTCTCTACATCAGTACTCACACGACTAGGAAGCCTCCTCTTCTTACCTGATCATACCCAGAACAGTAACTTCACTCTTGTTGATGCTACTTACTTCAATCACATGGTTCTACATTTGGAAACCTACCAGACTTGGAACCACAACCATCTCCAACTCAAAACAAACATCTAATGCCACAGTTGCCTCAGATTCAGGCTTCTCCTATCAACTTCTAGAATATTGGTTTACAAGTTGCTGGTCAGGGATACAGTGATATGCTCAATATAAAATATTAACATGCTTTGTCTTCTCCGGTAGACGCACTTCCTCCTCCAGTGTGCACGCCCTGCACCTCCAACACACGTCACCTTCAGGCACCAGCTCGGTCCACTCCTCTATTTGTTGATGCTCCCGTCAGTACCTTTTCAATTTACAAATTCAGAAATCGATAACAACCGGTAAGAAATGGGTCAAAATATCCTTCATAAGAAGTGTTTGTCTGTGTCTCTACTATAACTTACCAGAATGACATATCAATCGGAGACATGGACTAGGAGATACGGCTCTTACACTAAAGTCTATAGAATCTAAAAATTCACATATGATTACTAATCACAAATGTTTACACATGGTTGGCTGACCTAGCAATCTCCGAATTGAGTGATTCTTTTTGCATATAATAGCTTGGGATCTTGGCTTTAAAAGTTGGGGTCAAACTAGGATTTCCAAACGAGATTCAGAAGACTGAGCTTTATAGAGACCTCATCCGCCCGTGGACTTTCATCTTCTTAGACATACTATCATCTCAGGTCACACTACATCTCCTAAGAAGATCTCACAACACTAGAAGACCCCATTAACCTTTCTACGACAAGAGCACCAGAGTCCACCGTCATCCTCACCTGCAGTTTTGATCTACCATCAGCTTCTTGATGGGTACATAAATTATACATTTTTAGTCCCTAATTTATATTTGTTAATACTTGTATTTGTGCTAATACTGTTATTTTTATATTATTTTAGGTGGAACACTTAAACCCCAAAGCTAAATGCAAAACATGGATAAATGAGTGAAATTTTGTCAACACCCAATTTGGTCTGGCTGCAAGTGAAGGAATAGGCTGATCGGTGAATAAAAGTAGAAGTGAAGGCTGGACTGAATAAGAGATAAAGTGGAGTTAGTGAGGCAGCTGACGTTGGCTATTTCACATGGCTAGGTTAGGGAGGTCTGACCGAACTTAAAGGAAGAGTTGAGAAAGTGGGGCGTACTCATTTCATTGTTGGGAAGTGAAAGAAGTTGATAGAGGAATAGGCTTAGGCTGGGGTGTCAGGTACTGTTTTAGTATAAAAGAACAGAATAGTGAGAGGGAGTAGGTGCGTGTTCTGTTTTGGCTAAGAAAGAAAAGTGGACCTAGGCTATGACGTGGCAAGAAGGTGGTCATCTGAACGAAAATAGAAAGTGAGTGAAGGTGGGGCTGCTGCTCAGGTGGACGAGAGAAGGTGTAGTAATGAAAGAAAGAGTATGAAAGAAAGTAAGAGTTGGCTAGACTATTTGGTATAGGCTTTTGGGAGGTATGAAGTACATAAGAGAAGGTGGGACTTCTGTTTTGGTTAAAAAGAAAAGTAATTGAAAGGCAAGAAATATATGGGACGTGGCAAAAAGAAGTAGGTTGGGGTTGTACTGTTGGCTATAAGGGAAATAGATGGCCAGGGTTGTTTGACGTGGAGAGGTGAAGATTATAAAAGAAAGAAAGAGAGAGAGGAATGGGATTCTTTTCTTTTAGGTTTTGTTGGAGAAGAGAGAGGGTTGGTAGGCAGAAAGTTAGAGAGGGGAGCACGTGAAGGGGACGACTGATTGAGGGGGGAGAGGGACATATATTGATGGAGACGTGAGAGAGGGAGGTGAGAGGAGAGACTGATTGAGAGATAGAGGGAGAGAAGGCTAGAGAGAAAGTGAGGTGAGAAAGCTGTAAAAGAGAGAGGTAAGTGGCGTGAAAGAGAAGACCTAGGGGAATAGTTGGGCAGAGAAGGGTGGTAGTTGGCGGATGATCTGAGAAGGAGGACAAGGTCTGCTACGTTCTATTTGAGAGAGAAATAGAGAGAGAAGGGGGATGTGCGTCTGGGAAGAAGTAGGTGGTGGTCTTGAATTTCTTTAGCCTGGAGCGGAAAACGAGAGAGAACAGAACCAGGAGTTGAAGAGGCATAAATTTTTTTAATCTTTCCCTTTCTATTTTACTCTTGTATTCATTTTTATGGGTTTTAAGAAATCTATCTTCATGTTTTGCTAGATTTATGACTAGGGTTTTGGGTAGAAACCAACTTTGATTATGGAAAACTCATATATAAATGGTTTAAATGTTTAGTAATTTATCTTTATTATTTTCTTGATTAATTATTGCATAAATATTGGAATTGATCATATATGCTTCCTGTTTGATATGTCGTGCTGAGATTAGATTCTTTGACGGTGTATGCTCATAAATTTATATTTGATTCTTTGAAACTATATATTGGTTAGATAGCTCTACTGATTGTTTATGCTTTTAAATTGATTAACCATGCTTAGTAACATTTGATGGGATATACTTTTCGATTGATAAACAATTCTTTAGAAATGTTAACTTGGAAGCAAAGAAAATTACAGTGGTGAAACGATAATTTTGGAGATTAGATGTGAGTTCTATATATCAAATTGGTGAAACCCGAAAACCCTAGTGTCCTCTCTACTTGATCACATTGTATATTTTAGCTAGTTTATTTCATTATTTTCTCGTTCATTATCATTTCCAAAAATCCAAAAATCCAAAAGATATTATTTCTGATTAGTTTAATTGAGATATTGATTATAATATTTGCCTGTTCCCTGTGGGTTCGACCCGTATTTGCCGTTGTCTACTAGCTAGACGTTGTGCAATTACGATTATATATAGGCTTCTCTGAATCATATCACTTCTTCTGTCGGTTTCCAATATTTCCAACTTTGCTGCTACTAGCTACAACTCAAGGTATCGTCTCTGATGTCCTGTCTCTCATCTACTGACGCTATCACTGACACTTGATCGTTGTATACTCAAAACCTAAGCAAACACCGACTCTTACTACTTGTTTACAAGAAATTTTAAATCTAAGGCCTACCCTGCATCAAAGACATTACCCGGAGGAAACAAAGCTAACAATACTTCTTGCTGGACACATACATGAAAAATCGATCCAGCTGACTTGAACCCTCTATTTGAGATGAAGCGGACCTGTTTTTTTTTGTTTTTTTAAAAAAGAGACAAAGCACCGATAATATCCCTTCTCTACTCACGGGCAAACTAGTATTTCTGACAAGAACATGGACATCTACTAATCCGAACCAGGGTTAATACTTAGGGGCACATATATCAATCTTGAAGGAGACAGTGTTAACCGAGTTTTGTCCCTGACCTATACTGCTGCTCATAGACGTACTCTCCATGACCCTTGATGTTGGTGGTTCCTCAACCAACGTGACTGGATCAGAAGTTCAATCCAGCTACGCCTCCCTTGGCTCACGAATTAGAAATTCCAGGCAAGAACGTGGACATCCACTAATCCCAGACATGGTTAATGCTAAGGGGTGCATATCTCAACCTTAGAGAAACATGAGCTAAGTATATCTCTTTATATTATTTGATTATAGATATATAGTTGCTATAAGCATATTGTCACCATCTAGTGCTTACTGCGCAATATTATTGTTCCTCACTAAGTAGGGGACTTAATATAGGTGGTGAATTTTTGACAAGGGTTAGAATTATAAAATCGCCCTCTGGCATAACCGCAAGAACATGGAAGTATCTACGCATACTTATGCGCATATTCCTAACTTTATACCAAATCATAAAATACCGTATTTCCACTTATATTCCGCAGGCGAATTAAGAATATAGTCTCTACAAATGGTTACAGTCATCCTAGACTGATCCTGTAGCCTCTCTAACACTTAAAATATTTATGCCATATCGAAGCAGTCTCAAGTCGTACAAATTCCTCGGTTGAATTCCTTAAAACTCGTCTTGAATGCGCAACGATATTTCTATAACATCTATCAAATCTGGGAGTAGCTAATGCTTAATCCCCCCAAAAAATATATTTTTAGCTTAACGCCTTGTTCGCAGAGAACACACCATAAATTGTTGTCCTGAGTTTAAAATATGCCCACTTCAGCACTTTGCTCAGGGACAAACCACAAATTATGCGTCGTTCCTCTTGGACGCACCACAAACAAAGAACAATGCCTCCAAAGACGCATTGTGCCTCTGACCTAGGATAACCTTAGCCTTTTTACCACGTTAGCACCAGGCTAGCACTAGCCTTTTAGCTTAACAACGCATTGACGTTAGCTTCCTAGCTTAGCATCGTATCGCCTTTAGCTTCCTAGCTTAGCAGCGTATTGGTGCTAGAAGCGCTAGATTCCTTGACCAATAACCTCAAGCGCTAGCTTCTTTGGCTTACCAACCTCCTAGCCTAAAGCTCTAGCTTCTTTACTTACCAAATTCTTTGGCGCTAGCGTCCATGACTGAAGTTGTAGCTTCCCTTGGCCAAGTAGCATCCATGACTGAATCGCTAGCTTTCCATGTCCGAGTAGCGTCCTTGACTTTTGGCACATACTTCCTTAGCCACAATTTTCTTTGGCCACAAGCTTCCTTAGCGCAAACTTCTTTTGCACAAGCGTCCTTGGCGTAGGCGTTCCAGCCACAAGCGTCCATGCCACAAAGTCCATGCCTAACGCATCCTTGAGCCATAGCGTCTTCGAGTGCGAGCGTCCTCGAGCACAAGTGCGTCCCAGATTAACATGTCCTTATCCAAGCGACTTAGCGCAAATGTCCTTGGCTGCAAGCGTATTGGCGCTAGCACATTGGTGTTAGCTTCCTTGACCTAGCTGTCTTCCTTGAGAAGTGATAACTTCAAACGTCCTTGGCGCTAGCTTCTTAACCCTAGCATAATATAACTTCCTTGCTAGAATTTAGCACATTAGCCTCGCTCCCAAAACGCTACCATATTAGCTTTTACGCTTAAAGAGCTAGCACATTACCATTTACGCTAAGAAGCTAGTGCTGCCTTTGCTAACTGCTTCCCTTATAAATACGATATTCTTTTCATAACTGGCCTAATATCAACATTAATCTCATATGATAATCCTTCTTTCTTAAGAATCTCTTTACAATTTTGGCCTCAAACGTCTTTCAGACTTATGCTAAGTCACTTCTAAGCTAACATTTGGATATTAAAATTATGCCATGCTATGTCAAAGTTAGTATATGACTACTAAACTTACCAGACTCGACACTGATCCGTATGATCACCAATTCAGTTAGTTGCGCATCTTGCCTCACTTACTTAGCAAGTCATTTACTTGACTTGACTTGACCCAATCAAAACAATAGTTGTTTACGATTCCACTATCTATGAGATATGAAATACAACACATGGGGGAATTCTCATTGGGTATTGTAGTGGCACAGTTACAAGGAAGTTGAGAGAATGAGGAGTAGTGGTCATACAAGTCTTCCTTGCATTTCGGACATGACTCCACTACAATCTCCACAATCGTTACTCCTCCACTTCTTTAGTAACTTCCATCACTTATGATAAATCAGTGTGTCTCCTTTAAACTATAAATAGATGGTTTCATTTATTCGAAACAAGACAAAAGAAACTAAGATATACAAAATTAGCGATTCGTCTCAGAGGTAATTCATTCTTCTTTACACATTGCAATTACTCATCACACTGAGATTTCTCAACCCTGTTTGCTTCCCTCCCTTAAGACCTACCCAATCTTCTCCATCTTTGTGATAAAAATAAGACGTGAACGACCATTTCTTGGTTTAGGCTCGTCCCGTTCGAGCCTGATCTCTCGAACCTACTTGAAAATACTCTTTTGCAGTACATTTGTTTTCACCTTAAAAGAAGGCTAAAATGAAAAAAATGATAATATCTTTTTTGCAGAAACAAATGGAATATTAATGTTTTAATTGAAGGTTAAATTTTGAAAAGTAAAATAAAAATTAGATGTTTACCCTATTTACAATTTTCAAATTAATATTTACACACAAAACTTTTTAAAATAGATATTTACCCATTTTTCAAAATAATACCGTATTTAAAATGAAATATTTGGGTACTTTAGAGATTTTTTTAATAGTTTTTTCTAATTTTAACCTTTTATATAAATCCTCCACATTTTTTATTATCATTTACGGTTAGTTAACGATAGTTTCCTTTGTTGAAGATAAATATATCAATATATTTCCGACTAAAAAAATAAATCAAATCTTAACAAATATTTACTTGGTGGGTAACCTTGTAATGTTGATTCCTATTTACATTTTTTAGGTTAATGTTTGCACATAAACTTCATACTATAACACCGACACCTCCCAAACCATCAGATCAACATACTATAGTCCATTTTTCACTTCACAACTACTTCAATACCACCCACCTATTCCTCATGAACGTATATCCAAGGACATATATACTTATTTACTTCATAGGCTGACTAGCAAGTTACAAGAATGTAAAACAAAGATGTTAAACCCAGCAGGCATTCTCCTTTTAATCAATACTCCGATCTCTTCCACTGCAAACCATATAATGCAAACTTTTCCTACTTCCTCAGTACATTCACCACAAGATAAATCAATTGAAATAAAAAATTTTCTGGGGTTCACCAAGGAAATACAAGGAAACTGCACCCTATAAATTGGAAAGCAGTTTGTAAGAACAAGTCAACTAGAGGGCTAGGTGTTAGATCAAGTGAAACAATGAACAAGGCTTTGATTCTAAAAAGACTTTGGATCATCCATGAGAAGCCAAACTCAATGTGGTCTTCCATCTTCACAAGTAAGTATCTCTTTAACTCTTCGTTGCTTAATCACGTGTCTCCCACTAACTCAAATCATATCCCTCTTTAGAGGGATATCAATAAATTGGTTCATTTGTTCAACTTGGGTTTGTTTCACTAAATAAGATCAGGTGCTCAAACTGTTATTTGGTCCCAACAATGGATTCCAGGAGTTACATCAACATTCAATACCATTTTTTCACCTCTCCACTCTGTTTCCCAACTCATCAATCCAACAAAAAATACCTTGGATACTCAATTAATACAAACCATCACCGAACCAGTAACCACCTTAAAAATCATTGCCATCCCTCTACCTTCAAATCCTTCCATAAATAACCTTATCTGGTACCCCGGTAAATATGGTGCATACTCAGTAAAGTCAACATATAAAAATTTTCACCAACCCAAACCAGACAACATCCCCTAAACACTTTATTTGGTCTTTTTCCTGTTCTCCAAAAATCCAAATTTTTATATGGAAAACACTCGATAATGACCTACGTACAAGAGAGTTTCTCCACCATCGACAAACAACCAATACCCCCATCTGCCTAATTTGCAATGAATCTATGGAAACCATCGGTCACATGCTTTTCTCATGTCCTCAAGCTCAATTAATATGGACCCTAATGAGGACGTTTTCGTAGCTTCAATACCCAACCATACCACTTCTCATCACTCCTCTCACCCATGTTCAGAGTCTGCTCCACCTTTTGTCCCCACATCCAAAACCACTAGCAGAATTCAGAACTCACCTTTGTTACACTCTATGACACATATGGGTCCATAGAAACAAATCATATTTTCAACATACCAATGGTTTTCCTAGCATTATCAAGTTACTAATCACAAAATGATCCACTGACTACCATTGGGCGCAACTATATCAACCAACATTAGCTCCAGGCCTCTACCCAACATATTGCAACAACAACCATCATATTATTCATTATACTACTTCTGTGGGGTGGACTCCTCCACCACCAGGTACTAAAACTAAACTGTGATAACACACTAGAAAAAACCAAGGCATAGATGGAGCAAGACCAATTCTGCACAATGGAGAAGGAAGGGTCCTATTTTTTATAGCAGAACCATTAGGTTATACTTCATCAATTATGGCAAAGACAATAGGAATGCTAACCGGGTTTTACCAGACTTGTCTAATGAACATCAATTATCTTATCGTCGAATCATATTTATTATCACTCGTATACTACCTCACCACCAGCACCACTCCTCCATGGCACATTCAACCGCTCATTCACAAAATTAAAGAGTTGCTTCAACAAATAACACATTATGAGACTTTTCAAATCTACATAGAAGCAAATCAACTAGCATATGCTTTAGCTAACTTTGTTGTCGACAAGACTCAAGGACTCGGTCACTCCGCAACAAAACAAGTCTGGATTGATATGCACCCTCAATTTCTGAATAGTCATGTAATTCAAGACCAACTTGGAATTCAACGTGTTCTTACTTTTGCTTAAGTTTGGTTAACTTTTTTTTTTTTTTTATTATAAAGACTATAAATATATGGATTTGATGTAACTTTTTTACAAGCGGTTGCAGCGTATTTTTATAGAAGACTTAGTGATGTTTTCATGCGAACATCTATTAACAAGCGTGCAATGCTTAATGTAGTGGTTAAATTCGCAACAACTCAAATTCATAGAAATGCAACATATAGTTCATTAAGGAAAATGAGTTCATTTGGATCTTATGGAACTTATTTTGTTTCCTTTCTAAAATTGTATACCACCTGAAGTTCATTAACGGTTCTTTTGTAGCTATTGTCTTCTGAGAAAATCTAATGTCTCAGTATTTTTCTTTAGGGATAACCGGAAGTATCTATGTTATTATATTTTGGATTATATACTAGTGTTTGTTTTTCTGACCATGTTACCTGTAGTAATGATACTTTGTTTTGGTGAGTCATGTTACATCAGTAGTAAAGTTTTCTAATGAGCTTTAAGTTGCATTTGATTCATCAACTTCCAAATTAAGTAATAAAAAGTAAAGATAATTTCCCTCCCAAAATAGGGGGCAGTGTTGGCTGAAGTTCCTTCATTCCCTTGCTAGTGAGCTGCCCAATTACCGACTCTATGTATGGACTTAAATCCCAAAACAAAAGTACATTGAGATACAACCTGAGTTACTTGAAGAATAGCTATTCACTTTATAATCCTTCTATTGCATTTCGTGGAGTTAATTCATGTTAATTGCTATGTGACTAATTGGTCCCAACCTGAGTTACTCTTATTCTAAAAAAATTACGTAAACACTATTTTTAAAATTCTTATTTGTGTAAACATTTTCTCAGAAAAAAAAAAAATCAGAAAACTTCAGAACAAAAACTGGATACAAGATTTATTTTATTTTCCTTTTTTTTTGAAACTAGAAGATATATTGAAAACACACTAGAAAGTACAAAAGTTGGGTAACTTTCCTACTATGCAGTTTGGAGGAAGTTGATCCCAGTGACTAGTTAGATTACATTTTCTTGCTAGTTTAGATAGAACATCAGCTGCTCTATTAATTACTGGTTTTAGGAACATAGTTACATAAAACTTTATTTAATTCCGTAAGACCGCATATACAATCTTTGATAAAAGAAAACTGAGTCCATTTGATGTTTGTGCCTCCTCCATTTATAGCTTGGACAAGAGATAGGTTATCAGAGATGAAGATAACATTGAAAATTTGATGTTGTTGTGCCCATCTGATAGCTTGGTATATGACTTGAGTTTCTGCTTCAATTACTGAATTTGTTCTTGTTGCCCAGCATTCTCCATTTGATCTACCAACGACAATTCCAAATATTTTTATTTTATTTTGCCAACTAAAAAAATATTCCCTCCGTTTTTACAAAAAAGATATCATTATTTTTTTATTTTAGTTTGAAAATAGACCAAATTGAAAAAGTGACCGTATCTTTTTTACAGAAACGAAGGTAGTATTAATTAAATATCTGTCACACCTACTGAGCAGGTAAAACTGGTTATGGCATAAAAGTTAATCGGTTCCAAACGTTGGGTCCTAAAATTACAAATGAATCCGAATTTAGGATCAAGAACTGGACCCAAATCAACCGGTTCCAATTGGTCGAATACTCATTGACAGCCCTTGACAGTTGACACACTATCGGCAGACGGCTCTGAACAAATAAATGGGCGACGACTGGTGATGGAAATATGTTACAGAAACCTATGGATCTTCCAGAAGGTTTATATTGCGTTTTTTGATTTGGAAGCTACTCAAACCCTTTTGTTGTGAGTCTTTTCTTCTTCTTCTGCGAATTAATTTTTATTTTTATGATCTTGTAATTGAAATGACACTCAATTGACGACGAATTTGTTTCTGATTGCTTAGAATTTGAAAATTTTAGGAAAGAGTATCTAACTTAATAAAACAAATTAGGTCATAGATTATGCGGTTCTGCCCAACTGCAGACTTATTTTGTCTGATAGTTTCAAATTTTCACTGCCAATCAAAAGTATATATATTACCCCGCTGCAATTTCATGGTTGCTTGATTGCTTGATTGCTTTTATTATCCTATTTTAATTCAGAGTTAATTGTTGGAGATAATAGTCCCGGTCTACCTCCTAAACATGAGGGCCACTCTACTCATTGCTAATTGGTTTTGAGTTGGATGCCCAAGTTCTAATATGGTATTAGAGCTAGGCCCTTTATGACAAATAAGACTCACTAGGACCCAAGAAGGCAGGACAACCATACAGTGGTCCACGATGTAGAGGACTCAAAAAGAGCCCTACATGTGGAGGGGGCATGTTGGAGATAATGGTCCCACATAGACTACTTCCTAAGCATGAGGGCCACTCCACTCGTTACCAATTGGTTTTTAGTTGGATGCCCAAGTTCTAATATTAATATGGATGTACGTTACTGGTACAAAAATAAGAATTGAAAACTGGAATATGCATGAGTTCAGCTTTAGAGGAATTGAATATAGGATATTGTCACAAAATAGTGGAGATAATTAGGTTCATGATGTGGTTATTATTTTTGTTTGCCTCTATATAATTCTGAAGAAAAGGTTCCCATGGGGATATATGTTTCACGATATGGAAGGGAAATAGTGTGCCCTTGCAGATTGTTGGTGCTTTATAATTGTTTGGTAGAGATAGAGAGAGAGACCCTTTACAAAAGTTGGATATTGTTTTGTTCTTTTTTTTGGTTGTTCTTGAGAGAAGTAGTAAGTGTTTACATTGTGCAGAAATTTAGATACCCCCATATATTAGTTTTTGTAGTATTTGGTTAACCTTGTATTAGTACATTTCAGAATTAGTCAGACATTCTTGCATTGCAGATTCTTTTCAATCCTCTGATGATAAAACTCTTGTAGATGTCCATTTTTTGTTTTCATTTTGATATCGTTACCATGGGAAACTACTTATCTTGATTGCCAAATGACCCGCTTAAGTTTTAGCCTTTATATATCTTTTTGTTTGTTGTCCTTTCATCTTCCCAGTCGCAGATTACTAACTACTGTTAGATATTGGAAAGATAGATATATCGAAGGTTTTAGGTTTACTAATGCCAATTGTTTAAGCAGAAGCTGTAAACAAGAGCTGTAGTATTTTTGTTATATCTCATAAAGAGAATTATATATTGTAGGTTTTCTTGGTTAATTAGGAAAAGGATATCATGTTTATGGATTATTAAATGAAATTTTGATGCAAGAAATGTTGACGTTTGAAAGATCTTGTGTGGTGCCTGAAGGATTTTCTTAACAGTGTTGCCCCATCTTATGTACCAGATATGACATGGAGAGCTTTAAAGGTATTCATAAGATCATCACTATGAGTACTAACATACGAGGATTATTTTTCTTGAGAACAAAAGTTTTAATTCTGTAGAATTATTAGCTTTTGGTTAGTATGATGACGTGTCAAATTTGCTACTATAACATTTTAGTGTTTCTAGGCTTATTGTTAGTTTGTTACCATGTTCTCATTTGCATTTTTTTTAGTAGAGCAATGGGTGTTTTTATGACACAACACTGTTGAGTTCTGTTGGAGTTTCTACAAATACTGCGGCTTCAGGTGCTGTTGCTATCAACTGGATTCGCAAGGTAAACAATATGTGACACTTCAAGACGTAAAATCATTTTGTCAAAAACTGTGTAGTTGAATTGTTGTGGTTTCATGTTCCAGGAATTCATTGCTTTTCCTATCACGTAGTTCAAGTTTCTCCAGATCTCAGGTTAGGTTAAGAGTGTGTTCAAAATGCTAGACAGCTAGAGTTCATCCTGCATTTCCTCCTCCAATCCAGAGGAAGTGACATGTTATCAAGTTTTGTAACTGATTGCTTATTATCATTTAATGAGTTAAACAACAGAATAATAGAAGACAAGTTTACATGTAGTGGGAATGGAGACTAACATGTCTTAATAAGGGGAGAGTAAATTAAAAAGTATAAGGTGCAGGAGGCCAGGAGTTACTTTCCAATGATTAGTTGCACAGAACTGAAAAACCTTTATTCCTTAATGATATTGGACTGGATGTTTGTAAGTGCATAGGTGGAAATCGATTTTATGGATCAACAAGCTGTGTATTATCTCACCTATAATAGTTGGGTGTGACATTGGAGTTTCTTGATTGTGATCATGATAAGTTTGTGCCAAGCTTTAGCTCTTAGCCAGTTTTAATATATATATTTGATTGTGGTCCTTCAATGTCACTTCCCGCAAGGTGTATAAACACATTCTCTTCAATTTCCAAATGTTAAACTGAGTTTAAATTCTTTTAACAGTTTTACTCGTGGTCTTCTATCTTTATCAGGTCTAAGTTGGTTGATTTATAGGCTGGATCAGGTCGTGTTGGAAAGATGCACTTTGCAAACAAGGATAATAATGATACTTCAAATGGTATGGTTAAAATACTTAAAAGCCGTTAAAATGTTAACGCATTTTTAAAGGTATCATCAGTAGCTTAACCAGAGTAGATGCCGTGGTTGAAAGTGATTAAACGTTAATGAAGTAGAAAGTTCCAAATTAGGTAAGGAAATCTTCTCTCTTTTTTAAAGAGAAGCGTTAATGTTTCTGCAGCCATTGAATTATTTCAGTTGCTTGCTTGTCATATGACATAAGATGGTCATAACAATATGTTTCTGTGAACCCGCTGATATCAACTCTTTGTTAAATATTCAAACATGGTGCTCAGTATGACCGTTTTGTTTGATGTCAGATTCATTGCTGAACCCTGGAAAAGGCTTTGGCGTATATTAATTTAAAATATGGCAATGCTTTTAAAGCCCATGAGATGAAATCACTAAACTCTGCTTAGTACGCTTGGACAGGTTGAGTAATCAAACTGGTAAATTGAGGTGATCTAATATTTACAAACGAAGATTATAACCATTTCTCACACAATACCAGAGGGAACGCCAAAACAGCTTAGTAGCTTACCATGCTACTTTCACTGGTATATTCCATCAGATTCCAAACATACTGTATAATCTTGCAGTCTGTCCTCGGCGATTTACTAATTTTACTGCCTTTACCCATCTCATGTCCACGTAGAAGAAACTCGTGTCTATGCTTCATGGGTTTTAAAGGGAACATACTGTTTCTATTCGGTGTTGTATATTGCTGTTTGTAAGTTCTTCAGTATATGTAGTAGTCAGGGGCACTAATATTTTCAAAGTTGGATGACTTGATGTTGCTGCAAGTTATTCTCACTCTCTTGTATTTATTATATTTTTTGTGATGGCTGTCGCGGTGCCATCTTTATTTTCTTGGTTATGAACAGGGAACTTTCCTAATGCACTGGAAGGTGTTGGGTTTACTACAACTTGTGTTGAAGAATAGAGGTAAGCCGTAAGCCCTACTCAGAAATAGAGCAATAGCAACAGCATATACAACTTAAAATGCTTAGGGCTTCCAGCTGGTTTAATAGCTGAAATGAAGCAATATACATTTCGGACTGGAGAAATGCTAGGAAAACAAATTGTATAGACAAGTTAGGTGTTTGACCTATTATTACATTAAACGCTAACATGCTGTAGCAGTATTAGTATAGTTTCGGTATACAGTACTTGCATTTGCGTTTGAGGTTTTGAACAACTACTGCAGTTGTAAAAGCATTTTGGGTCAGGGATGCAACTTTGGTAGTGTAAATTTCTTCATGAGATCTAAACCTCGCTCTGTCTGCTGCTCTTGACTCCTGAGTTGGTAATAAATTTGTTGCAACTAGAATTAGCTTCAATTCTTTCAAGCTTGACGGTCTAGCCTAACTGATTTTTTGACTTGGACTCACTTAGGACAGTGTCACATTAAGAGGTTCAGGTTTGGTGTGTACCGTCATCATAATCATCAATGCTAGACTGAATCACATTTTGACCATGTAGGCTCCTGTCCTTAAAGCCAGGTAGCGAGGGTTCTTATGCAGCTTCTTTGTTGGTCAAACAGGATTTTGCAAAATGTTTTGACCACCTTATGATTCTCAGTGATTCCCAGGGCTTTCTGCATTAACTGATGTTATAGATAGAAGTATCATTTGTTACTTCGAGACCTCTTTCATTGGTGGTCGGTCGTTCCACTGGTTGTGAGTACCATAGTAGTTGACATACGTGTAGCCATCTCTTTCATCTCTATAGATAAAATCAACATCTTACTATTGGTTTTCCTTTGTTTATGGGTTGTGTCTGTAGACTGACGAGTCTTTTCTCAACTCGCTTCTCTTTATTTAAGAGCAGTCCATGTTATGTAGGTTTGCAGCTGAAGACTATAGGTAAAAAGTAAATAAACCTTCATTTGTCGATCATGAAAACAGTAAACCTATATGTACATATGTGATTGAAGATGCGAATCTCATGCATCTTTCTTTTTAGTAGTACAATTTTGGTTCAGCTCTCATCAATTCAATTTGACTTTTTTGTACACTGATTACCTATATATGGACGACTATTACCCGGTGCATTATATACATGGACATTGACGAAATCTAAACAAACTAGACTAGATAGTAGTGACATCATTGTCGAGTTCTTCCTTAAATGTTGGATGGCAATTACTTATTTATTTTGGCACGAAAAAAGGCAAAATTTTATTATAGAAAGAAAAAAGAAGAGAATATACAAGATAAAGCTAAGCCCAGCAGCCCAGCCCAAATAACCTAGAATAATCCCTAGATACCTGCACGATGAAGAGACGAAATAGGGTTGGGATGAGAGTGAATCGGTAATCAATCGAGTCAACTCAGTTTTTTGAAAATTTTGTTTTCCCTTTGATTTTTCATCTCTGCTATGTGTAATTATGTTTTATTTTTAAGATTGGAATTCTTCTTCTCCTAGAATGCAGGATTGATTTCACTCACAAACTTATTTTCACTTTGTCTAATCTTTTCTCTTTTTCAAGTTTGTTTACCTTTAATCACCCGTTGGTGTTTTGTAGTTTTGTTGTTTTGCAAAGTCCCCCCAAATAGCGTTTTCCTGGTACCCTAATTTGGTTAAATTTGTTGTTGTTGTTGTTGTCATCTTGCTTGTAGAAGCTTCTTTGTTGGTCATGGTATCCATTGCTACATGTTTGTGTGTTTCAACAACCTGTTTTTTAACCGATCCAACTCAAAATTCCAAACAAATTGCCACGTATACCTTCTTTAAATTCCTTTATAAATTCAAATTCAAAAATTTGTTCCCTCTCTTGATGATTTGGTCAAGTATTAGTTGTACTCTTACCTTTTCGGTGACAAAATATCCCTTGAATCACTCAAGACACTTGGATATTATCAATAGAAACTCTAGGATTATCTTCGAAAACCCTAATCCTTTTCTTTCTTTATAAAATTCTAATTCTAGTATCCACACCAAGGTTCTCTCGGTCTTGAGTAATATCGAAACAAGGGATATGGCTAACCAAAATGGTGTTTCTGATTTTGTATCAAAGTTTAAGCAAGCAACCTTGGATTTATGAGATATTTTTGGAGCTATTATAGTTCCTCAAGATGAATCTAATGAAGAACATAATGGAGGTGAGGAGTGTTGTATGATTGGGAAGATTATAATTGAGGGGAAAATGTCTTATGAGACTGCAAAGAAGATTTGAAATTTACATGGCCTTTTATTCAACCAGAGGAGGTGCAAATTATTGAAGTTGAAACCAACATTATGATTTTCAGGTTCAACGACTGGATTACTGTAAACAAAGTCTATGAAGAACGTCCATGGTGTATTAATGGTCACTTGGTAGTACTTTATGATTACTGTCCATAAATAATCTATCAAAACTTGGATTGGAACAAACAATGCTTCTGGACTCAACTGAAGGCTCTTTTACCAGAACATATGAATGTCAAAGATGTTACTGAAATGGGTAAGCTGATGGGGGAAGTGTTTGCTATTGAACCACCTAATGCTATTCCGATTGGTGGAGATCCTGTAAAGATCTGTATAAATAACAGTATTTCAATCCCACTTAGAAAAGGTGTCATGGCTATAACTGCATCTAAGATTACAAGATGGATTCGATATTTCTACAAAAAACAACCACATAAGATTTGTCTTGATTGTTATATCTTAAATCATTCCAAAGTGTCATGTGAAACGGTTGCTGCTTTTCTTGAAGCTGCTCATAAGAAACCATACAATACAATTTTGGTATTGTAAAAACTGATAGAAGAAATGCTGGAAATCATCCCAAAATCATAGCCCATTCCTCTAGACATCTTTCTAGAAACTCTGTCAAATCAAAACCTTTTGTACCTCCAAGAGATAGAATTGTTATTAATCAGCCACAATTAGAGAACAATGAGGAGAACTCTACTAGACTAGGTAAAACACAAATGCAGATAAACACTGAAAATACAGTCATAAATCAGTCACTTCTTCTTAAGAATTCAGATAGTAGTGGATACCATGGACAAGGAAAAACAACAACAACAACGACCAATCAAGGGGAGCAACAAAGCATAAACACTATGGGGGAGAATAAGGTATCTGTTAAACTCATATTATGCAAACATCCTTATAATCTTTTTCAGTTAAAAATTGGTTTTATAATTTGTTGAGAATGAAAATTCTTTCTCCGAATTCTTTGATTTTGGTAATAAATCCATTAGGAACCATTTGAAAGATCTAATTAGATCTAATGATCCTGATATTATATTTCTTATAGAAACTAAAAATATTATTAGGAAAATATTTCAGTATATTGCTCCTTTAAATTATCCTAATTCTTGTTTTCTTGATCCAATTGGTGCTTCTGGGGGTTTATGTTTGTTTTGGAAGGATGGTATTGAGTTAAAAGTTTTAGGAACCACATTTAATTCCTTTCAATGCACTATCAAATTAGATTCTAGTACTAATCATTCTCTTGTTAGTTTCTTGTATGGTGCTCTTGATGATTATTATAGGAAAATACAAAAGGATTTCATGCAAAATATTGCGATTCAGTTGAACATTCCTTGGATGGTAATTGGGGGTTTAAATTTTATCCCTAAACAAGAGAAAAAAGAAGGTGGTAATTTAGTTTCTCAAACTCAACTTGATAACAATAATGAACTTTTAGATTGCAATGATCTTCATAGCATACCTTATATAGGGAATCCCTTTACTTGGAGTAATAGGAGACAAGGCCAGAGCCAATTCTTGAAAGACTAGATTGAGTAGTAGCTGACATTAGATGGATTAATAATTTCTCAGATGCGATTACTTATCATTTATTGTCTTTGGCCAGTGATCACTGTCCCATCTTGCTTACTACTTCTAGAATGGATTCAAAAATTCATAAGCCTTTTAGATTAAATAAAATGTGGTTTAGAGATCTTACATGTAAATAGCTTATTGCAAATAACGTGGAATGCCAAAAATTGGAATTAACTCACAATAATAATCATGTTGATCCTGATTTGCTTAGATTGCAGAGTAATATTAATTTTGGTATGATATTTAAGCTGATTATTGGAGACAAAAAGGTAAAGATGATGATTTACTTTTAGAAGATAGAAACAATACTTACTTTAATCAGAAAACTAATTTTAGAAGAAAAAGGACTCAAACTGACTCTATACAAAATGAGAATACAAAATGAGATAGGCATTTGGTTAACTGATAGACAAGATATTGCTAGTTGTCTTATGTCCCACTTTTTTAATATAGATATAACTTCTAGTCCTCCTTCCTCTGATAATTATATTGATTTGATTAGACCTTGTATTAGTTCTGAGGATAATGTTAAACTTGTTGTGATTTCTTCTCATGATGAGATAAAATATTCTGTTTTTACTATGAAAGCTTGGACCACTCCCGGCCCTAATGGTTTTCCACCTGGTTTCTACCAAACCATGTGGGAGACTGTTGGTAATGACTTTGTTAGTATGTTGTGCAAGTTTTTTTTATTCTAAGCATATTTTAAAACAAACGAGCCATAATTTTATCTCTCTAATTCCTAAGAATAATTGTCCTAAAATTCATGTTGATTTTATGCCTATTAGCTTGTGTAATACATCTTACAAAGTGATTTTTAAAATCTTAGCTTCAAGAATCAAAGTTATATGCACTTAAAGTGTGTTGGGCGAGGGTCAATCTAAAGATGGGTAATTTCCTAGTTAGATGACCGAATTAGTGCTGTATTATTGGATGACCATAGTAACTAGACGGAGACATTATCGGTGGAAATTAAGTAATTACAATCTGTATGAGAGCCGATCACAAGTCACCTTTGTCGAGGGTGGGAAACAACACTTCGACAGACTGAATAAACAATGAAATATTAGTTTTCCATAACCACTATTTTGGATAAGTAATTTAGTGTTAAAGCGTGTTTCAGCTATCCCACCATTTGAAACCAAATGGTGAACCAAAGAAGAAGACTAAACCAAAAAGAGAACATATACTAATTTCAAAAACCAACAGCAGCCACACCACATGATAGCTAGTAAGAAAATAAAGTGGAATTAATGATACCTTAAAAATAGAATAGGAGCATAGAATCGTGGAAATACCAATTAGTGCCTATGCATATGTTAAACAAACCCCTAATTTCTTTCTATTGAGCATCCTAAAGTTAATAGGGTTATAGTTATTGCTTAATGTTTTTATTCTTAATAATTTAATTGCTTAACAATCTTATATTTGTACCTCCTAAAGAGCTTTTCTCCAAGTGAATCCTTGTCTGAAGACGTCATTATTAGTTTCAAAGCACCCAATACACGGCCCACAAAATGGAAGGTATAGAACTATACGGTGAGCGATTCAAGCTGGACCATCCGATGAAAAGATAATTACTTTTAAGTAGAGTACTAAGTCGGAGCAGTTGGGAAAAAGTTCACTGCAGCTAAAGAGGCACCTAACTCTATTATTTACCAATCCAGTAAATCGGGAGAGGATTGTTTTTTTTGTTTTGTTTTGTAAGGAATTAGTAACACAATTTGTTGCTATAAAATTTGGCACCTTATAGCAGTGATGAAGAAGTTTGGTCTATCATTTTGTTAAGCTAAGTTGGCGGCTTTCCTGTGAAGTGAAAAATGTCATAAACAGGTGGATATGTCTATCAAATGGAGTGCAGTTTTTTTTTTCCATTTTAGGAAGAGATAGGGGAGAAATTAGAAGACCTCTGTCCTATCCATTAGACAATGGACGCCTTGTCATCTGGGGCTTCTTTTTCATTACTTCTTTCACGACAAGGAAACCGCGTCCGCATCAGTCGAAGGAAGGCCCTCCCTGAGTCACTTCCGCCCCGTAACTTCCTTTTTTATTTGCTTCCAGTAGTTCGACCTATCTAGAAAAATTGTCTTCCACATCCATAGCATGAGTAGTTGAAGCAAGTTTGAATGATTTGAAATTCATAAACGAAAAGATAGTTTACGGAGAAAAACGAATATGGATTCGCATTCAAAAAATGATATTGTTCCTCCATTGATCAAGAATTTCAATTTTTGGGAAGTATCACGATTATCCAATAAGAAGGGTTTCAATTTATTTAAATGAACGGTGAGGAACTAGGGCTTTTTCTCCCCATATTTTAGAATTTCCCACTTCAATTTCTGTCAGGCTATAGATTATTTAAGAGAAGGGGTATAGTTTTTAGAATTTTACAATTCACGATTTGGCTCCTACAATTCGCTATAAAATTAAACTAAACGATACAAATAGAAACTATGAATCAAATCTACTGTGAATCGTAAGATTCATGTTTTAACTTGTACAATTCACACCGATTCACGAGTCAGACGAGTTTCAATCTGTATTTTCTGACTGAATTTTATTTTTTTGTAAAGAACAAGATTCAAACTCAAGTCTCATGCCAATCTAACTAAGTGCCCAACCACTGATCTGGACGCTAATTTATGTTATGCATTCTTCATTTTTCATATCTATAATAGTGATAACATATATCTAAACTTATTAGGCTATACTCCAATATGCATGTGTATTTATAGATTTACCATGAGTCTTCGATTCACGATTCAAAATACAACTTAATTTTTAAATATAAAAAACTATTCACGATCTAAAAACTTTGGACGGGGTAGAAACGGCGGAGCCAGCTGCAACCATGGACCACGACCTGAAATTTTTGCACACTTGCATCCCCTACCAAAATTTGGTTCCCCATAGTCCGATTTTTAGCTCCACCCTGAGGCTAGCTCATATATATATAAGCTCCATAAATTAGCCAGGTTTGAGGGCTAGCTCATATATAATATATATATATAAGCTCCATAAATTAGCTAGATTTGAGGGTAAAAAGGGACTATTAACAAGGGAGATAATTTTGTGCTCTCAAGTAGAACGTTACAAAAATGTAGAGATGGCCTGAAAAGAGAGCTTCCAAAAATGGTGAATGTCTCCTCCTAACATACACCAAGTGGATAGAGGTGTTAGGTGGTAACATTGTGTGTCCATGAAAATGCGTGAACTGGTAATATAACGTCCACGGGTGTACTTGTGAATTCTGCCACATTTAATGCAAACGTATAGCATATGTAATAAATATGCGTGAGACGAGCCCAGGTATGTATGATCATGGATATGAATTAGGAGGAGAAAGGAGTAAATGATCAAGGTGACTTGTTATAATCCAATCCAGTCCAGTCCCCTGCCTGCTACACAAATCTGATAAAATGTATAAAATGTCTTTTTCTGAAATTTGTTAGGGTCCCCTCCCTTCACCACACATCCTTTCCCCTTACTAGGAGGAGTAAACTTGGCAGATGGTAGCTGGATATATCAGTTCAATTATTAATTATACCCAATGCTACTTCTCCTTCATTGTTTTTACCTCACACCATTCCATGCCCATCCCCATCCCCTCTATAATTATAACCTCTTGTGGCCACGAAAAACTCTTGGAATCAAAGGTTTTGACAAAAAAAATATTTGAAAATGAGTCTAATAGATTCAAAGTGAATGATGAAGCAAGCTGTGAGAAAATCAAATCTAAAGCAACTCCAAGTTGAGCAGGAAAAGCTAAAATTTGTTTTGGAAGCACATTTGAGTTCATTGATTGTTTTTGGACCTGGTCTCACTCACATGTACTGGTGATGCTGGGTTGTACATTTTGTGATGCATGATCAGTAATTCAAATAGAGAAGTAATTACGCATGTGGGGATGACTGATTACATACAGACACTTTCAGTACTCAAAACTGTTAGGCAGGTCTTACTTAACCTTTAATACATTAAAAGAACACATGTGATGATGCAGCAGCACCAAAAGTATAAAGATCTTTTCTCTCCTCCTCGTTTCTCTTTTAATCTACTCAATAACCTCAGTTTTAATCAAAATTATAAAAAGGACATTCAAATTTCAATTCTATGCTAAATATACTAAGAAAACTAAAAAACCCCAAAAGAGGTTCTGAAAATATTTTTATGTTATCTAGTAAGATTTAGCGTTTCAAGCAAAAACCACAGTACTAGTAGTACTACAGTATTGAATTGATTACTTGAAATATTTAGAGTTTCAAGAAAACCACTGTTAAACCCACACACACACACAACGCAACACATCCTTTTGATTAATCATTTCATGAACTGAATTCTATGAAAAAGTAAAGCCATAGAGAGACAACACATCTATACTACTAGCTGCTAGCTACTTCATTGATTAATTAAGAAAAATTAGATTAACTTAAACTTAACCAATCCACATCTAAACGAGAACGAACTTCGATAGTGGTTGTTTTTCACCAAATCATCTAATTATAAACTCAAATCTGACTAAACTAAACTACACACAAACAACATTAATAAGTAGGAAAAAAAGAGAGAAGAAGAATACTAATTACTAGTTTAAGATAATTAAGGAGTAGATGAAGAATTGTTATTCTGTTTCTTGGCCAAAATAAGTTTGTTGTTGTGCATCCAAACCTTAAGAACTCTTCTCTTAACACCAATTTCCTGACAGAATTGTTGAACAACGGATTCTTCTTGCTTTTGTATCCTCCACCCAACTTTCTCAGCAAAACTCAACATTTTGTCCTTCTGATCTTGTGAGAATTTGGTCCTAAACCTCTTTTTCACAGCATGTGAAGCTCTTGCTAACATCCCTTGATCACCACCACCAACACCTTCTTGTTCATCAGACTCGGAAGGGAGTGAAGTCATGTTATAAGGAAGTATCAATGGATGGTGATGATGATGATGAGGTGGTTGTGCTCCTCTAGAAGGTATGATAGCACCTGTAGGGTACCCTAAAGCTTCTGATCCCAAAACTTGGTGATGACCCACAATTATCTTCCTCCCCATTTTGCTGTTAAGATGTGAAGCAGGGCGATAGAAATCACAGGAAGTAGCTTCACCTTCAATCTCCTTCCTATGGAAATTCCTATGACAATTACAAGCTGAACATTTTAAAGCTTCGAGACTACCTTCTTCACCACTTGGCATGAATTCACCACAGCCATCTGTTGCATTTCCACCCATGGCTGCTGCATGGTTCTTGAGACATTCTCTATACTTGACCAACTTCTTTGTGTATGCCGGCATATGGTCGACATCTATGGTAGTAGGAGGAGATATAATGGCTCCATTTGAAGGAAGTTGATGATGAGGTGGTGTTGATGAAGGGATAATAATGTGGTTGTTATGTGAAGTAGGCTCATGATGAATTACGTGAGGAGCATGAACATGACTGTGTGCTCCTCCTCCACCACCACCATAACTGCTGGTTATTGGGATTGGTATTTCTCCTTCATGACTAGAAAGATCCATCCCTCTCTCTCTCTCTCTGGATGGAAGTATTAAAGCTAGTTAAGTGTGCTTACTTACACTTTTGTGTGCTGTTGGTTTGGAGACCAAAAGAGAAGGAGGAAAGAAAGACAGATGAGAGAATTGAAGTCTTCAAAAATGATTAATTAGAATACAGTATATTTTTTTTCTCTTGAAACTTGTCTTAATAGGTCTTTTAATAAGCTTCTTTTTCCTCTCTCTCTGGCTTGCTTGGTAGGATCAGACTGGCTGCAGGTATGAGATTCTAGACACCCATTATCTAAGTACTAATTATCATCATCCAACCTTTTTAAAAAATAAAATAAAAATGGCAGAGACACATGATAAGAAAATTACTAAAAGGAAGAATTAAAATGTAGGGAATATTAGAAAAAACATGTTTTGGGGGAAAGAGCTTATAAAAATCAGACCTGGAGGTATGATCAAAGAGGTACTTCTGGTTTTGAGAGAAGACAAGTACAGGACAAATTACTAGAGCTAGCTAAGAGATGATCTTAACTTAAGGCCGGTAATTAGTAACAACAAAAAACAAACAAGAAGTAATGATGCCCCTAAAGATTTGACACTAGCCAGGTTGTGTTACCGATACTTACTATTTATCTCTTTTTCATCCAACTTTGGGTACTGCGAAATTTCAAAAAAAAAAAAAAAAAAAAAGATGGGAAGAGAGACAGACAAATAATTGAGAGACTGCTCACAAAAGAGTCAAAAGCTTTTACATATGTAAAGAAGAAAGCAAAGAGAAATTGGTGTTTAGATGAATCTCCTTTGGTTTACTTAAGAAGAAGTAAGGATTAGAACTTAGAAGAAGTAAGCATAGTGTAGGTAGGGTTAGAAAACAAGGCAATCAATTTGGTTGTCTTCCTTGTCTTGGCTCAAAGTTGGGGTTGTAGCTCAAGATTTCAGCAATTAATGTTATAATGACTGAGTAGTGTGGGTAGGGATAACAATGTATCTAAGCTGCAAACACACCCATCTCTCTCTCTAGCTATGAATCAAAGAAGTTAAGAAGATGATGGGCAAGGAAAAAATACATAAATTTGTTTCCTAAGTAGAAGCAGAAAAAGGAACAAGAGAGAAGAAGTAAGTACGTACTATTTCCTCCAACATTTTATGATTACATGCAAATACAAACTAAGAGAAGAATTTAGAACAATAGAACCTTTTTCTTTGAATTAAAATCTTCCATTAATTAGACTTATATAGCTAAAGATAAATGAAGAGATGGAGAAGGATATATGAGAGAAGCAAGAGAGATGGAAGAACCAAATGAAGAGTGTTTTGAAGGTGGATTTTGGCTAGTGAAGCACTAAGTAGAGGGAGCTTATAGTAGAACAACGCAACTAAGGAAGAAGAGAAAATTAAAGCAGATTTTTACAGACAAAGAAGAGAGAGAAGGGGGGAAGTTGGGTGCTTGCTTTGGTTTGCTTTGCTTGCACTATCAGGAATCAAGCTTACGCCATACAGAAGGCAATGTGTCAGAATGTATAGAGAGAATTTAAGACCCCACCATGCACCTTCATACATATACATCCATGGCAGTCAGGCAGCAGAGAGAGAAAGAAAACTATTAGGAAAAACAAAAAACACATTAAACTAGCAATTAATATCTTAGATACTCTTTGGAATTAAATGTAGTCGTTTAACTACAAATCACAAATCCTACGTGCAGTCTTAATTACAATACACCCACTGCAATATTTTATTTATACCTTGCGGCTTCCATTAAGACTAGTGCACTTCATTTTTTAAGCGTTCTGGTTATATGATTGTTTTAATAAATTACTTTTTACTCATGAACTTAATAAATTACTTTTTTCTCATATAGTCATATGTGCATAACCATCGAAGAAATTGACTTGTTTTGTGGATGCAAAGGTCACTCTCAAATCATAGCTTTTTGTAGACCAGGGTGCAATTAGCTGTATGAATTCCTGCTGCTTGACTCGTTGTACCCTCAGTTACCCAGTATTTATTGGACCAGTTCTGCACAAAAATAATATTGGTCCGGGTCCCACAAAGAAATTCTTTGACCCTAGCTCATAAGCTATCTACGGAAGCCTTGAATCTTTCTTTGGACTGTTCAATGATTTGTATGGGCTGCAATACATACAACATTCATCGGACAAGGGAAGGGGCTTATAGATGACTTCCCCTACGATTAAGAATCTCATGCCCTTATATGGAGTCCTACCTACATACCCTCAAAATCGAGGAAAAATGCCCAACAAGGTTAAGTAGTAATAATTAACCTATTTTTTAACTCCATTTTACTTTGAAATCTCGCATATCGGCGAAGAATTCAGACATGCATTGGCGTAGCCTACCCAAATCTCCATATATTGATACTAACTAAGAAAATTAAGTACATTTTCTTAATTCTTAGTCATTCTAAGAATTAGAAAAATTAATTAAACTTTGATATTTTCAATTTGATTTATCCTTATGGATCATAACTTTATTCTTCATTATCCTTTCTCTTATTCCAAACCCACCTACATTTCAAAGACACTCTTTTGTATCTTTAATTTTTTGTTTTTATCTCTTTTTTATCTAGTAATTCTAAACCTTATCATCATCAAGTCTTGGTGGGTTTGATGTGTCTATATCATTTATAAGATCAAATTAGATAAAAGAATAAGGTATAAATTAATTCATTATAATGTTAAAACAACAGAGATGTATCTAGGATAGAACTACTTATTATGATTTGTATAAGTACAATATAAATTACCCACTCAACGAACTCAACAACAATAGAAGAAGGAAAGAAATAAATAAACAAGCAAAGCGCATAGTAAAACAAGAAGAAGGAAAAAGAGCTAGGGATAGTAGTCTGTTCTGGGATGAATTGGAATGAAAAATTTTAAGTTATTTATAGGCAGAAAATAGAGATTGGTAGAAATGGCAATTGATGACAATTGAATCTCAATCAATTCCGTGCAGGGAGCACGGACATAAGAGACAAAACGGAAAGAAAACGTGCAAAATTCAAAACAGCCATCACTGCAAGAGAAAAATTTTGGTAAGTAAAATATATTCCTCGGGTCAGATGCCCCCCATTAAGACAATTTATTTTTATATTTAAATTCATTTGAAAAATATATCAAAAGAATTTTTGTCCAAAAAAATAAGTTTTAGTTGACCCACACCCGAGCTTGGCTCGGTCTGGCCCGGATAACCGGACGGCGACGGCGTGCGTACTTCGGTGCGATTCACCGCGCATGAGTGAAATGTGTGGTTGCACCAACTAGCCCATTGCCTAAGTCATCTCCCTCATACAAAAGTGTGTTGATCCAAAGGGCTACTTTTAAATGCAAATTTCTTAGTAATATGGAGAGGCAACATCATTAGTTTCTCCTATGTAGAACTAAAGGTTTCATTTATAAATAATGAAAATGAGATAGCATCCTTAGCGATCTCTTAGCCCTAAATTCCAATTAATCCAAGACCAAAAACAAAACACATAAAATTATTTTCTCCAACATGAACAACACATGTTGTTTGCTAATTACCAAATTGGGGTAATTGGCCTGGTAGTAGATTAACATTGAATCCAATTTAATTCTATGCGCACTTTAATAATCTTTTACTCTCTTTAAGAATTAAACTATTTTTCTAAGGCAGTATGGCGATTATTTGATGGTGATATCTATGAAAATTTAAGAGAGAAACTTGATGACTACTGGACTACCACTACAGCAAATGGCTTGCGAGACCATCTTGGTGGATGAATAATATAATTTCAATAAATGAATGTTCGATAAATGAATAATTTTTTTTATCGTTCTGATCTGGATAAATGGGCTAAATAAATAATGTTACTAATATATTAATGAATACAAAAATTAGAATCCTTAAAAATTTTATTAAAATATAAATAAATAATCACTAAATTTTATATAAAAAATATATATAAATAAACCAACATACTTTATCCAACCAGTAATGTTTGTATAAGAAGTCATTGGTTCTTTAAATACGCAATTAAAGTTTTTTATTTTTTTCTTCCAACTAAACCAAAATTCACATCGTTCTTAATCTTTTGTATTGTATGAACAACTTCTGGAATATTTTGTTTCTTGTTGTTGCAAGTCATTTTTTTATGGTGATTACGATTTGAAATGTCTATTTTGATGACCATCTGGTTAACGATGACGATTTTTCACAATTTATTATTGGCTCGATAATTTCTTCATCCATACGATTCTATAATTGTGTCATTCTCGTTACGATAGTTCAAAAGATGTTCGACATTCATCACATTTCTATACCATAAGTTAGAAATGATACCAATTAATTCTTAAGTATCTTCTTCTAATTGATCAATTTTTAGTTCGAAAACATCAAAACTAAATATATATAGAAAACTAAAAATATTCTCTAAATAAATAACCTCGTTAACTGAATTTTTTTTCGGTCCCTAAGATAACCATTTTTGGAGGTTAAACTGTATGGTAAATAATTTTTCGACCTTTGAATGATTTTTGGTCAAAGTGCTTTTCTTTAACAAATTCGATTTTATACACTCCCTCGGAAGAGCATCTACGAAGCATCCATATCTTGTATTTTTAATTTAATTTTGTTAGCATAATAAAAGTAAAAATTGGGCAATTGTCGGTACACATTATTCAATTTGGTCATAGAAAACTTGAAATAGATATTTATCCATTTTTCTAGATAATACTGTATCTATAACCAATAATAAGGGCAACTTATATTTGTGTTTTAGTTAGTCTGTCATTCTTAACCTTCCTAAAAGCACTATTCTTTTTTTACAATTTCTATTTATTATTATACAAAATGGGTCGTGTTTACGATTTATTTTACAGTCTTTCAAGTTTTTTTTTATGGCAACTTGGTCAAGTTATTTCCGACTCTTATGGATTCATACTATTTTAAAGAGATAAATATCGATTATGTTCATTTTAAATAACATGTTTTAAAGGAAAAAAAATATTAAATATGTTTATTTTTTGTGTGTTTAGTGCAATTAATGTAAGTATGGTTGTGATTGAAGATTTGTATTCAGAATGTTCAAAAGGACCACCACAACTGAAGTCGGCATCATGAGATACCATTTTTGTGCAAATTGGTCGCTGAGTTCCGCATGTTTTTAAGCTGGTTATAAATATAATTTAAAAAAATAATAAAAAAATCTAGTCATTGTCGTATGCAAAAGAACATCAAAAACAGATTGTCTTTAGAAAGTTCATGGGCATACAAAGTATAAGGTCGATAATTTGTTTTTTGTAAAAGACTTCATAAATGAACATATTTGTGGTGGTAGATTTGTTTATATTAAGAAACAAAATATCTCAGATGAGGAAGTTAAAGATAATCCTTCAGTAAAAACCTAGGGTTTTGTCTGAATGTTTAAAAAGAAATTTTGAGGTTAGTTGCAAAAGAATCATCTTTTATTGGAGATGAGTATAAATCATGTGCACAGTTGGTGTGGTACATTGACGCATTAGAGCGTTTATATCCTGGTATTTATGTCAAATTAAATAGGTTTAATAAAAAAATTATCGTTTTTTGCTAGTATCACCGGTTTTCAGTTCTCACGTGCTTTTCATGGATACGACCTTTTTAAAATCAAAATATAATGGTTGTTTGCTAGCTGTCATCGGGAAGATGGAAACCAAGGTAGACATCATTATTATACAATTTCTTTGGGTGATTCAATTTCAACTATAAAAACTTTCCATTCTTACAAGAAATTTTCAAATAGACTGAGATATTTTTCTTAAACCTCCTTGATTTATAGTTTGTTGTGTTATCATTATGGTGACTCTTAAGCCATACCTAGATTAACTTGAATCACAATTTGCAATTGTGAAGGTTGTTCTTCCAAGCACATATATTTTTCTAAAATCCTAAAGATACAGAATATTTATTTTTCTAATAAATTTTATGATCTGCGAATTCTTATTTGCTCAAGTTATGTGCATTCATATAACGCTAACCAACTTCGGTTGTTATGGCAGGCTTTTCCCCATTTGCATTTTTGTTAATTTTTTAAATGTGTATAATTTCGGAAGACCTTTATAATAGAGTATAGAGTTGTTAGTGGTGTTAAGAGAGTGTAAGAGTTAGTTATATTGAGAGAATTGTAAATGTGTGAACAGCACACGTATGTGAGGAGCTATATAAACTCACGGTAGTTTCTCTGTAATACTAACTTTTCCATTTTAATTAAAATCATTTGATCAAATCGTTTGTAGCTCCAATGTAGAATTCTTGTGATTCTATCATGGTATCAGAGCTTCAGTCTCAGATTTATCTGAGGGTATCGATCCTTCTTTATCATCACATTGATTCTAAAACATCAGTTTCTTCATCTTAACTGTTCTTGATTCAACACACAGTTCTTGAAGAAAAATGGAGTTCTTGAAGATTTGTTTTGCAAGATGGATTTGATCCTGATCTCTGCTGCAACGTCTTCAAACAGGATCAAACATGATTCTTAGATATGAAATTTGATTTTCTCACTTGTGCTCTTGGATTCATGGATTTCTTCTGTATTTTTGGTATGAATCTTGATTCTTCAACCTCAACTGTTAAAATTGGATCTCTGATGGTATTCTTAATCTCATTCTGTTGATTACTTCATACTTAACCTCATGTGTTCAATTTCTATGCCACTACTTCAACAACATTCAGTTTCATCTTCAATCACAGATTAACATCATAATTAGGTTGTTTTTAAACTCTAATTTCTTGATCAGAATCTACTGTTCTTGTTTCCTGATGCCGAATGGGTCTGAGCATGTTCTAGTCTGCTACACCAAGGTCTAGTTAGGTGAAAACTTAATGTTGTTCCACTCAATTGGATTCAGAAGAAATGTTGAGCGTTTGTGGTTGAAAATGATACTGCACATGGTGCTTAATAGTTCATTTTTCATTCTTCCAATTTCAATTCTTATTTCAAGGCAGTCCTCACTGTGGTGTTGAAGTATTTTGCGATTTCTAATGATGTTTCTATGTTTGGATTTCGAATTGGAATTGATGTGTGTACTGGAATACATTTTGGAGTCTTCTTTGTTGAGTTTGTATATACTCAGTATACACCGTATTGTTCTTTTTTATCTTAGTTAGGTGTTTCCTTTTTAGTTCATAATAAAGGATTCAATTCTTCAACCAATTCTTGAATATTTTTTTTGTGAATAAGATTTTTTGAATCTCAGATTTTTCTTGGGACATAATATTTCCCTTAGATTTTTCTGAATAATAAGCCAGATTGAACTCGGCTTGTGCTATTGGTCTTGTATTACAGTGTTTTCCTGCTGTTGCTGCTTATATACCTATCATGAGATTCCCTGTCAACTGCACAATCTACATCTCTTCTTTTATGACTTGATTTTCTATTACTCTGGCTTCTGAAGTATGTTGTTTCACCTAGTTCTGATTATGTTCGTATGTTTTTTGATCGTGGAAAGGAGTTTTAAATTATTACAAGGTATTTGTATGGTAATGCTAAACTCTATTTGGATACATCTTGTGGTTTGATGGTTCTTAATGAGAAAGTAGCACAACTCTCTCCTATTGTATCTCAGTACTGGGTCTTTCAACAATGCTCTTAAGCTACATACAATTTTTACCATCTTCCACATTGTAACAATGTAAGTAAGTAAATAGATAGTACTACCAGTACCACTGAATCAAATTAAAGACACAAGTCACAAACAATGAACTTAAAAGACGAAATTAAACTTATAATGAAGGCACAAAAAATTCAGAAATCCAATCATGAATTTCACCTAAATTAAAAAGAAAGACATCAAAAAATAATAATCACCCTTTTTAATTCTATTTCTAGTCTTCTAGATACAAAATTGGAAACCACCAAAACAAATAAAAGCCTCAATTTTCGAAACACTCTTTCAAAAAAGACTAAATTGACAAGGTAAAGTAAAAATTACGAATCATAATACCTTTGATTCTGATCAGAGCATCAGTTAGGTGAATCCCCACGAATTTTTGATAGATTTTGGTCAAAATCAAATCAAGGGTTTGTATGAGAAACACTAAATATCTTTTAAATTCTCTACTTCGTTGTCTCTGACTCTGATGAAGACAATACTTGAAAGGCAAAACGGAATTGTTTGTGGGCTGGGTAATGGATTACTATCAGTTGGCATGGGCTACCCGTGAGGCATACATAAAACTTTTGAGGAAAACAAAATGATTAGCCTATCTTGTTTATGTTTATAAGGGATGTCCTAACTATGATAAGTGTCCCTACCCGTGAGAGTGATTTACCATGTTACCCTTATATAATTAAAATTACATAAATACCCTTCAGTAAAATCAAAAACAACAACCAAAACAAATCAAACTCAAAATCTGTCAACCATTCTTCTTCCGATTCTCTTTTTAGCCGAACTTCTTCTTCTTCTTCTTTGAAAGTTTTTTTTCTTCACCAATTAATCGTTCATTCATAAAACTTTGATTGTCGATTAAAATCACAACTATAAAATGCAACCACCAAGTAGAACGAAGCGTTGTGTTGGAGATTTACTTCTGGATCCGAAAATTGGAACCCAATTCAATCAAGCAAGTACCCAATTGAGTGACATTGGAGAGCTAAAACAAAACACCGATTGCTCGAAAATGTATATTAGAAGGTATTTACCACAAATCTTGTTTTTTATTTTTTTTGTTTGTTTGATTGATTATGATTTAATAAATGATTTTAGGATTTTCAAAGGTAAGTTTGGCTATAAATGTCGCGAAAACCCTAAGATTTAATAGTCGACCCTATCATAGTTCTTAGTTTTTTAAGTTTCAGAAGAACAGTTCGGCTTCTATTGAAAAATTATTTTTTAGCCGAACCAAGGCTATAGTTTAGAAAACCATAACTTCGGTTGTTTCAATTTAGCAATAATTTCAGCCGAACTTTTGACTTGAGTTGCATATAATTGTTATACTGGTTGGTTGCGCTAATAATGGAGGTGTCCCATTAGTAGTCGAACATTTAATTGTTGGTCAAATATAATATTGTTTGGAGAACATTGAAGTTCGGCGATTCGACTTTTTTAAAAATTTAGCCGAACTTTTAGAATTATCAACCGAACCATATTATTTATAGCAAAACATGCTCATTATTTACCCCAACTTTTTTATTATTAACCGAACCTTATATGTTTGATGTGCTAATTACATTTTCTACTTTGTGTTAGGAACCAAAGTAGGAACTGGTCGTGGAGGTGGCGAAAGAGGTCATGGAAGTGGTCGTCCGGGAGGAGATCTCTATGAATGAATGTGTTTCGTTAACATACTTTGATGTTTTGGATGTTAGTTTATTATGGTATTTAGTAGACTTTGATTTGCATTTTCTAGATGACAGACTAATGTTATCGCTTTTATGTTTTGGATGTTATATTATCATGGTATTGAACAAAACTCTACTTGTTTCTTAAGATTTTTTCTTTTTTTATGAATGATAGAGTCAGGTTCGGCTACTAATATAAACCAAATAGCAGTCGAACCTGAAAAATTTGTAAATTTATTCCACATATGTCATGTTCGACTACAAAACATGAACCAAATAGTAGCCGAACTTTTCTCTGTAGGCCTCAAAAATGAATTTCATTGAGGTTCGGCTACAAAATATGAACCAAATAGTAGCTGAATTTTTCTCTAAATGCCTCAAAAATGTATTTCATTGAGGTTCGGCTAATTCGATAAGAAAATTTTATAGCCGAACCTATGAATTATGTGTTAAATCAATTTAAACTACGAGATTCGGCTAATAATGAAAAACAAAATTGTAGCCGAAATTACATTAGAGGTCGCCAATTATGAACTAAACTAAGTCAGGTTCGGCTAATAATAATAGTAGTACGAATTAGCCGAACCCCATATTTTACAAGTTCGGCTAATAAAAGCAAAAGTAAGAATTAGCCGAACTTTACATTTTATATTCAAATTTAGGTTCGACTTTATAATTACAAGCCGAACGGTTCTTCGCGCGTTAAGTTCGGCTGATAATTTTATAGCCGAACCAAGGACTGTAAATTGAAAAAATTCAATCTCTTGATGAATTCAACCTAAAAAAAGGTGATTGAACATCTTCTACAAGTATACATGTGTATTGTTAGCATAAGTTTCCTCATCAATGTATTCACCTTCTGGATTTGGCTTAAAAATCATAAAAATCTCAAAAACCCTAAGTTTTTTTCACATCTTCTTCTTCCTCTCAGAAACCCCAACTCTCTCACACAAATCTGATTTCTCTACTAATTTACCACTAGTAATTTAATCAAACATTACCAATCAATCATTATTATTAAAATCTAAGTATTAACATTAACACTAATTGAGTAAGGGCATAATTATCATTATAAAAAATGGTTGATAAAGGATGGTGGGGCTCTACAACTTAATGACCATATTTTATCTTTATTAGGTATACCTCAAAAAGTTTATTGGATATCTCAAAATAGGATTCACACATATAATGCCGTTCAAAAATAAAAGAAATACATATACTAAAAAAATTGGACCTAAAAAGGGGTGAGCTTTAGCCCCGGTTAACCCCTCATAGGCCCGTGCCTGCCTTTGCCTTCGGCCCTTATGGATCTCCAAAAACCAGCTGCTATCCTTGCCTACCTAACTACTAGTTCCAACCCGTAAATTGATTAGTTGATTACTCGTGGCTAGCCAATTTTACATGATTGGTTTTTTCTCTTACTATCATAAAATTTCGAGAGAATAAGGTACTTTTATTTTGGTGGGGGTGGAGGTTAATTATATATATGATATAATTAGGAATAAACTTCTCCGAAATCAGTACAATTAAGATCATAAAACTCATGACCATATCAGATTAAGGCACGGTTTGTCCGTTCTATTTGACTCAAGCTTGTAAAGAAATGTTCCCGCCCGCTCACAAACAAGTGATATGGGGTGGGGGAAAGTAATAAAATCTAATCTAATTATGTTGATCCTAGTTTTTTGTAACTTTAAAATTAATTATGGTAGCAGGATTAGTTGAATGTTAGTTAAGATTCTACGTTTTGTCTTCTTCATGATTTTGTGTATGCATTTGCTGACTTAAGTACACTACTTAATTAAAGTTTTTACTAGTGCTTAATAAACTAACCTAATTTATTAGGAACCAGTACTTTTTTTGTTCAAAGGAGATTAGGAGACTAAGCTAATACTTCATTAGGTTGGTTTTCGGCTAACACATTGTAATTAGTCGAAATAACTAATATGGTTAAAAATGACTAATATGGTTAAAAAAATATTCACAATAAAAATCATTGCATCCCCTTAAAGGGTTAAAAAAAGACGACTACTATGGATTGATACCAAAGTTGCTACGGGATACCAGTTTAATGATCCAACGACCATGGTTTTTTTGTTATACATGGTTTGGTATCAGCCCGACTAATTTTTGTATCATCTTTTAGTAAATGGGTAAAAAGGTGGTTTTTATATAAATGTCTTAAAGTATGGTATAATTATAAATATTTTAATTTTCGTGACCTTATAGTAACTATTATTATAAACTTTTATTTCTGATTTTAGTTTTATTTTAATATCAATTAAATTTTATTTCTTCCAAAACACTAAATTCTTCCTCCTAATTTTTTTTTCTTTCAATCCTCGGATCTCTCTCCCAGATTTTTCCTTTAAAATTTTCTCGTAAATTTTTCTCGTAAATTTTTCTCACAACATTCAGTTGAATTTGAAAAAATATTTCAGATGAGTTTTCATTATTTCCTCCCATTTTAGAGTTTTTAGACAAAATAAATGACTTAATTCCCGTACATTTTGAAAATATGTCTAACTTAGATTTTTAAAAGAAACCAACCACGCCTCTCTATGCTTTATCCTTTATACTTTTATTATTTGTTCGACTTTCTCTTTATCTTTCTCCTTCAAAAACCCATTAAAGCTCTCGTTTCTCAACTCAGAGATGAACCCCAACATAAGATAAATCAATACCATACCATTTCCATAAATCTTTTCATCAATCAATACCAGAGCACAAAGCAAGCTTCCTATAAAATCAGATATATCTTGCCTGAATAAACCCTAAATCGACCAGAAATAAATCTAAGCTTATTACAATAAATCAATACCCATTTCATATATTTTGAGCAACATAATCTCAGGTATAAAAACTCATTTCATACATTTTGAATGTTTTGATTTTGTGAACCCTAGAAATTTACTTCATCTCAATGTAAAATTGTTTTTTAGATTGAGTATCTTCGACCAAATTTAAAGTTCTTGGAACGTTCTTAGTTTATAAGCAAATCTGATTTTATCAACACTAACTTAAAGGTTTCTGTTGAATGTTAGTCATACGAGATCTAAGGTTTGTTATTCTCTTTTCTCTAGATTCGGGGTTTGTTTTCCTTTATATACAATTTTTTTTTTGTTCACTTCTAATTAGATTTAGGAAGCCTGATATTTTATTCTAACTAGGGTTTTGATACCAAGTTTTATCATTTTTACTCTATGTTAGGGTTTGTGTAGTTTTTCTTAAATGATTTGAACTTTAAACCTTGATTGTAGATTGGGTTTTTGGTTAATTTTATTTATTACATATTTTGGTTTAATTGTATTATATTTATATATGCTCAGGTGATACTTATATTTTTTTTAGATGTTGTGTTGAATTTAGGTTTCCCTGTAGTACGGGGAATACATGCTAGTTTTGTGTTTTACAGTTCTATGTCTGAAGTCAAATGCAAATCCATAGTGCAACGAGATATTAAGAAAGTTTAAAGAACGGGAAGTTGACTTGGATCGCTCCTAAAGATGGAAAAACAGATATCAGATCGTTGATTTATTGTGCTCCATACCTTTAACAATGTTTATAAACAATTCTAATTGTTTTATGTTGAGTATAGTTATCAGTTTCTTTTTGTTAGTTTGTTTCTTAGGTTGTTAAATGACATTTAGGATACTTCTCATGAATCAACTTTAATCCAAATTTGTGCACCCCTTATATACCGGGGTGCACATTCCGGTCTTTACTATTGGTCAAAATTAGTTATCTGGTTTCCGAGTTTTTTTTTCTTCTCTTTTTTCTTTTATATATTTTAGAATTAGATTTAAAATAAAAGAAATTGAACATTCTACCATTAAACAAAGGGAAAATTGGAAATATATCCCGGATTTGAACTAGCAATTAAAGGATATGTCCTGTAAAGTTCAAAATTAAGGGATATGTCCCAGCCGTCCATTTTTCCGTTAAATACATATTTTTAGACAGTTATGCCCTCCACACATAAAACATTTAATGGTTAAAGAGAGGAAAAATTGGAAATATATCCCGGATTTATGAAGTTGATCATGATGGTGATTGATTGACGGAAGCTGGAGTTGATTTAACGGAAAAAATATGAAGTTGATCAAGAGCATAACTGTCTAAAAATATGTATTTAACGGAAAAAATGGACGGCTGGGACATCTCCCTTAATTTCGACCGTTACAGGACATATCCTCAACTGATAATTCAAATCCGGTACATATTCTCAGTTGCCCCTTAAACAAACTATGCAGAGAGTATACCTTTTCTACTGTTGTTATTCTAACAATCAAAGATTAGATCAACCATGAAGTAATTTATCAATATCATAATCACAATCATGACAAGTACCGCCACATAAGTTAAGATTCTTCTTGTTTTTAATTTCTTACAAAAACTTTTTGCGATCGATTTAAACAAAACAATGATCAACTTCTTAACCCCTTTCCGATACAACCCGAATCGTATTCAAATCAAATTACCACTTTCTTTCCCAATTTCTCTTATTATACAAGCATAGTAAAGCCTAAACCCCTGGACTTAAGCCTAAAATAGAGATTCCTAATGTAAACTGGATTCCAATTATCCCAATTATCGTACGTATTTGATACCCCAAGTACCTGACAATGTGAGAGAGATCTGATTTATTGTACTACAGAGTTTTAATTTGGAGGAACATCATTTATCCATTGGAAGACTTACTTCACTAGTTTCTTATGATCTGGTTTTTACTTCTGACACTTCATCATCTTCATTTCTTTTTGTAAATTATCCCTTAATTGTGTTAACACATCATCTTTTGTGACTAAGTCATGTGCAAGCACAGGTTCTCTAGGTTCACAGTCTTCAACAACTTCCGGTAATATAACACCAGATTCATCAACAAACCCAAACATCCTCTCCTAGTCTTCAGTAGATATCTAGTTTAGCTTTATCTCTTCTATGTGCATATCTAATTGTGCATCAAAAGCTATAAAAGCTCTACTTGTATCTGTTGTAAAACCAAGCCAGAAATATAAATAAAATATGCTTTAACTTGGTATCAGCCTAAACGATCCAGCAAATACAATGGCTTCAAACACACAAACATTGCAACAACTACATATCAATCATCTTGTCAACATTAAGTTGAATGAGAAAAATTGCCTGTATTCAGTAGTAGAGACCCCTATTGTATTGGAAATGGGCGCTCATCTTTTGACTTTTATGAAAAACCCAGTTTTTACCACTGCTTAATGGCTACAAACTAATGGGATATGTAGATGGAAGTCTTCCGCAACCACCAAAACACCTACCAAATACAACCCAGTTGAATCCTGAGTTTACAAAGTTACATGAACATGATCAAATCCTAATGGATTGGTTGTTGTCTTTTCTAACTGAGAGGGTAGTGACCAGAGTGGTTGGATTAACAACATCAAAACAGGTATGGGAGGCTCTAGAAACAAGATTTTCTCCCAATAACCAAGCACACCAAATGCATCTTAAAAGAGAACTTCCCAATGTCAGGAAAGACAACAGTTCTATGGAAGAATAATTCAACATGGCAAAAGAAATCTTTGATGCTTTATTAGCATCTGGAGTAACACTATCAGACGCGGACATGAAGTCATTTGTTATGAATGGAATGGATCAATCTTATGATCCAGTTGTTATATCTCTTAATCTGGCAGGAGACATGACAATGAGCACTTTTTATGCTCATTTTCTCACATTTGACATGCGCCTCCAGCAACAGCTTGCTCTCCTGCAACAACCATTAGCAAATATTGCAGCCAACAACTATTACCCAAAAACATACACTAAAAGATTCAATCCCAATAACAGCTTTTCAAAACAACATCAAATCTCTAGTACCCAAAGAGGTTTAAGAGATAACCCAATACCCTGCCAAATCTGTAGCAAAACAGGTCATACAACAAGAAAATGCTGGTTCAGATACAAAGAAGATAAGCCACTCCAAAAGAACACATTCCCGTCTGCTCTTCAATGGTGTCAGTACCTGTGAAGCAACAAAAACAAGTAAGTCCTTCAACCAGAACCTTATCTTCAAATATATGCACCCCATTGTCTGTTAACAATCGGTCATGTCAAGAACAATACCATAAAAATATTATGGCAGGTGTAACTAATGAAACACGGATGTTAGATCATCAAATACATCCAGAAATGTCTTCCGCTGAAGTCGATCAAGCGGGTACAAATGTTGATGCTCAGACGATAGAGACGCAACTGTCTTCAGACCTCTATGCTGCCGAAGCCATTCAACCAGCACAAACGTCAGAAACTCCATCAACTACTGAACCTGTTCACACCATGATTACTAGAGGGAAATTCAAAAATCCTTTCAATCGTCTCTGTTTGACTGCCACAAAACATCCACTTGTGCTTTCAACTTCTCCAAGTCCAACATGCTACAGTCAGGCAATTAAAGATCCAAACTGGAGACCCTCAATGGATGAGGAATACAATGCACATTTAAACAATGGTACTTGGTCTCATATGCACAAGGGATAAACGTTGTAGGCTCCAAATGGGTTTTTAGAGTAAAACACAAGGCCGATGGGAGCATTGAACGCTATAAATCAAGGTTTGTGGCTAAGGGTTACCATCAACAAGAAGGTGTAGACTTTGATGAAACATACAGTCCTGTAGTGAAACCATGTACAATCAAACTTGTACTCTCACTTGAAACGATTCACGGCTGGCACATTCATCAATTAGACGTTCAAAATGCCTTCTTACATGGAATACTTCAAGAAGATGTCTACATGAAGCAGTCATCTGGGTATGTGGATCAAAACTTTACTAATCATGTCAGCAAGTTAAACAAAGCTCTCTATGGCCTAAAGCAAGCACCAAGAGTTTGGTTTTCTAACCTTAGCTCTTATTTGGTGAATAAAGGGTTCAGAGGATCCATTGCGGATAGCTCATTGTTTGTGCAAATCTCACAATCATGTTCTCTGTATGTACTGATTTATGTAGGTGATATCATAGTAACAAGTTCAAGAAAAAGTGCCCTGCAACAACTCACTCAAGAGTTAAATACAGTATTTGCAGTCAAAGATTTGGGATCTTTATCATACTTATTGGGTGTAGAGGTTTACAGAAACAATAATTCCCTAATTCTGAGTCAACAGAGGTACGTTACAGATTTACTGGTCAAGTATAAGCTTGATGGAGTTAAACCAGTATCAACACCTCTTGTTGTGCAGTCAGTTATCAAAAAGCAAGGTACAACAAAATATGAAGACCCTACAGTTTACAGAAGCATAGTGGGAGCTCTCCAGTATCTCCATCTAACCAGGACAGATATATCGGTAGCAGTCAATAAAGCTTGTCAATTTATGCATGAGCCATATATTGAGCATTGGGAACTCGTCGAAAGAATTTTGCGCTACTTGAAGCACACAATAAACTATGGATTGTATTTTCGACCATCTTTGGATCTTTCTGTGCAGGCCTATACATATGCAGATTGGGCAGGGAACTTGGATGATAGACGCTCCACCAGTGGGTATTGCGTATACTTCGGAGGCAACCTAATCTCTTGGAGTGCAAAGAAACAAAATACAGTTTCCAAATCTAGCACTGAATCAGAATACAGGGGCATTGCCATGGCTACTTCAGAACTTATTTGGATACAATCTTTGATGAAGGAACTAGGATTACAATCAGCCCCTCCTGTCATGTGATGTGATAACTTAGGGGCTACTTACTTGACGGAAAATCCAGTTTTCCACGCAAGGACCAAACATATAGAAATAAATTTCCACTTTGTAAGGGAAAAGGTTGCATTCAAAGAGCTACAGGTACAATTCATATCTTCACAAGATCAAATAGCAAATATTTTTACAAAGGGTCTGTCTTCATGTAGATTTCAGCAGCTAAGAGACAAGTTGAATGTTCGTGAACTCCCACTCAACTTGAGGGGAAGTGTTAGCACATCATCTTTTGTGACCAAGTCATGTGCCAGCACAGGTTCTCCAGGTTCACAGTCTTCAACAACTTCCGGTAATATAACACCAGATTCATCAACAAACCCAAACATCCTCTCCTAGTCTTCAGTAGGTATCTAGTTTAGCTTTATCTCTTCTATGTGCGTATCTAATTGTGCATCAAAAGCTATAAAAGCTCTACTTGTATCTGTTGTAAAACTAAGCCAGAAATATCAATAAAATCTGCTTTAACTAATTGTGATAACGGATTGATAAATCTATGATCTTTGAGGGGATCGATTAAGATTTGGGTTTTATTTCTTCTGTTTTATTTGCTGATACTGCTTTAGAGAGTCGTGCAATATTTACTTTACTTTTTTTTTTTTTTTTAAAATAACATAAAAAAAATATAAAAGTAAAGTAAAATTGAAAGTGGTTTTATTAATTTTGTGAATCTATAGTAAAATCCGGAATGTACAACCCAGTATATAAGGGGTGCACAAATTTGAACTCGATCAACTTGTCTGCTACATAAGTCTTTTCAGGTGGACTTGTTCATCACACCGGTATTTGCTTGGAAGGATGGCTTTCATGGTATTGTTCAACATGTTGGATAATATCCTGTAACAGAGAACAAACCAAACACAAGCTTGAAGATAGTTAAGGGTTAGAAGAAACAACAACAGACTTCAGACAAACACACACACAGGAAGATGGAGTCGCCTGTTCAACAGACTGCCCTTAACTCGATATTTGTCGGGTACACCTCTAGAAAGAGTGTTGCTATACCACTAGTGAGGACAAATCGAATCCAGGATAAAACCACCTGATACCAACCCAGCTAGCAAAAACTCGTTGGTCCGTTGCGAACTTAACAACAGAATAAGAAAGAAAAATTTTATCTACGTGCTCAAAACAAAGCAGAAAGAGGGGAAAAGACGACATGATAATAGCTGCGTTTGGGGTAAGTTGAAAATGAAATTTTCTTTTTCTTTTATAGGCAAATTTAAGAGAAGAGAATTAAATTGTATTTATGAAAAAACTTTTTATTTAATTCCCGTAAATTTTCATAAATAATAAAACGGTTTTTATTTATTATAGGAATTTAAAATAAAAAACCATTAAGCATAGGCACATGCTGGGCACACGCCGACTCACGCCAAGCATACGACGGCTCACGCCAGCTCACGCAAAAACACACGCAAGCACACACAAGCTCCGCAAGCCCGCGACCCGCGTGCTTCGGTGCGAAGCACCGCACATGTGTGAGTTTGCCCACTAGCCCATTCCCTTAGTCCATATCCAATACACAAGTTCTTTCCCTTAGGTGCAACCTTTGTGGTAATATGGATAGACTTCATCCTTGGTTTGTCCAATGTGGGACTAACAAATGGTTTCTCATTCACTAAGAAGTGAAAAGTGGATTTTTTATTTCCACCCCCAATATAAGCTAGTGACCCTTTGGTCCCATCAAAATAAATTAGGTAATAAAACAATTTTTGATAATAAATCATTTTTTAATTCTAACACAACATTGGTGGATTCTTGTTGAGGGCATAACCTGTACTGCTTGTTTTGTTTATGCTTTTATTGATCTGTCAATAAGTTCCTTGTTTCCAAAGAGTAAATCTCCCTGCATTGCAGTTTTCAAAGCCATTTGAGAATTAATCTTAGTTCTTATAACCGTTCTGTAGCTCCTTTAGAATTAACATGTCCTATAACCAAGCTCCTTTGTACGGGACTACCTCGAAGAAGTTTCCTCTGATATCCATAAGCCATGCTCAACCTCAAATACACCAACCTCCTTGATCCTCGAGGCGCAGCGGTGCATGTTTCTCTATTTTGCCCTCTTTAACAAGGTAGTATTTTTTTATTTTCATATATAATCTTGCTGACTAAGTATCTTTGTGGTCCTTGAGATGCGTTCAAGTGTCATTGTTTCACTTATTAGAAAAGCTTTTATGAGTTTACTACTTAATTTGACATCTTGTTTTTAATAAGTAAATCTACTTTAAATTTTACCTTTATCTTTGTTTTAAAAACAACCGTTAATCGATTTTATTCGACCCATGCAGAAGGGAAACTAAAACAAGCAACATGTTTCGTATTACATATATTAACGAATGACACAATTCCTTCACCAGATTTTGTATTCACTTTCAGAAAGTTATATGATCTGAAACTAAAGGTACAATCCGTGATTTGTTTTTAGTCAATTATTATTTTTTTATTCAAAACTGTTATCCTTTATGTGTATCATGTTTTGTAGGAATTCTCATTTCGGTATTGCCATTTCTACCAAAAGACGCGGTTTCCTTGATCAATTTACCTTTTCTATTTTATCTTAAATCCATTTTTTCATTCAATCATGATATAGTAGATAAATATTTGTGATCATCTTCTTCCCTTCTTACATCAGTTCAGTATAATTCACGAGTTTGTTTTACTAGGTGCTACCAATTTTTCCCAAGTTTGCCAACCTTCCGGCGGATAAGTTCTAAACTGCACTTGCTCAAACAAGACCTAGCTACTAATAAAAAACTCAGGAAGCACCTACTTGAATAAAAACTGACTACGAACAACTATAGAACCCCTTAAAAGTAGAAATGAATTAGATTTCATTTCCTTATGTTGCTGTCAGACTTTGTTGTTGAAAAATTTGAATTTTTTAGGATGATGAAGTTACGACATCACTGTTGAATAACAAAACACTAAGTAAAGCACTAAGGTGCAAACTTTTCATTGGATTCAGTTAGCCCCAAATTTAATACTTCCTCTGTTTCTACAAAAGTGTTATTATCATTTTTTTCATTTTTATCTAAAATAGATTAAATTAAAAAAATGATAGTAACACTTTTTTAGAAACGGAAGAAGTAATTTTTGTTAATGACTTTTTTATTTTAGTTGTCACAATATTATTTTATTTAAATTAAACGAAAAGTTACAATTTGATCTTCAAACTTGATTAAGATGGTGATTTATAAATTAATTTTCAAATCTAATTAATTTATTGGTGGTGAAAGTTAAGATTAACAATGGAGATTAGAAAATATTAGGGTAAGTTTTGTTTACCTAATCTAAAAAGAGTTATACATAATTTAAGTTGTGCAGTTGAGATGGGATTTAGAAAAAGTATGATCGGGAAATAGGTAAAACCTTTATGGAATACCCCACAATTACTGATTCTGTTAGGGCCGACAGTATTTATTAGTTCTCGTTGGCAAAGTCAATATACCACGATTGAAATACCATCAACATGAATTTATATTAATGCCTACATCTTTTTTTCCCTTTTTCTGTATATTCCACCTTTAAGTGGTACTATCTTTTGTATCCATATTTTTTTGATCAAATGTATTCTTTTTTATCGATCAGAAAATAAAAACATTCTAACAAATATTTTTTCACTCCACCCAAGAGCTTCATTACATTTTAAATTCTTCGAGCCTAGTTTGGGATCGTTATTAATCGTCTTCAGGCTCGTTACATCATTTCCCAAAAGGCTTCACCATTCTCGAATGTCTTGAGGTTTTTGGTTGGTGGATAATCGACCTTCTTCAACAATTTTAAAGTTCATCGAGCCCTACTCAGGATCATAATACGGGTTCAGGTTAGTCGAACCCGATTCAATAATGTTACACCGATTGTAGCATCGCTGAATCATTTACCACCACCACCAAGGAAATACGGTCAACTCGGTTAAGCTCAACCAATTCAGGGGTTTTAAACATTTTTTACATGTGAGATAACTATCACCTAGTACTTAACTTGCCATTAGTCATTTTCTCAAAACAAAAAAAAACGACATAAAAATGGTCAACGTAGCGTACTTTATTAATTTTGAAAAAAACATGGGTACCTTATACATTACTAATTGAAAGGGGGTACTTTATAAAATTCCCCTTGTTAAAAATGTATAGTTTGATGGTTTCTGAAATTCATTTGATGATAAAATATACTTCTCTCTGATTCTTAAAAGTTGAGATATTTCAAGTTTGCACATTTCTTAAGGTAAAGAGAAGTGAGGGATACTTTTAGGTATTTTTTTCTATTATACCTTTATAGGATAATAAAATAGTAAAATTTAGAAATGACATATCACTAAAACAAGGTTTAATTGGGGGATACCAAGTAAAAAAAAAGAGGTTGTTTTGAGGTATTTCTAAAAACCTCTTATCCATCATTTTTCGTAATACCTAATTTACTCTTGATTAATTAGTTGCTAGTTAATTAACTATCTAAAATAAAACTTAAGATCATTATTATAGTTAGTGTTTTATGTTAGTTATAGAGAAACAGGTAAAGGGGGAGGAGAAGAAGAAGGGGTGTAAAGAAAAAGTGAGATTTGGGAAGAGTTTATAGAAATGAGAAGATCTAATCGGGATGTTGATGTTGGGGAACCTTCATCGGTGAAGGGTTTTACGTTTCCTTTGATAACGATTCTCTATTGTAAGATTTTGTGGATCAAATTTTTATCTATGAGAAAACCCTAGTTCAAGACATTTATGAGCACGAAAGTATAAGTGAAGAACCAACCCATGGAAATGAAGAATATGAAGATAAAAATGCTCCAAATACTCAGGTATAGGTCCAAATGAGGTAGATTTCTTATGTTCGAATCGCCATGGATGTTGAGTGGAAAAGCTCGCTCTCGGCATTGTCAATGTTTAATAACAATGCCGATTTAGCTAATTCGGTATGGTATTCAAACATTACACAATACCGAGATCAGGTATTCCCCCATGGAATATTGATAGGTGGATAATTTACATAATTTGAATATCAATTTTCTATGATTTGCTTAGTTATTTCTCTTGTATTTTGTGTATTTTACGCGTGTTAAAATTTTTGTAGGTCTTTTGGAGTCACATGAAGTAAAAGAAGAGAAATATGAGCTTAAGGCATTGTTCGGATCCATTGGGTCTTAACGGGTGCCAAGCTAGCGAGCAAACAAGTATTTAATGCATAAAATAGAGAATTACTATGAGGCAGCCGAGTTACAAACCAAATCAGAGAATTATTAGGGGGAGGCATACTTTATACTAAGATGTGTTAAAAGGAGTCCAGTTACTAAAGGAAAACATCATATTTGCTTAAGGGCCAATACCTTCCTCTCATAACCTAAACCTATGACGCACAATACAATTCACTTGCGCATCAAGGTTTGCTTCACAACATACCCCAACAGATCCACCGCCGGCAGCTCAGGGTTGAGAGATGGTTACACCGAGATAACAGGGACGAGAGGTCATATTCAGGTTAACAAGCGACCTAATGGAAGGTATTCAATGTTCTGGAAAAAAGTCAAAGAATTCTTGGTGGATATGGATGGAAATCCTAATCACAGTAAATGGAAAGACTTGGCTGATATATTCGATTACTATATTTGTAGGGAGATGAAAGAGTACGTTGGAGTACGTAGATATGTTAACCAATATTATCCCGGAGCTAGACTTATGGAAAAAGTGAGCATATCAACATATTAGGTTATTCTTAAGATTCTTAATTACTTTGCATACTTTTCTTATGTTAGTGTCATTATTGATTCTTTCAGAAGAGACGTGCTCTAAGTTTGTGGGAGACATGTAACAGCTGACAGACATGTTTTTCTGTCATAATTGTTCTCATATTTTTTTCTCAATTTATGTACTAATATTAATATTTGGTACGTTTTTAAGCAATTTTGGAAGAATAAACAATTATGGAAAAGTTGGGTTAAATATGTTAAAGACACTCCAAAAAAGTGATAAAAACACCCATCGGAATTGATAAAGGCACCCACATTTTTTTTAAAGGCACCCACCTTCTTCTCCAAATTTTACAAGATAAAAATTGGCAGGAAAGCGATTTCTCTATCTGCGTGATTTGATTTAGGTTGTGTTTGATAAAAGAGAAATGAAACAGTTCCATGGAAAGTGTATTCCATGGAATCAACATCCTGGGGGAGGCAAGGAAAGACTTTCCATGGAATTAAGTTTAAAACATAGTTTAGACCATGCTTTTTTTTGTATATGGGCCCACAATTCCATGGAAATAAAATTGTAATCAAACGACGGAAAACATACTATTTTCATCGAAAGATAACTAATTCCATGGAATTAAATCCTATCAAACACAACCTTAAGAAAATATCGGAAAGATTAAGGCATGAATATTCTCTCGCCTTAAATAAGGGAATTTGTATATGTTGGGACTTGATTAAGGCCAACCAATTCAAAACAGACCAAAAAGAATCTCGTGTGAGTTGTTTGTTTGCCATTAAATAAGAAAAAGATAATCTCGGATTTTAATTGATAGAAAGTTTTTTATTTTAAGGAAGAAGTATTATTCGTGAATTTTGAATCAGGCAAAGTAACGTGAGAATAAAAATTTATGATCGAGATTTGATGATTGAGTCGTCGAGAATTATTTTCAATAAAAGAAAAGAGATTTGAGAAGATTTAGTGTTGGGGTGTTCGATTATAAATAAAGAAGTGTTAGAAGAGATGGGGTGGGGGGGGTGGGGGTGGCTTTAGCCAGATTCAATAGAAGTCGAAAAAAATTCTGCAACTCAGTTCATCACGGGAAGAAGAAGAAGAAGATCAAGAACATAAGGTTGTACAGAACTGTCGTTAATAACCGTTGCCAAAGCTTTTGAATATAAAAGTAAAGGAGATAGTTTACGCTACAGTTCCAGTGATAATTATAATCTTAAAGCATACGTAAGCGGTCGTTAATCATTAAAGAACTTTAATCTTTCTGCGACACAATTGGTCAGTTCATTTTTTCTCTGTAAGCACTTTTGAGCTATGATTTTATCTTTCGAGTGTGTTTTGAGAATAATGATCTAAACCCCATTGTTGAGGTGACGGAGGAAGCTATTTTTCTATTAATTATGTGGTAATATCTATTTGATTAATTTCTACAAATTTTTTATGATTATTTGCATTGAATCAAAATTGAAATAATGATTTTTTTTAACTAGTTGTATTTTCTCTTAATGGTGCATGCTTGGTCTAGGGATTTTTGATGCTTCATGCTTGCGATTAACAACTAATATTTTAAAAATCTAATACAGGCAATATTTTAGAATCACTTTGGAAGTAAGAATTATATGAATAATGTTTTTAACTGAATCACATAAATTGGTTAATGGTGGAACCCTGAGTCTCAGTCTTTTCTATAAATTTGCTACAATCTTTTGTTAAAATTTTTAATTTTAGCATTTGAAATTTAGGTATAAAATCTTTATTCACAAGTCCGAGTGAACGATACTTTTCTTACCACTGTCTATAACCACATCAACATCCAACCTTTTATCCACTATGATTGTTATCGATACTTTAAGCGCTGGGCTCCGGGATACATTAGATAATTAACCAATGAGATTCATTGATGTTTGTTCTATTCCCTAAACTTATTTCTTATCAATTAATGAATGAAAAAAAATCGTTTAATGGTTACCAAGAACACGAATCATGTCCAAAGGAGGTAAGAGCTTTTTAGTCCAAAATGATAACTGTCGACGTAGTCTGTTATCAAAATACAATACCGACTACGTAGTCGGAATTATCCTTTGTAGTAGAAAACAATAACGACTCATGTCCAAAGTAGGTTATACTAAGCTAGTTCAGTCGGGTGGATGATTTTTGCAACTTTCATGCCGACAGCTTTGTCAGAATTGAATTGATCCTACCAACTATGTCGATATTCTATAAAAAGTATACAAGAAAAAATATGTAAAGATTAAAATGCCGACAGAAGAATAGACCATGCTTATAAAACTGTCGGCATTAATTGAAAAAATATACTATGCCGAGTTCATCTTAAAAGAATACAGAAAAAAAGTAAGACAAGCATCCAAAATAACTATGTGAAATAAAATGACGACTAAAGAATAGAGAATGCCGACAAATGTGTCGACCATGCCGGCAGAACAGTCAGTTGACAATGCCGACTAACTGTTTTTTCTTAAGATAAATTGCATTTTTCAAATCAAACATAAGGCCTTAAACTAACAATCCCTAATATGGAATGCCAAATAAGAGCATCGTTAATCAAACAAATCAAACTTAAACCAAATCAACATTGTCTTACGCGACCAAAGAAAATAAGTTATAAATTTTTCAAAGCTAACAAATATAGATCACTCCCGCCTAGTCTTCTTCGCCACCCGCTTCTTCTTCTTTTCACCAAAAAACTCATTTGCTTCAACATTCTCAACGTTCTTTAGTTTCTCATCGAACTGACGCATTTCTTCAGGGGTCATCATCTCACCTTTCTTAATTTTACAACTAAAATTTTTTCTAATACACCGATTCGCTTCTGCTATTTTTCATATTCATATATACAACATATGTTATTATACTTATATAAGAACAAAATGAATCATTTGATATTTGAGTAAGAATATATCATATAAACAAAAACCACAAGTATAAGCAAAAATATACATACCACCATTGACAAAGCTTTGTAGTTGAAGCTTGATATTAAGAAGAAGCTGGACCAGGGGTTGGCTTCTTCTTCTTTTTTCTGGGGGTGGGGGGGTGGGGGGACTTCAACATTCGACGGACATTCCACGTAACCATGAACAAAAATTCCATATAGTAGGGATCCGCTTCGTCATTGATACTAGCAACCCAATCACTCGTATTTACCTGACAATTTGTGAGCATATCCTTCTAATGTTTCAGGATTGGTTTTGGTGTGTAAGCTATGACAGTTTTGCTCGAGCTCGATTTACATTCACTGAATTGATGCCCGAAAATGTACCGAGTAGGATATAAAACACTACTCTTTTCCTTGTACCCTAGTTGCCTTATTACACGAAAAAGATTGTCATGACAAATCCTCCAGGGTGAAATAACGGTCCGTTGTAAAAGACAACATTATTGGCCTTTGGGTTGTAGTAGGTACACTTCCCTATCCTCATTATAAGGATCAAACACTACCTTATCAACCGTTATTGAAATCCAAATCCAATCTCATTTCTATCAACCGTTTATTGTTACCTGGTTTTGGACCTCCTTTGAACTTGTTATCGAAGAGTTCTAGGGTTGTTGTGATCCCAATCGACATCTATGGTCAAGTATGGAAAATCCTTAAACAATGTTTGGAAGTGTTCGTACGCCCAAACTTATTTCAAGATAATAGAGTTTATAAGAATTAACATGTTGTAAACACACGTAAGAAAACAAAAAAAGGACAACAACGATTAAATTGTTTTGATCTTACCTGGAGGAGAGTCATGTTCCCGCCAAATTCTCTACAACTTTCCTTAAAGGCCTTTCGCATCTTACTCAACAAATGTGCAACCACTACAGTGTCCCACGAGTAGTTTCGGATCTCGTTCAAAGGATGCAACAATCGAAGAAAGTTGGCATTCACCCGGTTTCCACTAGTGTCAAGAAAAATCCTCGTGCCCAAGATATACAACATTTAGGCAGCGGCTGTATGACGAATATCTTCGGGATACAATCTTTGTTGCTCTGCTCTCTCCAGTTTCCCTCAAAAGGTTTCCTTAAGCATCTTTAATTTGAACATCTTGGTAATATTACCATTATTCTTGTGGAAACTTTGTCTTGAAGTCTCAACGTCCTAACCGAAAAACTCAATGGTCAAAAAATACAACTTCTCTCATCCTAAGTCCTTGGCGTAATTTCCTTCTACAACAACTTTAACCCACATATCAAGGCCTAGAGGGTTCAGTCGGCATTGTACAAAAAAGTAAAAACAATACCGACGGTAGACATGTAAAAATTTATGAAAATATACATATGCACTCGTTATGGTATTCAAACTAACTACAATTAATCAATACCGACAGCCTCAGTCGGTATGGTCTTTTATCTAAAATGCAATGTCGACTGACACTCTGAAACTACAATTGAAAATCTGATTTTTCAATTCTAAACTATTTCAACAAGTTCAAATCAATAAAAACACTAAATAAACGATTGAGACCACTTATTTTCTCATTGAATCCATTTGTTGAGTTAGACTTAGATTGTCGTCCTCTTCTTCTTCCAATTATAGAGGCTAGTTTATTTTGAAGATTTTGTTGCGCTTTTCCTTGAGCGGCAGCAGCAATTCGGGGATTAGGTTTAGGTCTAAAAAATTGTTTCGATCTAGCCAAGTTCTATATATATATGTAATTAATCGACGTGATTTTTTTGAATTCGACGATTAATCGACGATCAAAACGAAACGATTAGGAAAATTTATGGAGGTTTTAATTGAGAAGAATGAGGAGGGAATATAGGAAGGAGAATAAAAATATTTTGATTTTATAACTGAAATTTAGGGATAACTTATTAGGATTAGTTACTAATATTAGGGATAAAGGGTATCATAGTAATATCACCATTACCAAAAATCTAAAAAAAAAAAACGTTTGCGGGATTTCTAGGTTGGGTCAATCCAAAGTATCCCCCAATTAAACATTCCTCTAAAACTATGTTAATGTTACTTGTAAACTTTATATTGTTGGAAAGCATTTTAAAAACCTAAGTAACGAATATAAACATGACTATCAAGTTATACACATTTTTATACTAAAAATAATTAATTAAAAGAGTAATTTTACAAATATTGTCGTGTTTAATGAAATATTTGAATTCTTAGGAAACCAAAATTTAAAATAAGCAGATCAATTATAAGAAAATGAAGGAATATATTAGTGTAATTGTCATAATGTAAACTTAGGCATACATTTATTTTATAAATAAAATATTACAAAATTTTATACAAAATTTCAATTTATTTTGCTAAATTTATTATAATTATGTCAAAAAATTATTAAAATACTTATTATATAAATATCTGAAAAATATTTATTTTAAAAAACATAAAATAAATATGCCGATCCGATGTAATATACCATGACAACGCTGTCATTTGCAGAAGCAGTACAACACGATATATTTAATTTTCTAGCACAGCATAACACGAAAATAATAAGTTTCTTCCGTGAGACAGCACGATGTGTGACATGATTGACAGGCTCCGTTGTGTACCATGCCATTCTGAGCCAACACAATTTACACACACCGAATCCATGAATAACTAACTTTGCTCACTTTACACTCATTCTCAGTGCCATCACGTAATCTCCCTTCTCTGCTTCTTAGGCTGATCGATATCACATAGTCTTTAGTTCAATTTTCTTTCCGCAAGTAGATATGTTGTGAGCTTCTTTCCTTTCCTTTTTCTTATTCATGTCCACCTATATTAGATCATCATCAGTTTATTGTGTAGATGCTTCGTGAAAAATATGTTGGGAATATATCGATTTAAGTTACTTGAGAATTGGGAATCATTGTTGCTTTGATGAAGTTGTATAGCCAACTCAACACTGATATACTTCCGCATTATTTACAATCATTTTTGCTCCACTTTTTTGCACTCGTAATTGATCAACCTCTGTGTGGCGATGATGATTATACATACTACAAACGCATATGACATGTGTTTCTGATGTATATTGAGACCCTACTAAGTAACTAGGGCTGTCAATGGATCCGGGCCATTTTGGGTACCTTAAGACCCAGATCTGGACCATATTTATAAAAATTGGGGCCGGTTCCTAATTTAATGGATTTGGAACCGGACCCGATTAAAAATCTAAATACCTGCCGGGTTAACGGGTTTTTAAAATCAACAATAATTTTTTAAAAAACTTTTTATATTGGTTTAAAACAAATAATTTTTCATATAAAGTTATTGTTATATGTATGTAAATGTTCTAATTAAAGATTAAATTTAAGAAAAAAAATGAAAAATGAAAAAAAATCCAAATAAAACTAGACGAAGTCTTTGAATTTTAGATAAAATTAACGAACAAATGACAAATATTCGTGTACCCGATACCCATAGATACTCGTCGGATAATACCCGTTAGGACCCGTTAAAATTTTGGGTCCAATCGGATAATACTCGTCGGGTCTTAAGTTGCTAATAAGTCCAATTTTAAAACCCGAATTCAATTCACCCGGTTCCGGTTCCGGTTCCGGGTAATGGGTACCCATCGATACCCATTGCACCCCATTCTCCAAACCTGGTTCAGCCCCTGTTATTATGTTCTGTATACAATTGCGTTAGGAAGCATTATCTGAAAATGATTAATTTGACTTCTGAGTGGCCAAGTTTCTAAGAAAATATATTTTAAAATATATATATATATATAAAAATATAAAAATATAAAATATAAAAGGTGAAAAGAAAAAGAAGAATCTTAGAAGTTGAAGAAGAGGACAAAATACATGACAAAAGTAGCCGTTGGGCGTTGGGAAGTGCGGGATATCCTCTCAATGATCCATAAGAATTTTAAAATTTTGTCAAGACTTGAACCACAAAGTTGCCAACATTCTTAATCTTGCCTGGATAGTACAAAGATTCCAAGCCCTTGATAAAGAAAAAAAAAAAGAAAAAAGGAGATTCATTTCTTTCTCTTTATTTTTCTTTTCTTGTTTTAGCCTGAAAAAGAGATAAAAAGGAGAAACAGTTAGTATCTTCATTACCCCATCAAATATACATTTTTTTCTTATCAGAAAAAAGAAAAGAAAAGAAAGATTGATCTTCGGTTTAAGGAAGTGGTTATGCATACTAATCAGGAAGGAATATACTTTTGATCTTGGCTTTTATCAACTTAATGTCTTATTGATAGTACACAAAACAAGTTAACTTCAAATCCTGGATTCCAGTTCGGGTGCTAAGTTTTTTTTCTCAAATTCAAATTCTTAGATGGACATTTTTGTTTGAAACTAAGCTGCTTGCCGGACTATCACTCGCCGAGCGCACAAACATAACTTACCGGAATCATATGAATAAGCCGCGAAATGATCAAATTTGTGGCTGCAAAAAGCCTCTTGATCGATCAACAAATTTCTATTAGTTAGTTAAGTAGTGACTTGATCGATCTCTCTACACTTGTTTGTTGTTTATTACAAAGAGAATGAGATAGAAATAGAGATTCTCCGCCAAATTTTCTTATCATCACGATTACAAAGCAAAGAGAAGAATCTTTGTGTGTGTCAGACAAAACCCCACACACAAAACCAAATGCTTCTTGTGAGAGTGAGTTATCGGAGAAGATATATAGACTCTAAGAAGCATCCAATTTAGCAGATAGACTATGCTGACCCAAAGAAAACAAATTGCAATAGCATTTTGCCATAGTGGCGCACATATCCATCACTTATTTTGGTAGAAAAAGAACTAAAATAGAATGTTTCCTTTTAGTTTTTGCCCTTTGGGTTTGCACTGCTCTTTAGTCTTTACTCTTTAAAGCTCATGTGCATACCATTTGCCGATATTCTCATAAGTATCAAATAAAGGATAATCAGAAAAAGGAAAATATATTGGTGGTTGACTTTATTTATTTACAGTACAAGTTTTTCATTTTAGTCGGTCAATGGTCAGGTGAAATGCATTGATGCTACTGTTTCAGATGCATAACCTTTCTTTCTATTTTCCGTTTTCTTTTGCCAATTCAGGGTGTATTGTAGGTTAGACCTCAAGTATATTTAGGCCCGATGGTATACACCATTTAAAGGCTTGATTCCCTTTTGACCCATTAGCATTTAGCTTCACGAGGGGATCAATGCGAAAGTCATTTAGGGTTGTACATGGTTGTTTTCGGTTTTTCACCAATCTCAAATACTGGAGGCAGATTTCGGTACCGTCCAATCAATCATAAATTGAGTTAAGGAGATTGAATTGGTTAGTCTATAACTCTTGGCCATTGTATTTGGTTTACCGACTTGATGTTCGTTGGTCCTTGTTCTCTTTCCTTCAGTTCTTTTCTTGCAGTTATTCATTCATACTTTTGTTTAAGCTTTAAAGGTGGCCATCATCATTTAGCTATTACATATCTTTTTCTCGGGTCATATGTATAGAACTAACTTCGGAATTGGGCATAGTATGAAAGATCTTTTAGAAGCAGACATTCCTCCGGGGGGGGTCGATTAGGACGTGGACATAAGGGTCTCTATGACACAATCAATAATTCGATTCATTTTCAATTAGGGTTTGCTCTAACCTCTTTAGGGGTTATTACTTCTTTGGTAGCTCAACACATGTATTTTTTACCTGCTTATGCATTCATAGCACAAGACTTTACTACTCAAGCTACGTTATATACTCATCACCAATACATCGAAGGGTTTATAATGACAGAAGCGTTTGCTCATGGAGCGATATTCCTCATTAGAAATTACATTCCGTAGTAGAATGAAGATAATGTATTGGCAAGAATGTTAGACCATAAAGAAGCTATCAAATCCTATTTAAGTTGGGTCAACCTTTTTTTGGGGTTCCATACTTTGGGACTTTATGTTCATAATGATGTCATGCTTGCTTTTGGTACTCCGGAGAAACAAATCTTGATCGAACCCATATTTGCCCAATGGATACAGTCTGCTCATGGTAAGACTTCATATGACTTCGATGTACTTTTATCTTCAACGAATGGCCCAGCATTCAATGCAGGTCAAAGCATATGGTTGCCCGGTTGGTTTAATGCTATTAATGAGAATAGTAATTCACTATTCTTAACAATAGGACCTGGCGACTTCTTGGTTCATCATGTGATTGCTCTAGGTTTACATACAACTACATTGATCTTAGTAAAATGTACTTTAAATGCACGTGGTTCCAAGTTAATGCCAGATAAAAGGATTTTGGTTATTAATTTACGGAGGTTGGAGTGTGCGTTGGTATGAGAGGATAACAACTTGGCGGTTATATGAATGGATGAATGAAGGCACCGCAATCAGCAGAGAGAAAAAAAAAGGAGAATGAATGAAATTAATGTATCATGGGTGCATGAGGTGGGGAAGAAAATCAAGATCATTCTCAGATTTCATTGTCAAATTCCTTCTAGAGGTGTTAAGTATGTCGTGTACGCACATTTATTAGGCACAACACGACATATGAACTTTATGTGTTGTGTTGTGACAAACTAATGAGAACATCAGTATTCACGCCAACAAAAATACAACACATCACAACACAACACAACACAACACACTAAAAAGTAACACCACACCACAAAGATGGACGCATTGGTGGAATCCTTTTCTTCAAAGTAGGTAACGGATTCTCCGATTCTTGAAAAGATTATCACTACCAAATTTTGCTTGAGCATGAATGCATTACTGCATTTAACCATTTAAAGATTGACGCATTTAACTGCATCAACATTACATTGTACATGCAACCCTGAGTCATCCGGTGCAAGACAACGTCACTTGTGTTTCCCTGATTTTTGTGTTGGTCTTTGGGATTGAAAAACCTCTTTATCTTCTCAATAAATAGTAGATACCAAACAATTTGACAGGATGGGTCTGCATTGGGGATCAGAGTCTTGCACGGTAAGACTGATCATCATCATCATAATGAAATCTGTGTCGTACATGAATTTCTGTTTTACATTTCCTTGTGACAAAACATTATTAGAGAGAGAAGGGGTTGCGTGATCCTAGAAAGCTACGCATGCCCGGCATTGCAGGGAGTGGACCAACATTTCATCTCTTTCCCCCACCAGAGCACAGAACAGAAACCACCACACACGGCGCACTAACTGCACATTAAAAGAAAAAACAACACACTGATTCATTCTAATTCGTTACGTCACTGTTTGAATCTGAAATTAGTTGTTTTACCGACCAATTTTATATATTCTCTCTCCTCTCCCCATATATTACAATTTCTCCAAAACTCCTTATAGTTTCCACACCTAAGAGAAACCTACTAACTATGCACTATTAGTATCATGAATTGGATAAGTATTACTCTTTCAAAACTATTACCTTCGGGGTCTTGGGATAGTGTTTTTTTAGTATTTTAGAGTTTTTTTATTTTTATTTTTTTGTATGGTTCGGGTTATCGGAAAACAATATATATAAAATATAATTTAAGGTTCTAAAAAAATAAATAAATTTTTGTTTTTTTTTTTTGTGAATGAAAAACTATTAGTCACATATCGGAGAGTTTTCAATCTTAAATTGTTTTAATTTAATATATAAACTTATTAGTCCCACATCGGGGAGATCCCTCTTCTTAAGTTGTACTAGGTTCGTATATAAACAAGTTTTTCTCAACCTATAGAGACAATCCTAGGAAAAAGGGTTTCTCCATATGTTTGGAGATACCAAAAGAATAATAATTGTTTTTATTATCTTTCTCAAGTTTTCGAGATTTTCCTTAAGGGTTATTTCGGAGTTGTCAAGCTCAAGTTGAGCATGTACTGCATATGCTAGTAGTAGGTATAGTAGGGTGTTTTATCTTAGAGGCATCCGCCTTGTGGGGGCCATAGCATCACTTTTGGTGTAGCCGGGCGCTAATGTCTTAAGGACAGCGTGTTGAACACGTGACTCACTATGTTTTCCAAAGTTTTGCCATGTTGTTGTTGCGGAGATCTGGGGAGTTTATCCGTTTCGTCAAATCGATCACTTCCAATACAAAAGAGCTAAGTATCAATAACTTTTCTTTATTTGAATTTTCTTCATTTTGATTATTGTGCCCAACAATCTTAAGACATTAACTTTAGTAGTAATCAAAAATGAATGCTCGATTTGTGAATCGTTGACATTGATATTATATTGAAAAACAAAGGATATTAATTGTGAAGTGAAAAACAAAATTGAGTTTTTTGGTCAGTTGTAGAGTTTCGAGTATATCTCTTAACTTAAAAGAAATTTCGACAAATCCTTTTAACCGAATATAGCAAACATCCTGATAGTTACCCACACCAAATTTAAAGAATTTTTGGAATTGTAAAAGTATTTTTTAGGTATTTTACAAAACTTAGAAACGTTCCTGAAAAATTCTGACGGGTAGAAAAATATTGTTGAATAAATTAGTTTTTCTGGGGTAACCATGTGTTTTTGAAATTGTGATTCGAACGAAGTTTGTAGATATAGATGTTATCTTCAAAATTCATTTTTTATTTTCCGGTTCGGAATTGTGGTTTGTGAGATATGGTGTTTGTAAAAACGTTGCGTATGTTTGTCCAGAATATCAATAACTGTATCTAAGCTCTAGATTAGTATGAGATCTTGCAACCATTTACAGTGGTACTTTTCACCTTGTATATAACATGAAAAACCGGTACTAATGAGTGCTTTTATCCATGATAGATTTGAGATTTCAATTTAGTTGAAATATTTATCATAAACAACTTAGAGCAAGTAACGAATTGATTTTTGTGACTTAAAGTGATAATATCTTATATGTGTTAGGTTAGTATCACATTGCTAATGAATAAGATGTTAAATCAGTTGTGTATGAGTTATCCATTGTGTTATAAATCACTTTGATTATATGTGCTTTGTGTAGTATTAATTGGCGTGAATCACATGATTGGTTAATAATTGTGTATTAGCAATTTCTATGGTGATTTCTAACTCATTTCGAATATGTTACCTTTCGTTGAAAATATGAGAATTATAATACACTAGTATACCATAGTCATATGGATAGTGAAGTATAAAGTATCTTTTAGTAACTAGTGCAACAAAAAAGGTTAAGTGATCAAATGTACTTGAATTGATACGTATGTACACATAAATTGTTTAGGGTTTTTATTACCAAGTTTTGTTACTTAATTATGATAGTGATAGTCTAATGTGAAGAGAGACTTAAGTAACTTGATAACTATGTGTTCGTAATAAATATTTTGATAAGATGATCACTTATGATATCTTGATAATTCTATATTACCTATGACGAATGAAAGTATCAACCAATTTTTTGAATCCTAGTTGGTCAGAAGTTTTATCATCTTAAGTTGAATGATAAATTTAGTGTTAATCTCTGATAACTTATATTTTTTTAGTTGTGTGCTTATCTCCTCGGAACAAGAGAATTGAATATTCAAATTTGAATGGAACAATTGACATTCTTACTGTGTTAAGTAATTTTACTTTTCAGTGGAGATGATAAAAAGAATTGGTTGGTAAATGCCAGAAGTGCTGGAACGTGTGCTCCAGAAAAGGCATATTTTGTCTTCTACCAGGAATGGAAAAGACTAAAAGCATTTTCATGAACAATTCAACTATCAAAATAGTTGAAGAAATAGGTAAATGATGTGCAAGGCCTGTCAGGTATGGATATTAATCAGATTATGATATCATTCTCAATATGTGCATTGCGAATTAAAACTAGTGCCAAATGCTATCTACCTAAGTTACTATGAAATGTTATACTTGGAAATATGGTCTTGTGATGCTTTGAGTGTTAGCTTAATAGAACAAGACACGGTAGATAAAAGGGAAAATCTTCAATGAATTGAGAATGAATACATGAGCATGTTAAATCATAATGTTGGTATAGAGTACCATTATATGGTGTGTCTTAGTTAGATGCAACCTAAAGGACACATAATTGTAGTTTCTTATGTTGAGAAATCCTAATAATTGTGGGGGGTCTTATCTCAATTGTGGGGTATAAGAAGGAAACAAGTATTTGTTTAATTTCTCAAGTGATTCATAGAACACCCTAGACTTATATGTGCCCTACCCTGTAGACCTTAATTGTGGGGGTCTAAGGTGAGAATGAAGAGTCGACTTCTTTAGCAAATCATTGCATATGATCACCAAAATTGTAGTATGATAATTTGAAAGTTTTGAAGCTAACAACATTTAACTAAAGTAAATTTTATTGTTGAGGATGTTGAGTTCTCGACAATAGTTTTTTGAGGTCGGGTTCTCACACGAGATTGAATAAGTCAGACAGAGACTTGATTTTGTGAAATTGTTGTTAGAGAATAAAGTAGTGATCTCTTGGCACATACTCACATGACACTAAAATTACTACATCAGGCATTGTTTGCCATTATTGTCAGTTTGCTACATTAGATGGATGTTGAGACATTATACATAAATGATTAGTCAAAGGTGGACAAACCTTAAGGGTTTGGTTAGCACTAGGGGTACAAACTAACTACACCTACATATACTTGACCTGAACCAAGATGTAAGTCAATGACCTATAAATATTATTATGTGATGATGATGAATACTAGTGATGTACACTAATGAAGTTGATAGTGTATTTACACTAAATTAATTGAAGGTGCATATGTTTAGCATGCCTTTGTTACGTTTTTTATAACCACTAATAATTTTTTGTTGTTTAAAGTTTGACAAGAAACTAATATGTTGTTGAAGTGGTCTAAAGGATCAGAAAGAACCAAAATCGAATTTTGATGATATAGTTTCTGTCAAATGTGTGTTGTAAAATAGGTGTGCATGTTTCCCATTTTATCCTGGATAATTACAGGGTTGCTCTGATCACAGGACCAGAAAATTGGGATGCTTGAGGTAAATATTTAATTTCAAATATGTGATATATATTGCAGCAACCTTTGGAGGAAGATGTAATGACCGTACTAGTAAGTAGTACATGTATCTTGTATATGCATTTATATGTTATACAACCACTAGAAAACATGTGATGTTTGTGATTTGATTGAAAGACTAAGTTGTTGTAGACAAGCATGATCCAAAAGTTCATTGGAACCAGAAGAAATTCTGACGGGAATGGTCTTTGTCAAACTCGATGCGTTTAATGTGTGTTGTAAATGTGCAGTGAATTAGGTGTACAAATATACATGTGATCCCAGAAGAATTAATGGGATGATCTGATCAGAAATTTGAAGTACTTGAGGTACATTTTAAATTGTATATGTGCATGATACATATTACACTGACCTTAAGAGATATTGTGATTTCAGGCTTTGGAGAATCTTAGCCTATGTGTGTACTCTCTTAAGATGTATAATTAGTTGGAAATCCTCCAACAGACATGAAGAACTCGACTGAGATGAAATCAGAGTTTCGTTTGCTTAAATTAAAGCATAAGAGGAAGATGAATTGCTAAAACCCTTTTGTTGGGTATTCTTCTGTGACTGAAGCATGTGGCCACCACTGCTGAAGTTCAATTGACTATGTGGATCTAAAGTAAATGAGCAATGGAAAAGTCTAGACAAACTCAGAGAAGGCTAATTCGGTAAGAGCTACTCTCTAATGAAGTTATTTTTGTAGACTTAGTGAAGTCAAGAGAAAAATCAGTGGATCCTTTGACGGAAGGATAATCTAGAGAGATAGTTTGTTATTGCATCGAGGGGGATGGGACTTAAGCTCAAGAAATAAAATTGCCATGAAGGACACTCAACCTTAGTGACTGGAGATCCCAAGATCAAGGTTCAATGAGACAACTAATTTGTGGTAATTAAAGGTATGAACTATCAAGAGAATTACATTCTCTGTCCCTCCCTATGGTGCATTGTTGTGATAGTGTGACTGCATGTGAAGGATGACTTTTAAGAAGTATTAATGAGTTCTATAGTTTCAATTTAAGATTTAAGTGGGGTGTAGCAGTAACACTCTTGATAGAACTCACATATCTGAATAAGGAAGTGGGCCGCTTCCTATGAGAATATGAGCTGATTCTCTAGAGCATTCTGAGAAACGGGATATTTGCTCAGGGACAAAATGAGCACAACGGCACGAGCTTGGAAGCACCTTGGAGATATCATGCGTGGTTGTTATCACGAATTACACCAAACGCTAGCAGTTCAAGACATTGCGTTCACTGTCTCTAGCAAGTAGTTCCGGTAATCTCTCACTAAGCAAAGTTTCAAGACCTCATGGACACCTCTGCCTAAAATGGTATTTCCTGCGTTTTATGTGATTTTCATTTTTATCGAGATTTAATTCATTTTGAGAAAATGAGGTTTATGTTGTTGTTTTTTATGGTCTTGGTATTGCTGATACTTAGGACCTAAGAGTCACTAGATCACTGGCTAATTTTCACTTTGGTGAACGGAACCTTTAGCCCCACTATATATGGGTAACTAAAGATGAAAGCTCTCTATACAATTATGATTTATGCAATCAATAGTATGACCTTGGGGTCAACACACTTTTGTGTGGATGAGAGGACGTTAGAATGGCTAATATGACTTCAACACGCACGGTCGTGGGATTGAGGTGTTGATTTACCAAGATCTATATGTGTTTTTCATGTTTTACTGAGGTTTTTCATTCATGTGGGGGTTGTGGAAAACAATATATATAAAATATAATTTTTAAGGTTTTAAGAAAATAAAGAAATTCTTGTTTTCTTTTGTGAATGGAAAAAATATTAGTCCCACATCGGGGAGTTTCCAATCTTAAATTGTTTTAATATAATATATAAACTTATTAGTCCCACATCGGGGAGATCCCTCTTCTTAAGTTGTACTAGGTTATTATATAAACAAGCTTTTCTCAACCTATAGAGACAGTCCTAGGAAAAAGGGTTTCTCCATATTTTTAGAGATACCAAAAGAAAAATAATTTTTTATTATTATCTTTCTCAAGTTTTTGAGATTTTCCTTAAGGTTTTTTTTGGAGTTGCCAAGCTCAAGTTGAGCATCTACTGCATATGCTAGTAGTAGGTGTAGTAGGGTGTTTTATCCTGGAGGCATCCGCCCTGTGGAGGCTATAGCATCACTTTTGGGTGTAGCCGGGCGTTAATGTCTTAAGGACAACGTGTTGAACACGTGACTCACTCTGTTTTCCAAAGTTTTACCATGTTGTTGTTGTGGAGATCTGGGGAGCTTATCCATTTCGTCAAATCGATCACTTCCAATGCAAAAGAGCTAAGTATCAATAACTTTATTTATTTGAATTTTCTTCATTTTGATTATTGCGCCCAACACGGGTTTCTGTTTTGACATTCGTCATTCAGATGGATTTGTAGGTTCTTTGAGATGTTTCTGCTTATTTTTGGTAAACCATCCATATATTTTAATAATTTTTCCAATTAAAAAAAGAAAGAAAAAAACAATATTATCTTCGTTTTAAAACCATAATGAGTTAACTAGCCCCAAACTTCAAAGAAAAATGAAAAACTAAAATGAGAATCTATATATCCTCTTTACATTCCTAATTCTATATAGTTTATGTAGGGTGTAACCCTGTTAAAATTAATCTACGTCTCTATTAGTTTCTGTGTACACAACTATTATAGTAGCCAATAGGACATGGCTTGTTTCAGGTGAAGGGAAGAAAAAAGGATTTTGGGCTTCATGAGTCAGTTTTTTGGGCTTGTATTTGCTAACATGGTCAGTTGACTCTGCTTGCAATATGGGAGGTTTCAAGTTTAAGGAAAACTGGATTTGTGCCAGCACTACGCACCGGGCATATTTAATTTTTCATCACAATTACCTTTAATTTTTGATTTGATGAAGCCCCGCCATGTTCCATCGTGATGCATTAAATCTTGATTGCAGATCCCATGATTTCATCTCTGAAAGATTTATAATTGTAATCCAACCTATTTTATTAGAGAAATCTTAAAAAGAATTGACTTTTTGAAGAATATAACACTTTGGAATAGTAAAAAATATATACCTTCGTGTAAGATTCTGTTAACACTTTGGAATATAGAACCTTTTTATAGATTATCAGAATTCTGTTTTCAGTTAGTTTTACACCCTTTTTTTATTATTTCCTAACATAATCACGGTTTCTGAATATGGTAGGTTCATGACTTTGGAATCGAAATACTAACAAATTCCAAAGTGAATTTGGTTTTGATGTATATTCCTTAGAGTTTAAAACACGGTAAGACAGGGTTTTTCTTTTCTATTGTTTTTTTCCCTAATTTTTTAAAACAATCATACATTACCAAGTGTCTTCCCCAAAACTCTCTTTTCACAAAAGCCATAAAAGTCTTATTTCGGCCAATAGAAAGCAAGGGTTTCCTTACCGTTCAACGTGGGAGCTTTATTTGTCTAGAGCTTTAAGTCTTTAGATCGGTGGAGTATGTTCTCCCTTCATTCTTTCTTTTTTGATGGTTCTGACGTCAATAGAATTTACGTGTTTACTAATTTTAAATTCAGATCATTAGTATCATCATCTGAAGTAGTTTAGTCACATTCTAATCAAACTAATCAACAAAAATCCTAAGTACAAATAAAGCCATTCATCCCAAAGCCAGTTTGAGGATTTGTAGATGGATCGTAATATAGTGGCTACCATCAATTCAAAATTACCCTGATATTTGCCTTACTACGACTCTTTGGTATCAAATATGTTGTTTGCTCCTCACACTTAACTACGTAAAGGACGACGTGACGGTTAAGATATTATCATTTATCAATGGATTATAAACCAACACGTCGCGACAGTCAAAGTGCTCAAATCTTCCCGTCCCATGCTAGAAGCACTGGCGTACTGCTATATGATTCTTAGATAGAAGGGATGTCCTCAGAGACGGACCTAGTAAGGGGCTAATCCAGGCTATAGCCCATCCCTATTTCTAGCCAGCAATTTTTTTATATAGATAATATGTTAGTACTTGTGTTTTAGCCCATGTATTATTAGAATTAGCCCATGTAAAATTTTTTCTCTATGTAAATTTTAGCCCACATAAGAGAAATTAGACTTTAGATCTTATTGAAAGTAAAAAAAACCTCATTTTTCTCCACATATATCTCCCATATTTCTTCCATAAATTGTATATATAATCACTTTTTATTATTAATTATATTTATTTTAATCTTTATTTATCTATCTATCTAGTATTATATAGGTGAATTAAAATTACAAACTAATTATATAATTCATCCTAAAAAAATTACCGCAGTCTTTGACCGCCTCGCCAGATCATTACTTTTTTAGCCCTACCCAAAGGATAATCTCGAGTCCGTCCCCGGATGTCCTGGTATCTATAGAATGAGACTTGTCGTCTAGTTCTATATGTCATTATGGGATGTTGAACACCAGTTCAGTTCTAAGATCTGTTAAACCATAGATAGAATAGAAATCCCGAATATATATTATGGGCATAAGCCCATACCATAGTGGACCGAGACTAGTGGTCTAGTATCATACTATCACTCCTAGAATGGCTATAACGCAACCCAGAAACTAGTGATTGTCTCTTAAAATAAGGGCTACTATATTGATGCCCGTGTTACACACCCGGTATATGCATGTGGTAATTTCTTATTATAGTCTTTTAAATTATGTTGGTACCAACATTAAGTAGGTCTTGCATCTGGTTTATATTGTTAATTTATACTATTTTTTTAAAAGACGGGTGCATTTATATTGTTAACACATTCATTTGTTGATGCTAGTATACTTCGTTCAGTAAGGTACTCCTATTCTAGCTTTTTAATTAGTATCAACAACTAAAAAAAGCTAATAGATATAAACCTTATCAAATAGCCGATAATTTTAAGTAAATATGAATAGAACTAAGCAATATTAAAAGTAAAATAGTATTTAACTCGTGCTACACATCGAATACAATAGGAATTGGCCCCCCTTTGGTGAGGCAAGGCTTCGCCCGCACCCGTCTCAGAAGGGGGAACCAAATTCACCAATTACATACTTCTTCTGTTTCAAAATAAATGTCCGCTTTGACTAAGTCAAATTATTAAGGAGACCGGAGCAATATCCAAAATTTACCCATATTAAATGTTATATTGTTACTACAATTAAAAATAAGTGAAAATTATAGTCAAAAATACTTTTATTTTTAAAATGAATGAAGTATAAGCAAGAAAGATATTGCATATTTATTTCATAATTATACACATATTATTTAAGATTTTAAACTAGATCTCATTAAAAATAAATTTATGAGTATAAAAAATCCAAGGGTATATTTGAGAGTTTATCGAAATAATACGACTATAAATAAAAGCTTTAGCTTCTGCAATGTTACTGATCATATTTATAGGCGTGGTTTGACCCTTGCAGCCTTCATTTCACTCGCTGAAGCTTTAGCTTCTGCAATGTTACTAATCGTATCCCCCTAAAAAGGTTTCAAATCAAAATATTTGAGAAGAGCAAGGGTCAAACCACGCCTACAATCTAAGTTTCCTTCAAAAATAGAACATAGTACTCATACACACAACAGAATAGAAATGTTTAGTCTGACACCTTTATTAACTTCAAGTTTAATTTCCTGCCTAGCATCCTTCTAAACATGGTTGGTTTTCTTTGCTAAACTATTACTTCTTATAATGTGAAAACACAACCTTCTAATAATCTATTATTCCAAAAAGAAAGATCATGTTCACTTATATAACAAAATCGAAAACAAAATCACAAATATGACATTATGTCTCTTATTCTTTTTTCTTTTGATCTGCCCAAAAAAAAAGGGTCTTTATTAAAAATTCAATCAAAAAAATCCAACAGCTATGTGTTAGATTAATTATATGATTCATACCCTTTGGAACTGTTTACCCATTCTATAGAAACATGTAAAAATAAACATCAACTACATACATAACAGAGAAGGAAAGGAAAAACGATACTAAAAGGGGTAAAACTCGAAAAGAGAAAAGAGTAGAGAACTTATCGAAATGAAAATAGAAAGAAGGATACCAACATTCACATGTTGAGTGTGAGGGTCCACTCACCCAACATACACATTTTTAGGCTTTAAGTCTTTGGCTAGGCAGTAGTTCAATGGGGCTTGCCTTTTGCAGTCAAATTAACATAGTCCGGAATCAAATTATTCTGAGAAACCAAAATATAAATCATTCTAAGAATACCAAAGCCTTTGATCTCTTTAAGAAAACCCCTTTTATCGGCACTCTGCAAGGATAAACGTTGGATCGGGAACACACTTCAATCATCACAGCTAATTAACTAAATATTATACTCAGACTTGAAATGATATACACTACTGACCTATGCTTTCTTGAACTGATAAATTGGTGACGATATTTGGGATGCAATGTTTGCTGTCTTCAGCTTTGCACTTGGGGCAATGCTCTTATAACCTTCAGTTGTCCTATCTTTGGATTGGTTATTCAACTTAGGATCATTTAAGTTCTTATCCAATCTATCAGCAACAATATCCTGCCTTCTAAGTGCCTCAGCCATATTTTCAAATGTATTTGAGGCATGCAGTCAATATTCTGTGAAAAGCACCCCAAAACCCAGAATTTGCCTCAGTCAAAATGTTAAGAACATAATAAGAATATATAAGACATAAATAAAAGTTACAGAACACAGTACCATAACAAACTCAACTCCTAACTCAGGACGGTTAAATTGAATTCGACACCTATTACGATCAACTGTTAATATCCTTGAGGCTTAGAACCTCATCTATTGGGGGTTTACATGGAAAATTATGAGAACTAATTTCATTCACTGGCAAATATACAATTGTAACTTTCTATATTGCTTGTGATGTTGTAAGCCCGTTAAGACTTAAATTGAAACTGCACTGTCAGATATAATTCTTAATTACTTATATCCCAAGTAGCTTACCAGATATAGCTTTTTCCCCTCCACATAAAATCCAAGTGCCTCTAAGTGTCGCCTACTCATTTATTTATTTTTTACGGAGAAGTTGGTGGAAAATATTTGATTTCAGTATAAGAAACAACTGAAACGACATAAAAACAGTAACTAGATGTGTAATGAATGATTAATCACCTTGCAGGATGTATCATATCCAAAACTTATGGGAACTTCCCTGGACTTCAGATCACCATCAATAGTCTTTGGGCATCCCACCACTCGAGTTTTCATATTCCCCCTAAAACGAAGTACAAAAAAGTTCAGTTTTTGCTTGGGAACTTAAAAAACTCACAATAAAAAGCATTCTAAAGGAACATGGCCAATATAAGATAAGCATAAAGAGACTTTTTCACATATAATATAACAAATAAAAATTTGGATAGATAGTTTTGCAGATACCTGTTGATAGCTGCATCAATAATGATTTAAATTAGGTTGGCATCAGCCAACATATGAATGGTGTCCATTGCACGCTTGATAATGCCAACTGTCATAAGCTTATTACCACTGTTACGACCGTCCATCATGAGAGAGTTTGTCAATCTTTCAATAGTAGCGCATTGTGCCTTACGGACCCTTTTTCCAGTATCTACCTACTGCCATAAGTTATATCCAAATAAGCAGATTCAGTATATTTATAATATATTCTCAGAAACCAAATAATAAAAATTAACTGAACTAATTGCAGAAAAGCTCTTCATCCGTTTCAGAAATGCAACTAAAGTTTAATTATGTAATGAGTGATGATCTTTCCTTGGTGTGGTTGTCGACGGTAAATTCAATAATTCCAGTTTTCAATTTGTTACATCTACTCAAAACCCAAAGTACACACTTAAGTCGTAGCCAGTTGAAAATCAGTAGGTATAAAAGTTTCATTCGAGGCTACAAAAAAACTTAACTGTACAGAGTATGCATTTCGATCTATTTATCAGCCTCTAACTATTCATTTTACTAAAAAGGCCAATTCTGCATAATAACTACATAACATTAATCCCCATAGTTTCACTGTCCTCAAATACACACAATTCGGTGGCGCATCTAAATTTAGCTAGAAGAAACTATAAACTCTGAACTAAACATACCCCACAAATTTTTTTGAATTTCTCTAACCTAATTGATATCCAAAAGTCATTGCAATCTATAAAAATTCTAGTGTTTCATTTGGATGATTTTGATTAGATCAATAATTACAAACTAAGTAACATACTTAAATACTTAATCTACTGAACCTACAATATCAAATTGAAATAAAACTAAGGTTTCAATTGAAAAAAACAAAAAAAAACGTACCCAACAAAACCCAAATTGGGGGAGGCCATTAAAAATCAAATGTAACTTTCTCTTCTTTGTCCTTCACTTTAATGTTAAAGCTTGTCATCAAGGTTTAGTGATGCATCTTGAGCTTGAGATACTTCCGCAATTATGTTGCAGGTTGATCATTAGTCTTTGCTTAACAATTCCTATGAAAACTGGCCTTGAAAAAAAACCAAGTAGAAATCACTGTAAAACAAAAAACTCATTTCAACATACATATGTAAAAGTTTAAGAAAGTATAGTCGTTACCCATTTCAGCATCACATCTGTCTCACCTTATGAGTTATTGAATTGTACATAAATGAAATCTTATTAATTTAATAGCAACTTGCATGAGAGGCTATTGGTCCGCTAAACACTTGAAAGGTTCAACTGATCAAAATTCTCTGGCTCTATATATCTGTTTTAGTTTCTGCAAATCTCTTGACTTTTGTACAGTGGCAACTGGCAACTTTTTTTTCTTCTTTTTCCAATACTAGATAATTAGAATCAAAGGTATGGTACTACGATTCATATAAAAAATGCTTAAAGAGTACATTATTCAACAACCTCTAAAAAGAAAAGATCGTACAGTTAACAACATAGACTAATGGATTTGCAGTACACCGTTCTTTTGATTAATTAGGTTAATACAATTGCCAAGTTAGTTTTAAATCTTATCTATAATATTGACAGTAGTATGTAATCAAACAAAACAGAAAATATACCATTTGTGAATTTATTTATGTCATCAAAACAGAAAAAAAAAATCAAACAAATGACTGGTAAATAAGAAGTTGACAAACCTAAATCCGAAAACCAATGCCCACTCTTAAACATTTAATTGAACCCCGTTGTTCATAAGAAAAATATCGATCATACGACTATACTGTTTGAGATGGCGGTAGAAAAAAAAAGAGTGAGCTAGCATGTTCAACTGTCAATGACTGAATGTCGTATACGAACGAATATAGAAGACTTGCTTCAGGGCTGTGATGTAAAAATGATATTATGAAAGGTAATGAATAGAACCATCTTTCACTTGATATGACATAGGGGATACATATGTTGATTGTCCACCAGGAATACCACACTAACAATATAGATAAGAACTTCCGTATTTTGCTAATCTCTACAGAAAAACAAAAATTCCATGCAAAAGTTATAAATCCAGAGAAAGATAGATTACCGCTAAATCCCCTGGTTCATCCTTAGGTGAGAAAAGTGAAGGTACCAGAATCATCAAAAATCCTCCTGATATATGTCCATAACACCATCCTTTTCTGCAATATGAAAAATGCCAACATATGAAACTATATCGTTAGCATTTCTGAATTATATACACGGGGTTCATGGAGAAGGAACTTTACCAAATTTTGGTTCTACATGTGCCCACTGCCTCTTCTTTCTTCTTGAAACTTCTGCATGAACAGCGAGAACATGTTGGTAGTCCACCATTCCTGAAGAATGTGAAATCTTGAATATATCAAACATTGTTTGTTAATACTGAAAAAATCAATATACCTTTTCATAAGCATCATCTCCAAGCTTTGCCATGAATAATGAAAAACATAGCCCAGCATGGTAATTTTTTCCCATCATGTGTCACAATAGAGTCCAATCAACACCTAGTATCCTTGCTCGATTTGACAACCGCCATGTTTCTGAATGAAAATGGTTTGAAACAAATTCAGGTAACAATTAGAGAGCCATGTCAAAAACATAAAATAGGTTTAGGGCTAATAATCACAAAATTAAAAGCAATCTTGTACAAATTAACCCTCATATATACATAAAAATTGCCCTAGAATCAACAATTGAAGCAACTCTGTAAAAAAAAAAAAATCAAACCTTCCAGTTCCTCTCTCAGACAACATCCTTCTAAGAAGAGCAGTGCTTTTTCCAGCGAACACAGGGCCAATAATAGCATGAACTTCACCAGAAGACTGCTACATAGCACACACAATGAGTCTAAATCACCAAAAAAAAAAAAAAAAAAAAAAAAAATGTTCTCTCAAAACTTTGAGTACCCAAAGTTTACTGGTTAAGTAAATTTATTCCGAAAAAAAAAATCAAATAAAAGTAATGAAAAAGAAGTTGCCAAACCTAAATCTGAAAACTAATCTTCACTCTTAAACATTTAATTGAACTCCGTCATTCAGAAGAAAAATATTGACTGTTTGAGACGGAAAAAAAAAATATGTTAAATGGGATTAAAGGAATCGAAGAGAATAGGATATGGTTAGGGTTAGGGATAAAGATCTGATCCGAATCCAAAGTCTTAACCGTCTATATCGATCTAAAATGAACACCACCCACTGCGGCTTACAGTAACACTGTATATTAAGTATTTGGTGTAAATTTGGTGTAAGAATATTTATCTTGAACAGTCGCTCACTGGAGAAGTTTTCATGACCCAAAAGCATTTCAGCCAATTATGAGCTACCACGTGTCCCTCCCAGAATCACTCATTCTCAAAGGTCCTTTCTCGACCAATGGGGAGAGAGGGTTTTATTACCATTGAATGTGGAGGCTCATACTACTTAGTGTTTTAAAGGAGGGATAGGCATTAGAATCATGCTTCTAAATGAAGTGGTGTAGTAAAAAAAACTAAATTTGCTTTCACTATAGGAATAAACCAGGCTCTTTACCCTCCAAACTCCATGACACACTATTTTTTATAAAGTAGTATGTGATAGTCCAATTTTTTTTGCCGCTAGGAGGTAAAATTCAGTAAAAGATAACAAGAAAAGTACAAAAAAAAAAGAGTCCTTATCCAAATAAAATTTTTGCACGCTTTTTTTTTTCGTTTTCTACCTAAAAACACTCAATCATTTTATATTTCTCCCTATTTTTCATAGTGGTTTAGAAACCCAATCAGCTGCAATCTACTCCTTTTAAAAAGGATAAGTTGTTAAAACTGTTAGAAAATTTGGCTAAAAATACGAGGATGATAAATACTGATAAGAAATTGTTATCTTCTCAGCTTGTTATATCCTGAATAGAGTATCCTTTAAATGATCATATAAAATTTCATATGAGTTATGGAAAAGTAGACAAAATTCTTATGCATACTTCAAAGTGTGGGGGTGTTTGGCTAAGGTTGTCATTCCTCCTCCTAAGAGAATTAAGATAGGACCCAAAACTATTAATTGTATTTTCATAGGGTATCGTGAGAATACTACTGCATATAGATTTATGATTTTTAGTTGTGAAATTTTTGACATTGGTATGAATACAATTATGGAATGTAGGGATGATGAGTTCTTTGAAAATATTTTTCCAGTGAAACCCGACTCTCTTAAGTGATGTGTTGACGGTCCCCTTGATGTCCCTTCGACCAGTCAGACTTTACCTTTAGAGAAAGATGAGGTAGAATTTGAGCCTAGGATAAGTAAAAAAACTAGAGTTGAAACTTGTTTTGGACCTGACTTCATAACTTGCTTAGTTGAGTCTGATCCACAAACTTATAGAGAATCCATGACATCTCCTGAAGCTCCATTTTCGAAAGAAGCTTCAATCAGCGAAATGGATTCCATCCAACAAAACCATACATGGAAGCTTGGTTGTTTACCTCCAAAAAGTAAATCCATATGTTGGAAATGGGTCGTTAAGAGAAAATGTAAGGTAGATGGAACTCTGAAAAAGTACAAGGCTAGGTTGGTAGCTAAAGGCTATAACCAAAAATAAGGTGTACCTGTGATAAAAATTACTTCCATTAGGATGTTAATTGTTATAGCTGTCATTCATAACTTAGAGATATATCAGATGGGTGTAAAGACAACAATTCTAAATGGTGAGTTAGATGAATAAATTTACATGGGCCAACCTGAAGGATTTGTATTGAAAGGTTGCGAGGACAGAGTTTGTAAACTAAACAAGTCTTTGTAAACAAGCACCTAAAAATTGGAATGAATTTTTTTTTATCATGTGATGATTTCTAGTGGTTTTAAAGTTAATGAATCTGCCAAGTGTCTTGATAATAAACTTGTTAGGGATGCTTGTGTGGTTGTATGCTTGTATATTGATGATATGCTTATACTTGGTACAAACATGGATGTGATTACTGCCACTATGAACATAATGAATGAGAACTTTGACATGAAAAAGTTAGGCCCTGCTGATGTAATCATAGGGATTAAGATTTGAAAATATTTAGTCGTTATAGTCATAGCCAATCTTATTATGTTGAATTTGTGCATAGAAAATACAATCAGTTTGATTGTAAGCGTGCTTGTACACATATGATCCTTCTTGTAGACTAAAGAATAATAAGTGTATTGGAGTATCACAACTTGAATACTCAAGAGCTATAGGAAGTTTGATGTATTTGATAAATTGTACGAGACCATACATTGCCTATAATGTGATTAATTTAAGTAAGTATAATTGTAATCCAGTAAATGAACAGTTGGATGCACTTATTAGGGTATTGAGGTACCTAAAGTACTATATGGCATTTTGTTTGAATTATGAAAGATACCATATAGTCCTTGAGGGATTTTGTTATGGAAACTAGATAGCTGACTAAGAGGACTCTAAGTCTACAGTGGATATGTTTTCGCTCTAGGAGATGGGTTTGTTTCTTGGATAAGTGCTTCCAAACAGACATGTGTAGCTCGATCCGCTATGGAATCTTAGTTTATTGCGTCAGATAAAGCAGGAGAGGAAGCCGAGTGTCTAACATGCTTTTTAGGAGACATTCCTCTCTGGCATAGGCCTCTGCTAGCTATATTCATACATTTTGATAGACAAGCTTCAATAGCAAGAGCTAAAAACATCATGTACAATGGGAAGTCTATACATATTTATAGAAGACATAATTCCCTGGAAAACTACTCTCGACTGGCGTTATTTCCATTAATTTTATGAAGCCTAAGGAGAATATCGCGGAGCCTTTGACGAAAGGTTTTTCCAAAGAGATAGTTACAAATGCATCGAAGGGGATGGAAATTAAGTTCATCAAATAAAATTGACCTGAAGTATATCCAACCTTGCTAACTGAAGATCCCAAAATCAAGGTTTTGAATGAGACAACTAATTTGTGGTGGGTATAGGTAACACTATCAAATAATTCCATTATATGTCCCTTCCCTATGGTGTAGACGTGATAATATTTTATGAAGGATGACTTTTAAGAAGTTTTAATGAGTTCTACAGTTTCAATTTAAGAATGAAGTGGGGTGTAGTGTTAACACTATTGATAGAACTCACATATCTGAATGAGGAAGTGGGTCGTTTTCTATGAGAATAGAAATGATTCTCTAGAATATTCTGAGAAACGGGACATAGCCCATGGACAAAATATGGCACACCAAATGAGATATCATGCGTGGAAGTTATTGATGAACTATACCAAACGATGGAAGTTCAAGATATCATTTTCATTGTCCATAAAATAGTTACGGTAATTTCTCACTAAGCAAAGTTTCAAAACTCTATGGACACCTTTTGCCTATAATGGTATTTCTCATTTTCTGAATTATGATATTTATTGGTACTTCATTCATGTGGGGGATTTTTGGATACAATAGAGTTTTAATAAAATAATTTTGGTCTTGGTATGGTTTGAACTTGAGACTTATGGGCACTAAGGTTCACTAGCTATTTTCATTATTGTGAATGAAATGAAACCTTTAGTCTCACATGGGGGAAGACTAAAGATGAAGGTCCTCCATATTACTAGGATTCTTAAGATTCTAAGTATAACCCTTGAGTCAACACACCTTTCACTACACCAAATTTGGACATTAGTAACACACCACTGTTGTTGCTGAAAAGGATTGCAACGCTAATCTTCCGTTGTAAAACCTCTTGTTGCATATTTTAACAACGGTTCCATCTCTATTGCGAATTTCGGTCAGCAACGGCAGCTGTCATTGCTATTTTTTTTATTCGCAACACCCTTATATCGTTGCTGATTTTTGTTTTGTTGCTAATTACATTGATATCCCTACCCCGACTGGACATCATTGGTTCTGGTTCTAATTTATTGGTTCTGGTTTTAATTTAGCAACAAATTATCGGCGTTGCTAAAATTTTGTAACAAAAAAAAGGTCAAGTCTTCGTTGACCTAGTTAAAATCCATCCCCCCCTCCCCCCATTTTTTTTCCCTGCAATTACCCAGTTCCCTTACATTACCCTTATTAACCTAGACTTCTGATTTAATCATATTCAACATGCCACATACATTCAAATTAACTACGATGTCTTTTAGTCAATATAACAAATAGTTGAGAATCATCACTTAATTTTATCAATAAAAAAAAAGAGGTTCTTTAAATTGATGTGAACTTAAAGTATCGGTAAGAGATAAAAATATATACAAGGATTTTTTTGATAAGAGAAATATATACAAGTATGACAACTAATTTACTAAGATGATGAAGACCATAAAATTTTATAACTGACATACAAAGTTCTATGTTGAGGTTCATAAATGGATGTCTTACCTAGTTTATGTGAGCTGAAAGAGACATTGAAAAACTAATCAATGAGTAAGAAGATTGAAATCCACCAGACTGTGCTTCCTTAACCAATTTCCTCTGCAAATCATAAGTAGATTCAGCACCCAGCTACAAGATCACCAGAGTACTGTTTTGCACCAAAACCCTGAATACTTGCAGAAGCACCAATTTGAAGTTTCAGTAATACTTCAACCTGAACTGATGAACTATTGTTGTTAATTAGAGATTAGTGTATCCATAAATTCCCAAGTCATTTACTTAAGAAGGCTATTCGCTCCAAGGGTACAGAGGTTTGATTGATTTCGAGAATAAAAGTTATGCCAAAAGTCAAAAATTATGACTATACGATTTATGTCGGTGACTGTTATTTCTATTTGTGTTATCTATACATATACAATTACGGTAATGTACTTACTTGCATTATTGATGAAAATATCAGAAGCAAAGAATAAGAAGCCAATTAGTATCATCGTCATCCTGCAACTACGACTTCCAGCCATGGCTTCCATACTAGATTGCTTTTATTGAGATCTTTGGTTTGGTTGTGGAATACAAAGTGAAATGTGAGACACTGCCAACCGATTTATCAGAAGCAAAGAATAAGAAGCGACAGCATACAGATAGAATCCTATACTACTCTCGCTGAACTGGACTACAGATCACTGTTTTATAGACAAAAAGATAGAATGTGGACCAACATCATAATATCTCAAAAGTAAATTATATACTGAGGGTTAATATCCATAAGTTTGAACTCAATAGTATAAGCATAAACATATATACCCATTTTGGTAAACACTGAAACAAAGGCAATGATCTATATAACTTGATAAACACTAAATTTTTCTAGTAACAGATGATTCACAGTCCAAACACTAAATATAAGGATTCAAATTGCAGAAGAATACATACCCGATGAATAAGAAATGATGATATCCTATTCCCAGATGATTCCACAAAGTCTTCCTGTGAAATGAATCTGAAGAGGAGAGCACAACGTCATAATCCGATAAGAAGTTGTAACTCTTGGAAATTGAATTAAAAAACTGAAAGTATTTACTGAAGGTGTCACCAACAACGTAATCCCCGTAGCAATATCATCATTACCTCAAAGAAAGTATTTAATGAAGGTTAATATCCATAAAACAATAAAAAACAGTTAGTTCATGAGAGAGAACGTACGCAGCATAGTAATAGACTCACACCAGCAATTGTATATATCAACTCCCACTTTGTTAGCCATTAGTGTAACTTTGAACAAAAAGTATGTGAAGTAATAAATTCATCTAATGTAATGCACCTTGTACTGATTTGCTTACCAACATGAGAAGTTCCTTCTCATGTAGTCAGAATTCCTCTGGTAACATTTGGTACTGCTGTATAACATGGTTATGAGATCTGAAAAGGAGACATCTAAAGCAAAATCTTACTCGCAGAAAAATACTTCCATTCTTCACCAATGGGTGACCATGCAAACCAATCCTTGGAGGTAGCACTAATATTTCCTCTCTGAAAAGCATATTTCAGATCAATAAGCCAGTCATTTAAATGTGAAGCTACCAAATAGTTTAAACCAACGTTATAAGACACGGGGACCTGCCCCGGCTCGGTTGGGGACCGATCCCCAAGTATTCTCCGATCCAGGATGAGTAACTCAGCTAGTCACATACGTGTGCATATTTCTTTTATATACATACATCAGACTGCATCTTTTTTAATATGATGTCAACATTAACTGTCCTACTATCTATTTTGGACTCGTAAGAGATGGCCACATATCTTATTTATCTTCTTTTTCTTTTGCATGCTATGATATTACCGAAAAGAAAAGAAAAGAAAAGAAAAGGGTTTTGAGAAACCAATAAAAAAATATGAGAGAGAGAAGCAGCAACAACAAATAAGTCTCATTTTCTCTAGTTTCTCTCTCTCTTTAGAGGAGTATGTCTTAAATACACGTCCAACCTTCGGAGACTGTTTACCGCCTGAAATAAACATATCAATTCTAAGAACCATCACCAAATAACCAGGAATTAATATATACGATATCTCATAGGTTGTAGAACTATCGGGCTAGCCCAATACAGGAAACTAAATTTGAAATACATATAATTACATGTTAATAGCACTATAAACTATAGAGCCACTTTGAAACAAGGATTTACTTAAATGCTCATAGATTATGAAATGGGTTTTTCAAACAAATTCAGAGACATTTATTTCCAAGAAAACTTATCTCTAAGTAGGTGACGAGTAACCATAAGGCAGATCCAAGAGCGCAAATGTACATAAGTATATTGATCATAGTTCAGAATTTGTACTTGCATCTTTAGCATAAAGAGTTCAAACAGATGACTAGCTATATAAAAGTAGCTTGATACATTTAAAAGCAACATGTGTGTTAGTAGATTGAAATTCAAATTGATTTACCTTTAGAAGTTAGTGGTGATCAAGCGTGCGATGTGCAAGAGATCTAGCGATCGTAGGAAGAAAAAAAGACAATCTATGAGATTTCATACAAGGAAAAAAAATGTGTGGAACGTTAAGATCTAATAAAAAGGAATCCTACGAATCCATGAAAAAAAAAGACAACTTCACAAGATTTTGATGATGTATAACCTGCGCGTGCCTGTTTAGTTTAACCAATTGTGTTATACTTAATCAAACACATTACCTAGAGAAGTCTCAAGATCTATCAATCGTCAAGGGATAATTCGTGAGTAAGCTAAGCTTCTTGTGCCATAAGATCAAACTCAGGCCGGACAACGGGTGTCCTAAAAATATTCATAACTATTTAGTTTTTTTTTACATGGATATTTGTTATTGAAAAATATGTTGATACCATGAAAAGAAATTGGAATGCATAACATGTGGGAAAGTATGGGCATTACCTGAAGCTTTGCGTTTCTTATGGCAAAGAGGCCAACACCGTTTTTTTCCCAGGTACACCGTATTTATCTGCTTCAAAGTTACTTTTTTGCACAATGAAAGGAGTACAACAATACCAAAACATTATCAGCTCTCAACAGTACTGAAAGAAGCAGAACATAATTAAATACTAAAGATGCACCTGAAATATAACCTATAGGAATTGCTAATAGGAGGTTAAAGAAACACCGGCCTATATAACCCAATGGTTAGAAAGGTTATGCTTCTTCACAAATCTTAAACATCAAGACCAGAGATCCCTAATCTTAAACAAATCATACCAATTTCACCACCATCACTGCCTCCAATTCTAAAACTAGTACCATCTGCACAACTCGGAATAACGTCCAGTGAAGTTCTGAAACAATAAGCCATACTCTATATCTCATCTCATTTAATACCCACAAACAACAACAATTTGACAAACACAAAATCATCTAATCAGGATCTAAAACGCACCGCATGAGTTAATACTAAAATGAAATAATTGTAACTACAAACTAAAACTAATGTTCCAATTAGGAACCAAACACCCACATTAATTATCTAAATAATGACTCAGAGAAGCGATTATTTACCTCATACAATTCTCCAGTTCATACTCTAACCCTCTCTGAGACTACGATGTCCAGCATCATGACCTGGATTTTAGAGATTTGAATGGTGTTTGATCAAATAAAAAAGGTTTAGGAATGAATTTGGGTATTGATCAAAAATTGAACTGAAAAAACATATCTAGGGTTTGGTAGAAGAAAATAAGAGACTGAGAAACAAAACCATAAAGGTGATAGCGTATAAGCGAGTAATTGAGAGAGAGAAATAAGAGAAAGATTGATGGTAATTTTTCGACTGTAATGGAGAAAAAAATTTGAAGGTCAGGGAGAACTTGGAGGAAGAAGTATGGTAGTGATAGTTAGGTTACATTCCTTCAGGAGTAGTAGAGACTGGATAGAAAATGAAGGGTGAAGCCGCGAGAATAGATAAGTTAGGGTTCTCATAATGAGGGGTGGAACAATCTTTTGAGTTTCAAAACGATATCATTGATTGGGCAAAAAAATACCATAAAGTGTTACCAGGCACACACGTGAATAACATGCTTATACTCTCGGTTGTTTCTAATCGCAACAGGATATGGGCCATTGCGAGTTTTGCAACAAAAAAAATTGTTGCTAAAATTTAGCAGCGACTTCTTTTAGTTGCGAATTAGCAACATCTCTAGCTATGTTGCTAATATGGGTTATTAAATCCAGAATTTGGTGTAGTGTTTGTGTGTGAGGGAGGACTTAGTTAATGGCTAGTATGACTTTCAAACACGCGCGGTTCTTCACACCTAAGCACGCACGCACGCCTCGTCTCGCCGCGTCGTGTCCGGCCGGGCTTGGGCTTGGGAGTGGGAGTGGGTTTATACAAAATCTATCCTTTTAGTCAAAATATTTTAAATTATTTTTAAGAAAATTAAAACGAATTTTGATTCTCTATTAATTGTTTTGCTAAACTTGGGGCTTTTGGCTTGAAAGAAATTTATTTTCTTACCAAAAATAATTTATGTAACTTATGTCAACATTATGACAGGATACTTTCTAAACGTTTTTTATTTAATTTTTTTCATAATTCGCAACATAATTTGTGACATAATTGGTGCACTGGCTTGACTCCATTTTTTGACTATTTAAGAAAATGACTTTCGTATTTACAAAATATCCCATAATAGACTACTATCCTTAGCTTTTTTCTCATTTTCTCGCTCATCTTGTGTATGTTTTTTCCTTGTTACAAGTTACAACATGATATTCGTTCAAACTCTAAAGGATGTAAAAAGATTGTTAGTACTTATAAACTATTACTTTTTTATAATTGGAACTCCACATGAGTTCACATTGCTGCGATTTACAAATTGAATAATTTTAAAGATGAAAACAAGTTTAAAAAATTAATTATGAACTCAAATTTTTTAATTTATTCTTACCACATAGTCCTTAGTTTCACCAATCAATTCATCTGCATCATCATAGCTAGCCAAGAGTTCATTTCTTTGTTAGTTGCATTAAAATGATCTCGCAATTCGGTAGCATTACGACCTTTGAGATTGTAGGTTTTTTAAAACGAAAATTCAAAATATTCTGTCAAAGTGTTTGTCGTTGTTGTTGTATACCGTTGATAGAATCCAGTGTAAAGAACATGTAATTTCTACAAATTACGTCATTTTTTTCTTTCATACTATACTCAGGACAACGAACTATTGGGATGTCATTTGTTTTCCAGTAAATGTTGAAAACAGAAATATTAATAAACAAATTGTCTTCCTAATTACATTAGCTTCATTACTCTCACTTTAATAGACTAAATATCTTACTCGCAGTCAGGATTACATTCATTTCACGGCTTGATCAAGTAAAGAACAAACTTCTTTAGGCAGATGGGAGCCGTCATATAGAAGGGTGATCAGATATCTATGTTAGTTGGAAGAGTTTAGTCCTGCTTGGTTTTTAGAGAGATTTGTAGAAATTTATTTAAGATTACAGTGCAAAAAAGGTATGATTTGAAATGGGTTGGTAGATAATATATATATATATATATGATTAAGATAGAATGGTTGAATCAACTAGCAGCTATCTAGAGACCTATCTGTTGGGTGCAACAATCAAAAATGAAGAAAATTAAATAAACAAAGGTTGTTGATACTTAACTCCTAACGGGAGTGATTCGTCAAAATGGATGAGATTCTCGTATCTCCACAACATCAAGATGATATGTAACAAAACTTTGGAAAAACAGAGTGAGTCACGTGTTCAACACGCTGTCCTTAAGACATTAGCGCCCGGCTACACTCAAGAGTGATGCTATAGCCTCCACAGGGTAGATGCCTCCAGGATAAAACACCCTACTACACCTACTACTATCACTCGTAGTAGATGCTCAACTTGAGCTTGGAAACTCAGAAAAAAAACCTTCAAGGAAAATCTCAAAAAACTTAAGAAAGATAAATAAAAAAATATTATTCTTTTGGTCTCTCCAAAAATATGGAGAAACCCTTTTTCCTTGGATGTCAAAATAGCTTGAGAAATGTTTGATTATATAATCTCTTAATACAACTTAAGAAGTGGAAACTCCCCGATGTGGGACTAAAGTATTTCATTCACAAAAGAAAACAAAGGAAAAACCAAAACATGTAAAGTGACCAATAGGTCAGGAGCTCGAACCCAAATAGGCACAATATTTTATATTTTAGTAAAAGATTTAGAACTCATTTTTTAGTCATTGTTTTCCAAAAATCCCCCACATGAATGAAAACCTCAGTAAAACATGAAAAACACAAATATATCTTGGTAAACCAACACCCTAAATACCATGACCCGACTTGACTGAACAGACAGATGGACCGTGCGTGTGTTGAAATCATACTAGCCATTCCAATGTCCACTCCTTCACACAAAAGTGTGCTGACCCCAAGGTCATACTATTAATTGCATAAATCATAATAGTATAGAACTTTCATCTTTGGTTTCCCATAGTGGGACTAAAGGTTCTGTTCACCAAAGTGAAAATGAGCCAGTGATCCCTTAGAGACCCTTAGATCCTAAGTATCAGTAATACCAAGACCGTAGAAAATAACATAAAAATCATTTTCTCAAAATGAATTAAATCTTGATGAAAAACTGGAAATCACATAGAAAACATAAAATACCATATAGGCAAAGGTGTCAATGAGGTCTTGAACCTCTGTTTAATGAGAGATTACCGAAACTATTTGCTAGAGACAGTGAACACGATATCTTGAACTGCTAGCGTTTGGTGTAATTCGCGATAACCACCACGCATGATATCTCCAAGGTTGTTGCCAAGATTGTGCGGTTGTGCTCATTTTGGCCCTAAGCAAATATCCCATTTCTCAGAATGCTCTAGAGAGTCAGCTCTATTCTCATAGGAAGCGGCCCACTTCCACATTCAAATAGGTGAGTTTTACCAAGAGTGTTTACTGCTACACCCCACTTCAATCTTAAATTGAAGTTATAGAACTCATTAAGACTTACTAATAGTCATCCTTCACATGCAGTCACACTATCACGTCTACACCATAGGGAAGGGACAGAGAATAAAATTCTCTGATAGTGTTTCCTTTAACCCACCACAAATTAATTGTCTTATTCAAAACCTTGATCTTGGGATCTCCAGTCAACAAGGTTGGGTATCCTTCATGGAAAGTTTGTTTAATGAGCTTAAGCCTCATCCCCCTCGATGCAATACAAACTATCTCTCTGACTAAGTCTACAAAAATCACTTCATTAGAGAGTAGTTGTCTTACCGAATTAGCCATCTCCGAGTTTTTCTAGACTTTTCCAATTGTTCATTTACTTTAGAATTACATAGCCAATTGAGTTTCAGCAATGGTGGCCACAGGCTTCGGTCACAGAGGAATACCCAACAAAAATGGATTTATCCATTCAACTTCCTCTCATGCTTTAAATTAAGCGAGCAAAACTCTAATTTCATCTCAGTCGAGTTCCTCATGTTTGTTGGAATATTTCCAACTACTGATACAACTTAAGAGGGCGCACAAATAGACTAAAACTCTTCAAAGCCTGAAATCACAACATCTCTTAAGGTCAGTCCAATATTTGTCATGCACATACACAATTTCAAATATACCTCAAGTACTGCAAATTTCTGATCAGATCATCCCACTTATTCTTTTGGGGTCACAAGTGTATTTGTACACTGAATTCACTGCACATTTACAACACACATTAAACTTATCGAGTTTGACAAAAACCATTTCCGTCAGAATTTCTTATGGTTCCAATGATCCTTTAGATCATGCTTGTCTACAAAAACTTAGTCTTCAATCAAATCGTAAAAGTCACATGTTTTCTAGGTGGTTGTAAAGCATATAAATGCATATACAAGATACATGTACTAAATATTAGTACGATCATTACATTTTCCTCAAAAGGTTAGTGCCATATATATCACATATTTGAAATTAAATATGTACCTCAAGTATCCCAATTCTCTTTTCCTTTGATCAGAGCATCCCTATGATTCTCCAGGATTAAAATGGGAAACATGCACACCTATTTTACAACACACATTTATCAGAAACTATATAATCAAAATTTTATTTTGGTTCCTTCTGGTCCTTTAGACCACGTCAACAACAAATTTGTTTCCTGTCAAACTTTAAACAACACAAATTTGTTAATGGTTGTAAAACACATAATAAAGGCATGCTAAACATATGCACCTTCAATTGATTTAGTGTAAACACACTTATCAAAATTCATTAGTGTCACATCACCAGAAATCATCACCATCACATAACAATATTGTTAGGTCAATGACTTACTGCTTGGTTCAAGTCAAGTATATGTAGGTGTAATTAGTTTGTACCTTTACCCCCTAGTGTTAACCAAACCCTTAAGGTGTGTCCACCTTTGACTAACAATTTAAGTATACTGCCTCAACATCCATCTAATATAGCATACTGGCAATAATAACAAACAATGCCTGGTGTATTAATTTTAGTGTCGTGTGAGTATGTGCCAAGTGATCACTACTTTATTCTCTAACAACGATTTTACAAAATCAAGCATCTGTCTGGCCTATTCTATCTCTGTGAGAATCCGACCTCATAAGACTGTTGTCGTGAACTCAACATCCTCGACAATAAAATTTATTTTATTCAAATGTTGTTAACTTCAGAATTTACAAGTTATCGTACTACAGTTCTGGTGATCATATGCAATGATTTGCTAAAGAAGTCGACTCTTCATTCTCACCTTAGACCCCCATAGTTGAAGTCTACAGGGTATGACACATATAAGTCTAGGGTCTTCTATAAATCTGTCTAAGAAATCAAACAAACACTTATTTCCATCTTATACCCCCACAGTTGAGGCATAAGGCCCCCCCACAGTTATCATGATTTATCAACATAAGAAACTACAATTATGTGTCACTTAGGTTGTATCTAACTAAGACACACCATGTAATGGTACTCTATACCAACATTATGATATAACATGCTCATGTATCATTCTCAATTTATTGACGATTTTACCTTTTATCTACTATTGTCTTGTTCCATTAATCTAACACTCAAATCATCACAAGACCATATTTCTAAGTATAACATTTCATAGTAACTTAGGTGGATAGCATTTGACACTAGTTTTAAATCGCAATGCACATATTGAGAATGATATCATAATTTGATTAATGTTCATACCTGACAAGCTTGCACATCATTACCTATTTCTTCAACTGTTTTGATAGTTGAGTTGTTCATGAAAATGCTTTTGCATCTTTCCCATTTTTGGTAGAAGACAAAACATGTCTTTTCTGTAGCACACGTTCCAGTACTTCCTGCATTAACCAACCAATTTTTTTCATCATCTCCACTGAAAATTAAAATTACTTAACACAGTACGAATGTCAATTGTTCCATTCAAATTTGAATAAACAATTCTATATTCCAAGGTGATAAGCACATAACTAAAAACAGGAGTTATCACATATTAGCACTTAATCTATCATTCAGTTTAAGATGATAAAAATTCTGCCCAACTAGGATTTAAAAGATTGGTTGATACTCTCGTTCGACAGAGGTAATATCAAATTATCAATAGATAATAAGTGTTCATCTTATCAAAATGTTTATTACCAAAATATAGTTATCAAGTTACTTAAGTCTCTCTCCACATTAGACTATCACAATCATCAATAAGTAACAAAATTTGGTAATAAAACACCCAAACACTTTTATGTACATACATATCAATTAAAACACATGTGTTTGCTTAACCTTCTTGTTGCACTAGTTACTAAAAGATACTTTATACCTCATTATCCATATGACTATGGTACACTAGCATATTATGATTCTCATATTTTCAACAAAAGGTAACATATTCGAAATGATTTACAAATCACCATTGAAATTGCTAATGCATAATTATTAACCAATCATGTGATGCACGCCAATTGATACTACACAAAGCATATATAATCAAAGTGATTTATAACATAATGCACAGTTCATACACAACTGATTCAACATCTCATCATTCATTAGCGGTGTGATACTAATCTAACACATAAGAGATTATCACTTTAAGTCACAAAAATTCGTTACTTGCTCTAATTTGTTTATGAAAAATATTTCAACTAAATTGAATCTCAAGTCTATTATGGATAAAATCACTCACTAGAGCCGGTTTTCATATTATATCCAAGGTGACAAAGTACCACTATAAATGGTTGCACGATCTTATACTAATCTAGAGCTTAGATACAGTTATTGATATTCTAGACAAACATGCACAACATCTTTGCAAATACCATATCTCACAAACCACAAGTACGAATCAAAAAATTAAATATGAGTTTTGAAGATAACATCTAGATCTACAAACTTCATTTGAATCACCATTTCAAAAAACTCATAGTTACGTCAGAAAAACTAATTTAGTCAACAATATTTTTCTGTCCGTCAGAATTTTTCAGGAACGTTTCTCAGTTTTGTAAAATATCTAAGAAATACTTTTACAACTCCAAAAATTCTGAATTTTAGTGTGGGTAACTATCAGGATGTCTATTATACTTTGTTAAAAGGATTCATCGAAATTCCTTCTAAGTTAAGAGAAATACTCGAAATTCTACAGCTGCACAAAAAACTCAATTTCGTTTTTCCACTTTAAAATTAACATCCTTAATTTTTCTAATATAATATCAACGATAAAAATCAAATAAACAAAGGTTGTTGATACTTAGATCTTAACGGAAGTGATTCGTCAAAACGGATGAGATTCTGTATCTCCGCAACATCAAGATGATATGTAACAAAACTTTGGAAAAACAGAGTGAGTCACGTGTTCAACACGCTGTCCTTAAGACATTAGCGCCCGGCTACACTCAAGAGTGATGCTATAGCCTCCACAGGGTAGATGCCTCCAGGATAAAACACCCTACTAGACCTACTACTAGCACTCGTAGTAGATGCTCAACTTGAGCTTGGCAACTCAGAAAAACCCTTCAAGGAAAATCTCAAAAAACTTAAGAAAGATAAATAAAAAAATATTATTCTTTTGATCTCTCCAAAAATATAGAGAAATCCTTTTTCCTTGGATGTCAAAACAGGTTCAGAAAAATTTGATTATATAATCTCTTAATACAACTTAAGAAGTGGAAACTCTCCGATGTGGGACTAAAGTGTTTCATTCACAAAAGAAAACAAAAAAAAAACCAAAACATGTAAAGTGACCAATAGGTCAGGAGCTCGAACCGAGCGGCCGAAACTCATCTGTCGGTTGATGTTTGGCTGCAGACTACAAATTCTCAAATTTAAGAGTTCACCAATCATGTTTAACCGTTTACTAGGTTCATAGTATAACAAAAAATAAAAAATTAGCAGCTTGATGGGTCGGTGGAAATATTCGAATCACCCAAATTTATGAACATTCACATTTATAAAGCGCATGCATAACGCGTACACATTGGTTCACATATTCTATAACTTACTTGTGAATAAAAATAAAAAACTTACATCCAAATAGGTAAAGGTGTTGATGATTTTTATAAATGTACTATTAATATCGTCATCTAATAATCTTATCGTTGTATTACAGTGGCATCTGCATATTAATATTTTTTTATTTTCTGGAACGATAACTATAAAAAGAACTTGGATTTTAATTTTTGTTGGGTAAGTTTTGATAGGATAAAAAATTAGCTAGGCAGCTCAAATCAAGTACGAATAACGTGCATATGCTGATGGAACTTAAAACCTTGGAATGGAAAAATTCCCTACATGCGACGATGACTCCTGTAGATATATCTATATCCTCTGGCTAAATTAGAACCAAGTCCACACTTTAAATGGCAAATATAGAACCACGTCCAAGTGGACCAAGTCTATATTAGAATCACGTCTATGGTTTAGATTCAATCGACGTGGCCTTTGCATATGAGTTGAGATCAGGAAAATATCATGTTGTATCAATGGGATTTTTCATAGCCACGGAGCAATTGGACTCAGATCATTTGTCCCAAGGTCTTGACAGTTGCAGAGTTTCTAAGTAGGTAAGTGTATATGATTGTTGATGAGTAGGTAACTCTCAAAATATCTAGAGATTGAGACTTCACATCAACTTCTATGATGTGACGCTCAACACCAGCAGTTCAGTTTTATGATCTCCATGGTGAAATAAAGCTAGAAATTGTAAACCGTGTGAATGAATATATATGTAGGGAAAAATTCTGGACTTGTATAGAAAATAATGAAACAAAATTTTCAAGTTTATAGAAATAATTGTTTTTCTTACTTCAACACGTTGATTGAGAGTATAAGACTGTATTGGCATATAAAAAAATTAATAGTAGAACGGAGGCACTATAAGTCATACCAAGTGCTTTTCAAACATCAATTACTACCAACTTTGGTTAGAACAAAATGTTAACATTCAGTTCCTAGATTAGCAGGTCTGCAGGTGGATAGATGATGTCCATCAAGCGTACCCGTTACAGTTTTTGCTTGATTCAACTTACGCTTCAAGCGTTTGCTTGATCCACAGATTCAATCAACACGCTACGGTGAAACTTGAAGTTGAACTACCATAAAAGCTGCCTTATCAAGAAATTCCTTAACCGTTACCCCATTCTGTCACATGATGATGATAGAAATGTGGACACCCAACTTAAAATCAATTGACAATAAATGAAGTGGCCTCGTGGATCTAAGTTTAGAGATTCGTCAATACGGGATTATTATTATCTCCACTATAGATGACACAAATTGTACAACACTTTGTTTGTAAAGTAAGGCTGAAATTTACCTTTATTAATTGTTAGCAAATATGTGACAACACTACTTCAGTTGGGCAAACACAAAAAAAAACATATAGTCTGGGTGCCATTACAAGAACCAATAAGGATGCCTTGCTCTTCCGTGAGTCTTATGAACATCACAAAAGGGTAACAATTAATTATCTCGTCCCAGCGAACATGTTAGGATTTTTCCTTTATCTAGTCATGGACATCAAGAATCCTTGCTGGCTTAATGTTGATGTCTGTCTTTTGAATGAATGTGTATAATATATATGTACTTTGGTTTTGCCTAGCTAGTTTGATACATCTGTCTATATTATAAAAGATGGTGATACTGATGATGATGAGGAGGAGGAGGAATGGGAAGGAATTGTCTTCTGACTTTTAGTTGAGAAAGAGAGGGACCACAGTTATGGGCCACTACCCCAATTGGATTTCATTTTGAATGGACAAAACTCTGCAACGATAGTAGTATCTACCATGATTGTTCTGCCATTCATAAATTTCATTTCTTCTTCTTTTTCTTTTTTGTTATTTTTTGGGATGAAGATTTTAACTAAGAAATGGCTTATTCTGTTTTTGCTGGCTAGAAGTTCATTGCCATTATGGTCTTGATCCAAGTCAAAATGATAGCATAGACACCGTTAATCATGGGTAGAGTAAAAACCGTGAATGATGGTGTATGCAGCATAAAGACGTCTAGTTTGCGAACATGGAGATTCATGTTTGCAATCATAAACGAAAGAAACGAGTCGAAAAGCATCTATCACTTTGTACCACCAAATGGTCTCCAATTGGCCAAGTTGACCAAGCTGAGCTCACAAATCATTGATAGACCCCCAGTTAGGTTTGAACTTTAAAATCGACAAAATAAAAAGGGTAGTACATAGATAAGTATACTTGATCTAACAAAGCTAATATAATAGTTCTAGATCTTTGTTGTTGTTTGATTAGCAATCACAACTTTCATTCACCAAAAATATCAAAAATTAAATATCTTCTGAATTTTTCTTCTATTAATATTCTCCTTTTTTGCCGCCTTGATTTAAAGACTTCTCTCAAAGGAAATCAACAAATAAATAACATCTCTTCTATCTCTTCCATCTCTTTACCTATTATCCTAACCAACTCATACCAAACTATCTCCATTACTTTTTTCTGTTGTATTTGGCTACTTCTCTCTTTATCTAAACCAAACAGTCCCACTTATCCGGAGATTGTAAACTTTCCAATTCGTCTTTGTTCACTGTACTTCCCGGGAATTCTAATAGTTTTTACCTGTCAAAAGTGAAGGTCATGTGATTGTCAGCATCACTATTAACTCGTGATTAGGCTCTACGAATATTTATACCGGCCGTGTAAGAATTTTGGTTTAGTGATGGAAAAGGAATAACTCAAGTCCAAGTAAGAAGAAGAATTATAGAGATGAAGATACAGTGTGATGTGTGTGAGAAGGCAGAAGCAGTGGTGTTATGTTGTGCTGATGAGGCAGCGCTATGTTATAACTGTGACGAAAAGGTACATGCCGCTAATAAACTCGCAAGCAAACATCAGCGTATACCGCTACTTCATAATAACCATAATCGCAATCAACCTTGTTGTGATATCTGCCAGGTACCCACTCACTCTCTTTCAAAACTTGATTATTTTATTTTATTGCTATTATTGTTGCTGTCATTCTGAATGGTTGTGAGGATATATGCAGGAAAAACCCGGGTATTTCTTCTGCTTAGAAGATAGAGCATTACTCTGTAGAAACTGTGATGTTTCCATCCATAATTCCACCCAATCATCTCACCAGAGATTCCTTCTAACTGGTGTAAAACTCAATGATTTCCAGCAGCAGCAACAACAACAACAAAACATGGATTCCAAACCCGCAAGCCTGTCTTATTTAAATTCCTCAATGACGCCAAACAATGCAATTGGTTCTTCATCCGTCAACATTTCTACAACTATAGATATGAATAACAATAACAGTACCTACTCAGGTGACCCCCACTTTTCAGATTGGCGGTCAGATGAGATTTTCACCAACAGTACCAATCTAGACCAAAATTATGAATTCTCGCCTTCTGAATTTGATTCTTCTACCATAAGCAGCAGCAGCTAATGAAATTTCAATCAAAAATCATTCTTTTGAACTTATTGACAGGAGAACACAATAGCCCGAGGATTCGTCAAGTGGTCTTAAGAGCTCCAGACATGCCGGTAATTAAAAGAAACAAAATTACATTTCTTTTATCTTGCTTTATGTTTCGCATGTACCCCCTTCATGTAGTGTTTTTCCCTATTCTTTGTTATTCAGGTTGTATTTAAATCTGAGATTCTTCCATAGAAGTTTCTTTACTTTGAAGATGCTGTATGTAAACTTGGTTAAATGTTGGTTCACTATCTTTACTAATTTAAGAACTCTTACGCATTTTCTAGTTAAGGATTCTTAACATGGCATTCGTTACTGTATACGTCTTTTGCAAAAAATATGTAACAAGTGAAATAGTTACCGGCAGGAAAATCAAGTTTTTTCTCATACAAAATCTAGATATTGCTTCTAACAAGAAACAGATATTTATGCAAATGTGAAAGAGTGACAAGAATACCTTTAAAAGTGCTCACAAAGACAAACTACACCTATCATTTGTATACTTTTATGTGTTTGGTCAAAGGTGGCATTTGATGTAGAACACCACAATAAGTACAGCCCTGCTTTATTGAATCTACATTCTTGATCTTTTTAGCTCTACTTGCATGTCATTTGGCATCTTAATAGCAAGAATGTGAAGAATATGAAGATATTTAAGTGATTAACCCAACAATCACAAGTACTGTTTTAGTGAAAGAAAAGCAATTTAGAGTAACGAGTACACACGCAATTAAACTGTAAGCTTTTATAACTTTTATTAGAACCATCACAATAACACAAAGTCACAAACCCAACATGTGGAAGACGTAAATCAACATAAAGGTTTTATCATTTCACCTTACAAAACTGAATTTCCATTTGAGAAGAATACCAGAAGAACAGATATATCTCCACAAAAAAGAATCAAAAACAGTCGTCATAATGGAAAAACAAGAAGGATAAAAGATTATCATCGCAAGGGAACAGCTTTAGTTTTTACCTCCTCTTTGCGAGAACCTGGGTGGATTTCCATATTTATGAGGTATTTTAAACTTCAACAAGAAAGGCATTGAAATGATCGGAAAGGAACTTGAAATTTTATTAGACCCCAATAACAACTTTCTTGAATTTGGTTATGCATTCCAATGCTTGTTCAAATTTGGTATCCTCCATGGCAATTGTGAAACGGCAGTAGTCAGTTCCACTCCATTTGCCACTATTGATGCATAAACCTGTTGCTTTGAAAATGGCTTCCCTGATATTCGAATCCTCGAGTTTTGCTTCATAGCCATCAGCTACAAAAGTGGAGTCTCCGTTACTAGACGATTTATTGATTTTTAATGTTTTACCCAGATAAGCAGATGGCTTTGCCATCATAGATACACCGCCATTGCATTCAAGCACGTCCCATCCACAGCTCTTCAGTGCCTGTTAAAAAAAATAAGATTGTGACGATGATTAAATTTACAAAACAATCAACAAAAACGAAAAAACTGAAAACAGCACTATAAACAACAACAAAAATTCGAAGACCACCAGAAAGCAACAGTTGCACTCGATAATGGGCAATGTGGAGGTGATTTATCACCAGTTTCCTGTCACAATATATAGGTATATAGTAGTCTTGTACACCAAACTACCTACTCCAAGTGTGGAACTTATGGCCTCTTAAAACATAACAGGGAATAAATCCTATAACCCTCGAGGAATAGCTAAACCAACAAAACTGTGGCTTCATATAATACACAAAAAATCAAACTAAAAAAGGACCGTGGAATAGCTAAGAGACCGAAATTCTAAAAGGAAGCGGCATAGTTATGCAAATAAATTTGTGAGCTAAATAATGATTGGCAAAAATTTACAGAAGAAAATATTTTGCAAGTAATTAAGTCCGTATCAAGTTTGACCAAAGAAATTGGATGATAATGAAGGATACCAATGAGAACATATAAGTTATAACTGGATTACCACACATGAGCTAGGAAAGAAATGAAAGGTTTTAATTTGAGAAGAATTGTATAAGCAATCGCTGAAAAGCCAAAAACTTACCTCCGTCATGCGTTTAGATCTACTCTGCAATATCTCTTTCTGTTCCTCAATGACAGCAAATAGATTCTGCACTTTCTGCTCTCTCTGACCCAACAACTTCTTTATTGCATATTTGGTAGTGCTGTGAGGCTTGCTTAATCCTGAGAAGCTATTGAACGCGTCAATCAAAATAGGCTGATTCAGAACAAGGAAGCCAAATGCTAACCCTCCGGTCAGCATCTCAAAAGACAATCCTCCCAGCAGAGAAACACAAAATGCTGAGTCACCAGAGGAACTCATCTTTGACAAAGTTTTCTCCAAATCCCAACCACTGGATTCCTTGAATTCCAGTCCTGAGAAAGATGTATCAATAATGACTCTTGCTCCAAACTTAGCACAGGCAGACAATATTCCCTGTAACTCTTCATTGCTATAAACAAGTCCAGTTGGGTTAATTGTCGGTCCTGAAAGATATAACCATGGTCGTTTTACCGTGCTAAGTAAGCCTGTGAGAACATCCTCTGAAAGCTTGAATCCAACTTCAGCCTCAGTTGGGATACTGGCAGTGTTCACTTTCATAAACTTTGCAGCGGAAACATAATTTCCATTTGAACCAGCTGGAAAGCATAATGTCCCACCTTCTTGAATGCAACATAGGACCAGCTTATTAAACAGAGATAATGATGTGTCAGCATATAAGTATTCTGTACAGCTATCTGTTGGGAACCCATATTTGCTCTTGATAAATTGCTGAATGCCAATCGTCAAGTCAGTTTCAGCTTCGACCATGTTTTGTCTCGCAAAACTCTCAAAGATAGCTGCCTTCACAGGAGAAGGAACAGGCAAGAAGCTTTGATCTACATCCATGTGGATTAGTGATGAGTTCTCTGCTTCACTAATATTCAGCTCAGCGTCACTAAGGGCTGTAACAGCAGAACTTGAAAATCCGATCATCTCAACTGATTTAGTATGGGATTCTCTCTGCACAAATAGAAGAAGATCAAAATTTAGGAAACCATGTCAACTCCATAAAACACATAAGTTGTGACGTGACACAACCATTTAAGTGAATGATTAATACACTATCGAGGGTCACCTAGTGATATTACAACTTTTTGAGCTTTGAAATGTCGATATACAACTCAAGTGCAGCAAATGTTCTCAACGTGTTAATTCACCAACATAACTAATTTCAACCCTTAAGCTATTCAATATAAGATTTTATGCTTGCATTGCTGTTCAGAAAAAAAAAATCCAGTACTAATTACAACTGTAACAGTATTATTGCTCAAGTCTTTAAGCCTCACGTGGCAGCTGATACCCTCTCTTTCTGTGCGGCACATTTTTCATACAATTTAAGTATAAAGGAAACACAACTTTATTAAGTGGCCTAATCAGCATATTCTTTTAACCAATCAGGAGAAAGAGGAAACACAAAAAATTAGGTATCATATCCAGCACATATTTCAAATGATCAAGTAGAAAAAGAGAGCAAATTTGGTGGCCTATTCCCAAAATCCCACTTTGATCTTCCATCCCGTACTACAAAGTACAAACAAGGAAGAAAAGGCAGATTGGCAAGATGCAACTCCGGTACACATTCTGCTTCAGTTCACGGACTTTGGAAATGATAGACCAAAATTCTTTTCAAAAAATACAAACTAAAAGATATAACATACCTCTGCAGGTGGATGCCGATTGGCAAGCTGAAATGCTAAAAGCTCGTGGAGGATGCAACTGTAATAGTATTGGCTAAACAGAGCTGTGTGGCCTTCTAGTAACTCCACAGTCTTAGATAGCGCAGTGAAAATAGCATCCTCTTCGGAAATAACGAAGGCTACTTCAAGATCTGAATAAACCTGAACCAATTATCCAGTTTCACACCATTATAAACAGGAAAACAGATCTAATGATAAGACTTTTTAAAGAAAAGACCCAAATGATGAGCTATTTTGAGTTGAACCTAAACAATGCCGATCCAGATCACCAGATAAACTCAATGGAGCTAAAAGCATACCTGATTTTTCACTAGACCACACAGGATTGCCGCATGCGAGGGCAGGGTACTTCTTGCAAGATATTTCAGGACCCCATTAGAACCAGGCAGACTGGAGAGCTCAAACTGGTCAGATATGTCTATGAAGAGTCGAGAACCAACGTCTCTTGTAGTGTCTAACAGGTGCTCAAAAGCTGAACTTGTAACAGCCTCAAAATGAGCCATCCCTGTAACCACAACCTGTGGTTTGAGCTTCTTTATCAACTCTATCATCAGGTCTGATTGGCGTGGAGCATCAATGACAGTTATCACATCCTCTGTTGGCCCCTGTCATTTAGAAGAATATTTACATTTGCTTGCCCAACCAATAATTGTAAAAATTAAAAATCAATAATGAAAAAGGAAATATTACAATCAAGTGAGGTCCTTGAGGACATTGATTAGAATGATGTTTCTCTAAAAACCTATACTCACTTAAATTGGTGAAGAATCAGATATTAGTAGAATCATACGATAAGTATTGAAATTTGAAAGAACTTTCCGTTTCAGTTTCACAAGCATACCTAAATTGATCTGTTTCTTCTACAGAAAAACAGAACAGCCAAGGAAGTGACGTAATCTACACAAGCGTAAGCATATAATTTGATGGATTAAGATAGCAATACCGTACCTCCTTCTGTAAAGATGTCAACCATTGCTTTGGTAAATGTCTAGTCAAATGTTCATCAACAATGGCAAGGCGTGGGGAGAAAAGTCGAAGAGCATTCTCAATAGCCACGGCCCTAGATGGAAAGACAACAATGTTCTGGCAATAATAAGGAAACGTTAATCATATGTGTGCATGGATGAGCACAAACTCACTTCCAAATTTCTGCATATCCCGCAAATATCATTTTAATGTTTTATATAACTATAGCAATCCCCATATAAAAGGTTACATTTTTCCTCACACTAAAAGTATTCATCATTTCTTAAAATAGAATGTCAGGGATATGCATAAACTTTCGAAGCTCAAGGTGCCAACAATAAAACATTTGTACATATACGTTTACTTTTTGCAACAAATGCACTAACTCCCTCATCCAAAACAATCATTATCATCAATGTATTAATTAAACGAAAATCACATAATGTATAGAAGGACATAACCTTTTTCTTTTTTTTACTTTCCATAGTGGTAAACCAGGTTATAGTGTCCTATAACTTTTGACATATTATACTATTATAGAATGAAGAGATGGGACAAAATGAAAACAGTAGTTCCAAAGATAATATATCTGACATTTAAAGTATAAAATGTCATTTTAACAAGTAGAAAATTAGGATGGTGCTGCATGAAGATCTTTAACGAGTAAGTAAGTGTGATACAAAGTGATGCATACACAAGAACTTGTGCTGAATCAGACCACGGGTACAGAAATGAAACTCATAAACATGAGGAAACAGAACAACCTGTAAGTTCTTGTGGTAGGTACTATTAATGCAGAATGCATGTAATGATGCATTAAGATTTCACAAATACGAAAGAAAAGAATGACATACTCATGATCAAAAGTATAAAAAATCAAACGAAATATGAAGCAAGAGGGGGTTTCCTTACATCATTTTTCAGTGGAATATGGTGGTATACTTTCATAAAGCCTGCAATAAGATTGCGGAATTGAGTGCTTCCAGCTGGAGGCTCATATGTGAAAAATGAGTTTCCTTTCAAAACACTAGCAAGGTAAGCTAGGAAAGGGACCTTCTCATCAGCAACAGCATCAGCTTCAAATGATAAATCCAAGGAATTGCTAATGTCTTGGAACCCATTTTTAAGAAAATCAAATATTATCTTAACCTGTAAATTTACCTAAAGTGTCAGCATCTACATTTGCTGCATAAAACCAACAGCAAAGAGTATGTTTAAGTAAAGTGCATACTTGATTTGGCTGACGGAGTTGACAGCTGTACACAGATAAAGCATGTGAGATACGGCCACCAGCTTTTCCATAGGCCAAGGCTGTTCTAGCACAGATAGGCTGGTCACCTACAAGCCCCATAAAGAACTCAAAACGGTGGCGGCTGTTCTTCTCAATTTCAACTAGAGCTGAGATATCTGTATCAGCAGCCTGCATAAATTACATCACCGTGAAAGCATTTAATGCATGGACTGAGTGATGTATGGTGATTGAAATCAAACACTTGGTGAATGTTGAATAGGAACTAGAAAAGATTGAAGTTTGACAATAGAACCAACATATGTAATAAGTTAAAATAAAAATAAAAAAAAATCTAAAAAACATCATTGTTCTCCTCAGTCATATTATCAGATGAAACTGTGTATCACCTACCTGGAGAATTTTAGTTTGCCAAAGCTGCATCACTTGGATACCACGACGCTCAAATAGCCGCTTGCAAACACCTTGTCCTGGGCGGCCTCCAATATTGAAGATCATGATTCCCATGGGTTTGATGATTGCTATACTTTCCTCAACTGCTCGAGCAATTAGCCCCAAACCAAACTGATCCTCGACAAAACCCTGAAACGAAGAAATGACATATTTCAGCAGCAATCCTCTGTTTTGGTGTTCTACAACATATAATAACATGCTTCGCTGTAAGAGCACCTCACAAATAAATAGCAGATAATTACTGAAAACATCTTAAATCGAACTGCAACATGCAATACAAATGGAGAGATTCTTTTTCGAAGTTGCAATCAAGCAAAAATAAAATAAAATAAAGCTGCGGTATACTGGTCCAGAGCTGAGGTTCTTTGTCAAGGTCCAGTTGTTCCTTGAAAACCTTTATTTAGCATTGACTGCTAACAATTTCAATCTGATCTAATAGAAGATGTAGGATACTATACAGTAGCATCATATATATGTAAAAGGAAATTGATATTTCAAAAAAAAATTGGCACTTTCACCTTTTCCTTTTTCCTATAAAGAATCCTAGTGTGAAACTTTAGCACTAAAAAAGAATTACAGTCGAGAACAAAGAAAACTGCAATTCAACCAAGTAGGCCATGTTCAGTATATCTACTCTTCTTTCCAACTCCAAATTCTCAGATACATAAACAACTGAAGAAGAGGTTATTTATAAATCAAGAGTAAGAAATTAGAATCTAAAGGTAATACCATTATATGAACACCAATCATAGGCCAAATTATGTTCTTCCAAAGTTGTTGGATTACTAGTGCATACCAAATTCATGTCCCTGTATTAATTCTAATCCTTAATGTTCTTCTGAAGCATGCAATGGATGTTGAATCAATTAATCAAATTAAAGCACTATATAAGTCAAGGAGATGTAGAGCAGGAAGTGTTCTGACCTGAAGAGCACAATAATTGCTCAACGAATACAAGAATTCTTCACTTGCATTTTCATTAACCAATTTTGACATAGCCTCTGGATTTGGGTTCAAAATCTAACCAAAAAAAAACAACTTAGTGAGCCAAACCCAAAATTGTTCACTCAGTAACAAAAGCAGAATGAGTACACTCTTAAAGTACCTAAGAAACTATCATTGAAGCTACAGAAAATCATATACCTGTGGTATACAGCCAATAATTCTTTCAAGATCAATTCTATTATCCCGACAATACGACAATAGATCAGATTCATGAAACTCCACTCTATCGAGCAATGTCTTCTTCTCGGCATCATAAATTGGTTGTCCATTCTCATCCAACGCATTTAGATATAAATTTATTCGCGCAATTTTAATGGCTCTAGGATTTATATCAAGTCCATAAACCTATATACAAAACAAAACATTACACTTATTACTACCTCTTAAATGATGAAAAATTCAACAGATAGAAAGAAAGTTACCTTCATCGGGGAGCATTTATCAGCAAGAGCAATTGAAATCCAACCATTACCACAACCTAGTTCAGCAACAGTCTTATCTTTAAACATAGAATCAGGATGCCTATTCAATCCTTCATAAAAAGTGAATGACCAATCTTCTGGTATAAAAATACTTGGAATCTCCATCATTCCTAATTTCTTCCTTTTCTGATACCCTAAACAAAAAACAAAAACAAAAAAACTCAAAGTCAAAATCAAAATCAAACAAAATTACACTAAAAGCGATCATCAAACAATTGATCAGGTATATATATACCTTGATAATCAGAGAGAGGAATCTCATGAAGACGAAAATGATATTTATCAAAACAAAGATCTGATGATTCTTTAGATGATTCGAACTTCTTCTGAAGATTAGCCATAAAAATACGAGCTTCAACTCTAGTATTTGGATCATCTAGTTTTGATAAAAGGTTTTTGAATGCACCGTATGCTGCATCACCTGATGGTTCACATTCCTTCAAGAATTCATCCATCACTAACGAATGAATCTAACAATGAGAATTTTATTTTATTTTGTAGATCAAATTCTAAAGACCTAGAAGAAGAATTATGACGAAGCAGAATAGTAGTGTGTGAGTCTGTTTAGTACATGAGCTAAGAGGTTTAGCCTATATATAATAGAGTGGTTGTAGTAGTGGTGGTGATTTAATGATACGACTTTTCTTCCATTCGAGGGAGGGGCTAATGAGAATGGACACGTCAATTCTACCAACGCCGGGGATTCAGGAAAATCATTAATATCGCAGGCCAATAGCCTGCCACAGTTTGTGGCCCAAGGGGATAATCATAGGAATCATTATGATTCCCGTGAAAAATAATATGGATGGACCACCGAATTCCCTTGAGCTTTTTCCATGACTTTTCGGTTGTGGTCAGTCTTACGTAGGCCATGGTACCGATTAGAAGCAATATCATAGTTCGGTTGTCTTTTGGAGTTTGAACAATGATTAAAACTTAAACACTGGTTGTTTTTGTAGTTAGGACACTGGTTTTCTATGTATGTTTAATCATACAATAGCAATTGTTTTGAAAATTCTTAAGATGAGAGACGGTTTTTGAAAGTTTATTTAGTCGAAACAGTTATTTTGTGACTAGCGAATTGCACAAGATTTATTTGTGTGTTAGGTCTATTAAATACGGACCAATGATATCTAATTGTTCATGGTTAGATTAAAATTTTTATTCATATTTTAATGTAAAAATATCTATAAAACTCAAATTTAGTTCCTCTTTCTTCTATAAATCCATCATTCAGATGATTTATATCTATAGTCTAATCTGTAAGATAGATGGTCAAAAATAGATCAATTAGACTGATGGGATATTTTCACAATTTATGGATGACTAAACTGATCTTTATTAATTATGAAAATCTAAGAAAAAAAAATTGTTACACGGTCAAATCATTAAAAACATGTTACACAGTCAAATTACCACTTTTAGGATCAGTTAATTCACAGTTAATTAATTTTATATAATTTTTATGGCAGTTACTCAGTTTTTCTCGTTTTTCTTTTCTTTTCTTCTTAATCTTATAAAAACATGGTTAAAGTTACCAAGTGGGGAGAAGATATGAGGAAGATATCATTTTTTTTACTGCATAAATGCATTCCACTATATTGGGCAAACAAATGAAAACACAACAACACAATTTTACATGGATGTGGTAATTAACTTTACCTCAGCAAATCCGTTACATGATGTGATATTCAAGTATCGTTTCATTTACAAAAGTGCATAAATGCCATGCCATCTTGATGCTAACTTATTCCAAATCTAAGACTTTTCATTGGTTATGATAACGCTCCAATGTAATGCTTTGGAGGATATCTTAGATTAACCCTGAGAAATAGGTTTATCAGTGATGGATTAATAGTTGTTGCAGACAATCCAATCTGAGGGAAGCCGTCCGAGGAAAAACCAGGCATGTTTCAGACATTAACGTTAAGAGGCAGCATACAGTACTGATTAATGTCTAGTTCCCTGAGGACTTTAATTATTTCTTCTAAAACAAGAGAGCCCTTCTTATCTACCTCTCCCCCATGTCTTGATGATTCATACAGTGTTTTATCCACGCTGAGATTTTCAGACTGTTCAAATCGTTTATATCTCCCACTACAGTCAATGGTGAAGGGTTACCAATGTTCTCATTTTCTTCCAATATACCTGTGAGATGCAAAAACCAACAATACAAACTATACACGGATCTTAAAGAAAATAAAAAGGGGTGATATCTCAAAGAAACACGCTCTTTGAGCAGCAAAGACATTGATAATCTTGAAGTTCGAAAGAGAAAAATACATAAAAACAAACAAAGGCGAGATTCTAAATTTAATTATTTGCCCATGTATTTTCTTGTATTAATCTTTGAAAAACAATATTTTTCTCAAGTGAAAAATATAATTTCCGTGAAAGATCAAACTTTCACTTTATTCTCATGTGAGAAATCTATCTATCATCTATTTTTTAGGTGAAAGATCAAACTTTCACAAGCTAAAATCCTTAGGTGCTGCAATAGTATACATTTCCGCAGAAATACATGTGCTTCAAAATTAGGTTGCAGAAGTTAATAAAACAACTTAACTCACAAATAATTGAAAATTTCAGTTCCACAACTAAAACAAATGAAACTTTTAGTTTTTACCAATTGCAATTTCAGGTATCACAAATGAAAACTACAATTATCATAAGTGATAAATTTACAGATTTCACCAAATGCAATTTCTCAGGTATTGATGTGATTTTATATAGTGGTAAAAAGAGGTTCGATTCTCGAACTTGTGAAGGTAATGATTTTAGAAAATAATGATTTAAATTAATTCTAGAAAATTCCAGGAGTAAGAAAAAGACTAAATAACCTAAATATGATTTTTAAATAATTTTAAACGTACCAGGAATCAGGAATCAGGCAAATCTAACAACCTATGTGATTAATCAGATAATTCTTTTTAAATTAATTAAAGCACAAACAATTGCCAAAGTTGGTTTTGTTATGCTAACAAACAGAGGTAAATCACAAGCATGGACTATCAAAATTAACTAACTAAGCATAATCCATCAAGCAAAAGCACAACTGTTGAAAGAAAACCGTTTTTACTATTCAAAACTATGCAATTCTAACAATAAAAGAATTATAAATAATTATTAGAAAATAATTAAATCACATAAAATTGAGAAAATTACCTTATCCATCATCCCAGTAATTAGACTTAGCTCATGGTGGAAAAAGATTGCTCAAAAGTTGATTTCATTGCTCAAAAGAAAGATTACAAGATTGATTAACGCTGTAACAGCTAAACAGTAACGCAGCAGACGCGTTACAGAATCAGTTCCAACTGTTACAACCCAATTCAACCAAGAATATAACAGTGAGAAATAGCAACAGAGAGATTTGAAATAGCAACAGTTACAACAGTTGCACTGTCTTCTTCCTCAGCAACGTTGAATGAAGAACAACGATCACCGGGAACAGCAGCAGTAACCGGCCGGCGTCGGAACTTGAACGGAAAAAGGCAAAAATGGTTCTGGAGCTTCGTTTTCTATTTCTGAAGCTTGTAAACTCTTTATATAGGCCTTTGGAGTCTTCTAGGATGTTCTAATCCCATTATAACTCGGTGATTTGACGAGAATTTGATGCCAATCCAAAACAGGGATGTATTCCTGTTCCCGTCCAAATTCATGCTCCTCTGGCCCTTATCTTCGGCTTCTAGAGATTCTAATCGATTTTACTAACCTTGAATTAGATTGGGTAACTCCCAATTTGCGATGAAATCGCTAGAAAATCTGAATTGAAATTTGCTGCCGATGAAACTGTCCCGATGAAGGTTTGACTCGGTCAACTGACTTTGACCGAGTTGACTGGACCGAGTTGACCCGCTGAGTTGGTCCGATCCAGCTCATCCCGATCCAAGGGTGGCCCAATCCAAAGTGTGGGTGCCTTGATCCATTTTCCCGGGTGCTTTGAACACTTTTTGAGCCAATTTTTCCATAAATCTTTATTCTTCTAATGTACCTACAAAAGCATAAAAACACGTAATAGACACAAAATCGAATACTAACTCACTAGAAATTAAGGTGCAATTTAGACACTAAAATGTGTCTATCAGGTATTGCAAATGAAAATGAATGTTGCACAATTAAAATATAATTGCTTGTAAATTAAGGTTTTATGAGTCCATGATGTACAAACTGAAAACATTGCTTGTAAGTAAAAGATAAATACACAGAAACTCAATTAGCTTGACTAAACCAATCAATAACGTGACCTTACATATTCAACAATTTGGACATTCAATTTGCATGTTGCATCCTCTCAACTTTGTTGTAGCAAAGGGTTCCTCCTCCCACTGCAAAAGAAACCCAAGAGTCAATGGTAATAAATGGATGTCGCACCAAATCAATAAAAAATCAATTAGCATACGTATATCAACCATTCTTAGAAATTCTATTAGTATAGTACCAAATCAAGTGAAAATGTGATAATCCATGTGATAAATATAATTAACTTTTAAGTCTAAGAACAACAATCAAATAAGCATTACCTATTCATGGGAATTGGTTGCATGTTGATTAGTTGGCTCTAGACAACAAGAACAAAACTGATAGAAATGGTGAATCTGAGAAATATCTCAATTGTAATCAGAGAAGAACAATGTTTCTTATTAAATTTACAGAAGCTTTACAAATGGTTTTATATAAGAACTCTCAACAGAATACACGAGTAATCCTAACTGACAATACACGTGATAGACAGGTTGTTAGGATAGCCAGCTTTGTACTGTATGACAATCTGTCTAAGTCAGCTGTACACTAATGGACAGGCTGTCTATTATCCCCCCTCAAGCATAAGGGAGGAGGGACGACCTTGAGCTTGCTGCGGAGAGTACTGAATCTTGGTCCATGTAGACCTTTTGTGAAGATGTCAGCTAATTGTTCTGTAGTGTGAACATAGAAGACATCTAAAGCTTTGGCATGGACCATTTCTCGCACAAAAATGGTAATCTAGGTGTACATGCTTCATCCTGGAGTGTTGTACTGGATTTGATGCCAAACTGATTGAACTAATGTTATCACAACCGATTCTTGGTAGTCCTGTTGAATGAAAATGCAAGTCTTGTAGTAGATAGCACAACCAAACTATCTCAGCTGTTGTGTGTGCTAGAGTCCGGTATTCCGCCTCTATACTGGACCTAGCCACCGTTGTTTGTTTCTTTGAGGACCAAGAAATCATGTTGGAGCCCAAGAAGATACAATACCCACCTTTGGATCGGCGATCATCTACACAGCCAGCCAATCAGCATCTGAAAAACCCATAAGAGATGTTGTGCCCTTTGTAAACAATAGGTTAGGTACCGTAGAATACGTTTTGCTGCCTCCAAATGAGTAGTCCTGGGCTGGTGCATGAACTGACATACAAGGTTCACTGCAAATGAGATATCTGGACGCGTCCATGTTATATATTGGAGAGATCCAACTAGCGAACGATACTCAGTTGGATTGGCCAGCAAAGTACCCGAAGTTTTACTAAGGGAAGTAGATGCTGCAATGGGAGTGTGGCATGGCTTACACCCATCCATCTAATGCTTAACCAATAAGTCTACAACGTATTTGTCCTGACAAAGGAATAGAGAGGCCTCTGATCTTGTAACCTCCAGGCCCAGAAAGTAATGTAAACTCCCCAAGTCTTTAATCGGAAAATAAACTTGTAATTGTTGGATAACACTTTGTACATGATCCACCGAGCTACCCGTTAAGAGAATTTCGTCTACATAGACCAAAGCGATAGTAGGACGCGAACCCTTGTGATAAAGAAACAAATAAGTGTCTGCCCTGGATTGTACAAAACCAAGCAAAGACAGGCTTGAGCTCAGTTTCTCGTACCAGGACATGGGTGCCTGCTTAAGCCCATAAATAGCTTTATGCAATAAACAAACAACATGTGGCCTGGTAGGATCAATGAAGCCTGGAGTCTGGGCCATATACACCACTTCTTTGAGATCACCATGGAGAAATGCATTTGAGTTCAAGCTGATTAATCTTCCAATTAAATTGAACAACAAGAGAGAAAATCACCTTTATAGTAGCTGGTTTGGCCACTGGGATGAAAGTGTCTTCATAATCCAAGCCTGGTTGCTGATGGTAGCCCTTTGCTACTAGTCTGGCTTTATGCCTAGCAACAGTGCCATCTGGGTTATACTTAATTCGAAATACCATTTGCAGCCCACTATGTTTTTTGTCCCTGCTGAGTCCACTAAGGACCATGTTCCCACCTCCACCAGAGCGTTATACTCATTTGCAGTAGCCACTCGCCAGACAGGTTCCTTGTTAGCTGAACTTATACATGTATGCACCGATGTAGCTGTGCTGAGGAGAGCTACATTTATGGGGTACCTGGTGGAAAAATAAGTCTTGGGCCTACTAATACCAGATTTTCCTCTTGTTAACATATTATGCTGATTATGAACAACAATAGAATTGTCTGACAAAGGTGTATGAGAGACTGGTGGCATAGTGTCAGGTATAGATTGCACTGGAGGAGTATGTGATGGTGATGTATGTAGCTCAGGAGAGGGAAAAGGAAGCAACTTGGAGTATGGGAAAGATGTTTCATCAAATGAAACATGTCTGGATATAAAAACAGTTCCAGTGGTTGGATCTAGGCATTTATAGCATTTGTGTTGCAAGCTATAGCCAATGAACACACAATATTTGCTTCTTTGCTGTAATTTTTTGATTGTGTAGGGCCTCAACCATGGGAAACATCCACATCCAAACACTTTCAAGAAGGCATAATCAGGGGGTTTTCCAAATAATTTTTGATATGGAGACAGATAATTTATGGACTTGGTAGGTAATCTGTTTATAAGAAAATTTGAGGTGTGTAATGCATCAACCCAGTATGATCTGGGTAGGCTAGACTGAGACAGCAGAGTTCTAGTTATGTCTAGTAAATGTTTGTGCTTCACCTCAGCCACTCCATTTTGCTCTGGAGTGTGAGGACATGATAACTCATGGGAAATTCCTCTTGTTGCACAAAATTCATTAAGAAAATGATTTATGAATTCCCCTCCATTACCAGTCCTAATGGTGACAACAAGAGTAGACAATAACTTCTCTATTCTAGTCACAAAGGAGACAAAAACATGCTTAAACTCAGATTTTGATGCCAAAGGCAAAATCCAGCAATATTTTGTATATTCATCAATCACATTTGCATAATACAAGTTTCCAGATGTTGAAGCTACATGACAAGGACCCCAAAGGTACATGTGCAACAATTGAAGAGGTTGGTTTGCTAATGAATGAGACAACTGAAATGGAAGTTTATGACTCCTACAGAGTTTACAATCAATACATGAAAAAAGCTTATGTAGTGGACTTGGCATATGAAGCAGATAACATAACCTTTGCATTGTTTGAAAAGAGGGATGTCCAAACCTCCTATAGAGAATGAGGTTGTCAGTTATTGTAGATGCTAGAGCTTTAGGTGCATGATGAGCATGCCCAAAGGAAATTGGGTAGAGCCCATTCCTATGTGGACCTTGGAAAAGTTGGTTTCCCAGAGATCTTGTCCTTCACATAGAAACCATTAGACTCAAGTGTTAAAGAACAATGATTGTCAGCAGTGAATTTGTGTATAGACAAGAGATTGTGAGATGCTTTAGACACAATTAGAACATTATTAAGAGTAAAATAATGGGTATTAGCAATCTTACTAGAATGTCCCTGGTGAGTTATCTGCATACCTTCCCCATTGGTTGTTTGAATTGTTTATGGTTCATCATAAGCAGTTGACTCATGTAGGACTTTGTTGTCTGAAGCAATATGGTGAGTTGCACCACTGTATGCTAGCTACTCCTCCTCATCAAAAATGTATGCTGCAGCAAGCATGGCACTGAGGTTGGTTGGTGGTGCTCTACATTGGTAAGTGAAATTGAGCCTCTGAGTGCATGTAGTAGCAATGTGGCCTGGATTGTTGTAAATTTGGAAAACTAGTTTGTCACTCTGATAAGCACCCCTTCCTGCATTTTGTCTATGAAATATGGCAGGATTTGGGAATCTTTGCCTATAGTGAGAACCTCTAGTAGTGTTCCTGTGAAATCCTCTAGGATTTGAGGATGCATTTCTTGAATAACCTCTTCCATAGTTTGCTAGAAAGGCTTTAGCACTATGATCTTCTCTTTGGTGTTTTGTTCTTTCTTGGATCGTTGTTTCTTCACTTTGCAGGTTGTTGTGAAGTTCAATACAAGAAACAGGAGGGTTCATGTGGCAAATGGATGTAACAAATGGGATATAATCTTCATTGAGAGCTTTGAGTGTAATCACCACCAACTCTTTGTCAGAGACAATTTCACCAGCAGCAACTAATTGGTTAGAGATTGTCTTGATTTCATTAATGAGGGATGAGATTGTTTTTGTACCTTGAGTGATGGATAGTAGTTTGGTTCTTAACTGAATAGAATGTGCGGATGATGCTCTACCAAATATGTTCTCTATATTTTTCCATAGAGAAGCAGAAGAACTTGAGTTTGAGAAGTAAGCTATGACTGTTTCAGAAATGGTGGAGTTGATCCACATTGTGATAGTGGAATCTTCATCCATCCAATCAGTATAAAGTGGATTTTCAATCCCATTTTGCTGATTTCTTGGGTTGGTGAACTGTGGTGGACATGCAAATGATCCATCCAAAAATTTCTTCAATTTGTATTTCTGGATGATTGGATTTAGTAAATTTTTCCAGATTAGAAAATTATGCTCTTTCAATTATAGATGCACAAAATTGGTGAGTTGGTTCAGTGGAACTTTAGAGAGAAGATTGGAGGTTGGGTTCTCCATTGTTGATGTAGCAGGAAATGTTTCAATCATGAAGATGAAAGAAGATTTTGTATGGAAAGCTTGATTTCCAGAATCGTCTTGAAAAAAAAATTTGATCAAGAGCTTAATTCCTGCTCTGATACCATGATAGAAATGGTGAATATGAGAAATCTCTCAATTGTAATCAGAGAAGAACAATGTTTCTTATTAAATTTAAAGAAACTTTACAAATGGTTTTATATAAGAACTCTCAACAGAATACACGAGTAATCCTAACTGACAATACACGTGATAGACAGCTGTTAGGATAGCCAGCTGTGTACTGTATGACAGACTGTCTAAGCCAGCTGTACACTAATGGACATGTTGTCTATTAAAAACATGGTGATAACTGGGTGTTGTTTGATCTTGAATCAATGACGGTGATAATCAAAATATACCATTTTATAACTACAAATGAAGAGACCACCGGCGAGAATAACAACGTGATAATGGAATAAGGGAAGCTCTTAAATATATTAGTAAAACTAGAGGAGAAGAGAATAACAATATATGAGAATGGGCTTTCTTTTTTGCTTTGTACGGTTTTAGGTTTTAGATTGAGATAAGAAGAACAAGCTATAAAAAATATCGGGCGTGATAGACTACGGTAAACGTAATTTTAGGGATTTTTCAAAATGTTTTTATATTTCAATTTTTTTAATTAAAAAAAAAACATAAATAATAAAGGTTAGTTTTGTAAAGTAATACTAGTATAACTAGTTATGTATTTTGTATATATAGCTTTTTAATGGTGGATTTTTCATCTTATAAAAAAACAAATGGACTAGAAATAAATTTTTCCTATTGGTACATCCCTTGCTAAACGAGTGGTTCAAAGGCATTGGTTTATATTTAGATTAGTCCCTGGACTACCTCAAATAGGTTCCATTTGACATTAGTCCCTAGACTACCTCAAGTAGGTTCGATTTGACATATGGCCAAGACTCAAAGGTCTGACAAATCCCTTACATTTCGATGCTTCGTACAATGATGGTACTAAATTCCACTGGTACAATGGGTTGGATTTATTGTTGTGGATGACTTGTCCATTTATCCCTAAGCTCCGAACTACCTAGTTATTGACAAGTAAAATTATACTTACTTCATTTTTCTAAAAGATACGTAAGTTTTTTTACAAATGGGTATGTTAAAAGATAGATTTGTTTTCGTTTAAGAAAATTGATATGTTATTAGTTTATTAATTACCTATAAATAGACTATTTATCTCTCTTTTTTTATCTAATATCTAATGGAGGGGTCCATCTAAAACAAGAAGGACAAATTAGTAAAAACATGAAAAAATAATTGCAATGATTGGTTTACTTAATCTTTTTGCTAAACCAAACAAGCCTATCATTTAAAAACGGAGGGAATATAAAATTGTGATAACGGAACGAAAGTTCGGATCATTTGGGTTTTGTCGTCCACCAACATGCACTAATAGACACTTTCCCTCTTTCTGATAAACGTACCAGCCACAGGGCCACTACTATAAAATAATTTCATGTGCAATTATCTTTTGGGTAAAAGTAATTGGACGATCGAAAGGAGTCCTTCTATATGATTACAATATGGGAGCTAAAAATGCAATGGTTGTAACGTTTTTTTTTTTAATTTTTAATCGATTCAATTGAACATGAATTGATCATTTTTTCCCAAAATTAATTTGATAATCGAAGAGTTACAATACCCAACTATCGTTAAGCACCATCAAATCGATCAAAACTTGAATTGGTCGTCAATTATTTCGACCTAAAAACCTTGAAAAAACCCTTACCTAATCTAATTTGCATCGGTTTCATTCAATTCGATTAAATTAAATCGAAATTGATCACCTTTTCATAAAATTGATTTGATAATCAGAGATTTGGGGTCTCCAGTTATACTTTAACAATATCAAATAGATTGAATTTCATCAATTTCACCTTCAATTGCTTCAAATTGAAATTAAAAATTTAAAAAATGTGGCGTGTAAAAACTGTGATGTAAAACAAAAACAATTAATAACGAATATATACGTTGCTAATTTATTTTTCGTCAAAAAATAAAAAATAAGGTTTAAAACTAAATCCGATCGAATCCGATCAAATCTTTAGTCGGCGGTCATCTATTACTAAAGATATAAAAAACAGATTTATCATCCGGCGGCCGATAGATTTTGTTCGATGACTATAAATAATACAGTACATATTATATGCAGGGACTTGGATCAATTGATCCAAGACTACTTATCTTTGATTTTGGTACTTGATATTATTTTGATATACTGATAGATAGTATAATTGACGCTTCAAAAAATAAAAACTAGTATAATTGGATAAGGAGCACAAGAATATTTTAATGGGTAATTTTCGATGACATCTTAAACTTTGGATTTACAAAAAAAAAAATCTCCATCCAGGAAAAACAAAAACTTAAAAAATCCTGATGGAATTGGTTGGAAACATTGTATCACTAAAGTTAATGAGTACATTCAATGAGTAGATTCAAACACTGAAACACGGAAAGAATTCAGCTCCACCCCGACTGCGCAGTACACGCGTGCCGTTTGTGACTTTCTGTATGTGTTCACTGTGCGGTATATAACAATCTAAGATGTAATAACAACTAATCTGACACGTTTTTAGGGGTGAGCAATAGATGGGTGAGGTGAGCAAGGATGAGTGAATGCCATATCACACACGTTCAATCTATTAATATTGAGGATCTAACATTTTTACCCTCGTACAGTCCATCACCCAATGAATTTAACATATGTGTTTGTGTCAATCCATCTATCCATTTGTGACCTTGTGAGCACATGGTGTTTGTGTCAATCCATCTATCCATTTGTGACCTTGTGAGCACATGGTGTTTGCACAAACAATGTTTGCATGATTTAAAAATCTTTATTTTACAACGTCATGGTTTTCACTAAAAGTTTTTGTTGTTCATCCCTTTCTGTCTAAAAGGACTTTAATCAGCAATTGAGAAAGAACAGAAGATGAGATGGAGGAGGAAAAACACTGAAGAAAGAAAGAAGAAAATCACTGTCAAAATTATCTTTAAGTTTGGTGGATGACGTGTTTTCTTGGTTTTATTGATTTTAATGGGACATGAATTTACACACTGAAGGACCCTTTTCTTTATCGCTGGCTTTCGCTGGTAATCCATGAATGCCTGCTCCGCTGTAACTGACCATAAATTGAATACTTTCAGAGCCTATGCAACTGACACTCAGAAGCCCCGTAATTGACAGTAAGCAACAAGGATTCTTTCAAACCGTTAGGGCGTTCTACCTTCATACTCTATCCAAGATCCAACATTAACAGAAGACTATTCCCTTGAGCATGCTTAGGCTAACAAAGGGTTCTGCCATGTAGCACTGAAGAAAGGAAAATGAACCATGTAGCACTGATCATGATATATCTGGTGCTCTCCTAACCATAAACCTTCCACCCTGGCCATAAAATCTAGACATGGTGGCTTCTGTTTGGCATGAATTAAAAATGGTAAAAATGGAATCTTGTAGAATGCATTGCCCACTGGAATCAAATTTAAGGTAACTTTTTGTTACGGGCGTTCTACTTCCGTAGCAGAAGTTAATTCTCAATATCACTCCAAGTAATTAAGCACCTACAGTCTACTCAGACAATCCAGTACACTGTAGCTGAGGCACCAAATAATTTGATGTTAATTCACACATCCCGATTCATGAAGCAGCAATTGGTAGCTGGGTGTTCATACATATGACAGTAAATGAAGGCAAATTTTCATGCAGCATCAGATTGTAAGATTTTTTTACAAATCCAAGACAACTTATTTAGCAAGCAGATCAACTAAAGATTGCCATTCACGTCAATGAAACTTAAGTCAACACCAATATTAAAGAAAAACACAAACAAGGGTAAGAAAATAAACATAAGAGAAAGTTAAGTTTCAATCCGTCCCATAAACATATTTTCGTGCAATGGCATCAAAGTTTCATTCCATCCCTGAAAATTTCTGCCTGCAATGTAAAGCAATCAAATAATTAGACAATGAAGCAAGCTGACCCTTGCATCAAAAACTCAACACCTGCTAATAATTACTATGCAATAATTCTGCTAATTTCACACGGCTTTCGACTGATCCTTTGCATCTTCGGTGCAGTCATCTAATAGTTTAGCAATTTGCCGCTGGGTGTTTTTAACTTAGGAACTGAACTTTTGTCTTAGGACATCCTAAAGTTCACTTACCAATACATTTTAGACTATTAGATAATTGCAACTACGGAAGGAAGGATTTAGACGAAGTATCCTTACCCTTGAATGCCAAAATCTAATGCTTTAACATATTCTAATGATAAACAAACTACATCTTTCATTACATTCTAAGTTTAAGGGGAGCTAATCTACACAACACATTAGTGCTCAATTGCCGACGATGCAATCAGGTGCTGAAACAGCAAACCCTATCAATATAAGCTAGTGGTACCGAGATCTTAAACCCATCTCAGTAACTCACAGGAGAAAGCAGGGAAAGCCAAAATATTCTTGACCAGATTTCAAAAACATATGATATCCTTCAGCCCTAGTAGTCTTCGTACAGAAGGCAAACAAATCTATGGGGATGAAGTTGCCAGAGAAAAACAAAATAAAAACATGGCATACACTAGTAACACTGCCACATTCATAAGAAAGATATATTATTAAGTGGGTGGCATGAATAGATACTGAAGATGTCTTTTGCAGAAATAAATCATTGATTTCAGCGTATAAGCTCAAGATCAATATGGATAGACACGGAAAAACATATTCATTAACAGTTACATTTTAATATAACAGTACACGTTGCTCCACAAACCAAGCATCCAGCTATAGGTAGTGCATGCTTATATGGAGCGCAAATCTATTTAAGCCACAATTGTGTTATAGCATATGGATTTTGCGATACATCCAATTACATGATGGAAATGTAATTAAATTCAACTTCAGGTGTCAAGATCCAAAAGAGTCGAGCTTGAGAACCATTAGGTTAGGATTTCCCATTCATCCTCTAATTAGTAAAACGCAGCAACTCACGCTCAGACGTCAGATCCATCCAGGGTCACAATACAAGAATTATCATCTGTCCCAAATGTCTACACAACCTAAAATTTTAATGCGAGAATATCATACCCAAACAACTTATTCAGGGGATTCTACAGTTTGAACAAATCACTCCAGTAATAAGAAAATAAAAATTATCAAGACTATGAATTCGTCTCTGAATCAAACTCATAGAGAAACCTGAAACAACATACCCAGCTGAAATAAATGATAATAAATTAGATTGCGAAGGGAAATTAAGATTTTCGCTAAGCGACGATTGCTATAACGAGCTAAACGAGTTGCAGATATGAAATGAAAATGGCCTTAATGAAAAATCACGATTCCTAATTAAACAATAGCCACACAGACAAAGAATAATAACCCTGAATTCAGATGATTAATAGAAACCCTAATTATACAGCAAAACGGAGAAACCCCCAAAATCTAATAAAAATTATTCAAATCGGATAAACTTAAGAAACCCTAATTGAGACAAAGATAAAGAAAAGAGAGAATAACAACCTGAAACGAGATTTGATTAGTGGGAATGAGAAGCAGAAGTAGCAGAAGAAGGGGCATAAAACTTGTTGTAAGCAGCTTCCCCAACGAGATAAAAACCAAAAGCAACTATAGCAATACCAAGACCAGGTGTAGCATGCCTAAATTGATTCCCAAGCATTGGATGCTTCCTCCATTCATCCCTTCTTTTGAAGAACTCTCCTGTTGGTCCTAATGGTTTTGCCATTTCTCCAAGATTTTCTTTGTTTTGAAGAGAACTGTGAATTTCTTTGTGTGCGTTTTAGGGTCAGATGAGATAGAAATGAACTTAAAAGAGAGTCGACTGAGATCGGTTCCAACTAGATTGCAACCAGAACCATTTGAGGCACCTAAAAGCTATGTTTAGTCTTTAGGCTTTAGAGCAGTTCCAATAGGTCAAAGTTGAATTTGCCCATTTGATGGTCCAGGTGGATGGCAGAGTCTGTTTTCGTACAGTGGGGAAAAGAACTCAGCGGGTCAGATTGGCCTGCGCGGAGCAACCTTGGCCAAAGGTTTTTTCGTTTGGTCCTAGTTGAACCGCCAACGGCTAATTTCTAACGACCACAAAACAGCTATGTAGAAGATTATGGTAATCCATCAGAATTAATGTGCAGATTGAGTACTTGGACCCAAATTTGGCGAAAACTAAATATCCAATCTATTTAATTTTTAATTCTCATTTCATTTTTACTCGTACTCGATTGTGCCTTCTATTTTTGATAACGATTCTATTTTATAGATAATCGGATATTAATTGATATATTTTTTAATAATACCAATGATTATGTTTTGAACTTCTAAACATAATGGTTATATATATTCCTATAAAACCATACATGGTTATATCATTTTTATAATTGATGTTTGGTATTTAATTTTTGTCTAAAATTAATGTTCAGATTAACATTTATCCAATGTTAAGACATGGTATTTGGACTTGTGTTGACTCGATTAAACTTTGACTTATGTTAAAAAAATATTAAAAAGTCTATATAAAATATAACTAATAAATGAATTTACTATCACATCCTCCACTTTACTAATATTTACCTAGTAATAGTCTATTAACTCTAATACTGTTTAAATTTTCTTCTTCTCCGAACAGAACAAACCGATTCAGACTATCACCACCACCACCATCCCTTTCTCTGCCACCTTCTCACCACCACAATCATTATCATATTAGAAAAACCTTCTCACTTGTTATTGCTAATCCATTTCTTTTCTTTCTCCAAACTCTAACAATTTTTATATCAGATCGAATCCATTATCTCCCCTTCTATGATCTTTTCACTTTCTAGGGTTCTCAATTTAGGAAAATATAATGTGAAGATTCAATAATCAAATCAAGAATATAAAACACGTAGTTATAAAAGCGGTTAAAATTTGGTTTGGAGAAAGATAAAGAAGGACTGGGATGGGTTTTTAGGGATATAAAAAGTGGTCAGGATTTTTTAGGGATGTGTAAAGAGAGGTCAGGATTTGTTTAGACAAGTTAGGCTAATCATACGTGTGCAAACACGGCGTTTGGCTATGTGAGTGATAAATGGATTAAAACGCTTCCTTCTCGGTTTCTCAAAAAAAAACCAAACTTCTCATAATAAAAAACCAGTCGAACAGCTGTTAGATGGAACGCCATCACCACCACTGTAAACGTCTCCTGAGTTGTTATGATTTTGTTGAGATTCAGTGATTGAATATCTTCATTAAATTGAACCGAAGTTGCATTCTCAATGATGATGCATTCATCGGCTGAGGAACCAAATGTTGGGGTTTGCTTAATTCAACTTGGATTTCTTCAGATTATCACTCGAAAAGCCTAATTTAAATTCGTAAGTACGTTTTTAGTAGTTTCAATCATTTGATGTTCAATTTCGTATTTAGATTTTTCTTTCGTGATTTTTAATTCCTAGGGTTTCATAACTTATGGTGATTTGTTCTTTATTGTAATGTTATCACAAAAAAGCCTAATTTAAATTTGTAAGGACGTTTTTAGTAGTTTCAATCATTTAATGTTCAATTTCGTATTTAGATTTTAGACATTGTGTTCCGACATTTAAGGTTGATTTCAGATGTATAATTTCCAATCCATTATTCATAGAGTAAACTGGGTTTTGTTGTATGTGTAGATGGCCACAGACAGAGAAAGGATCATGTGTAGATGATTGTAAGTTTTGACGTTTTTATTAGTGCATACCTGAAAAATCATGTTAACTGCAATCATAAACTTCGGTATCGTAGTATTCAATGATTTGGTGGTGAGCATCGTGTTTTTTCACCCTGCATTTATTGTTGGTTACATGAGGCTTCTTTGAAATCATACTTTCTATTTTGTTGGAAATTGTAGGAGGAAGAGTCTCCTCTTTTGGAATCGTTATTTCACGAAATAGGAGGTAAGAATGGGGTTGAACTTCACATTACCGGTTCTTTAAGTGATTATATGGGCAAGCTGCGTATCAATCTACTGGCAATGCACTTAAAGGTACCCTTTTATCAATGTACTCAATAATGTCTTTCTTTTGTTATTAAATAATACTAGTATGAAATTTTTTGCTGAGTTCTTGCTATCATATCAACTCTCTTTAAAAAGTCAAGGTGTCAATCCATTAACCAGTTCAGTTTCAGTCACATACTTCAAAGTTTACTAATTTTGTGATGGCATTTGTGCAAGAGAATTATATGTTTCCCCGGACAATTAATTAACATTTCAAGTAGTCCCCAAATAAATCTTTTAGGACTGCAAACATTGTACCTAATCAATTACCATTAACAGTTGTTGTTGGGCCAAACAAGCTGATACCAGCTTATTGAAGATGATTTCTTTGATAAATTTTCTTAGACTACTCAAGCTAATTTTCTCAGGCTACTCACTTTTGATAAATTTATCGTTTTCTGCTGCACAAATATGATAGAATGACGGTTGAGATTTTATTTGGGAAAAGATAAAGAGGGACTGGAATAGGTTTTTAGGGTGGGATAAGGAATGATCAGGATTATAGGATCCGTTTTAAGGGGTGAATAAAGAGGCGTCAGGATTAAAAGATATAAAGAGCAAAAAAAAATTACTTTTGATCGATGTTTCACATTTTATTCTTAATGAAAGAGCAAAAGAAAAACGCACCAAAGTTAATCAATGTCCTGCCGGCAATTAATGGGGATTGAAGCTCAGTACTTTCTGGAAATCAATGGGATTGAAGCCGTTTATTTTTCTTTGCAATACCCAAACACATGAAGATATTTGTCACTAATCCATTAATCCCAGGTACGACTCATACGGGTTAGTTAAGAATTAGGGTTCTTATTTCTTTCGATTGATTCGTGAAACTTAGACACTTAACTATTTATCTTTTGATTTTAATGTTTATCCAAAATATTTGATTTCATTCTCTTTTTCATTAGCACACAGAGCTTCTCTAATTTCAGATTTTCAGGTACACTCCCCTATTTTTTCTCTGTTTCTGTTATCTCCTGATCATGATCTACCTTTGTATTTCTATAATCCCCATATTGTTTTGTTCATTGTTGGTTGAATTTCATTTTGTTTTCTACACTCATAATAGTTTTACCATTAAAGTTTGTTTACAGACGTTAGCATACATCATCTCGAAGCATGAATTATCTGAACTAAATTATAGTTAGAGGGATTTTGCGAATCAATTTTCTGGATGATAGTGTGAAAAACCTTGAAACTGTAAGTATTGAATTTTAATTCATTTTGCCATTCGGTTAGCTTGCTAGAATCCTTTACTTTTAACATTGGTCTTATTTTATAATGTTTTTTTTAGGTTTTATTTTTTATTTCATTTGTAATAACTGGAGTATAATCTGCCTATTTTGAAATAGTGTTACCTGTTTTGGTTGGGGGATGGGATACGGTGTTGCAGATGGAGGCAAGTTATTTATTTATTTTTTTATAGTTATTCACTGAGTTATGTTGTAAGAATGTTTATTGATTATGAAATTTTGTAATTTTTGTAGGGTGATACGAAAAGAACTGCAAAGGGTGTTGATGGATCTGGTAAAGCTCAACCAGGTCAAAACCCTCAGTTAAGAGAACTCATGAATCTTGATGGATTTGTTAGTGCATATTGGTGAATGGTTTGTGGTATCACGTCTCTTATTGTGTTTCATATTGAATTACTTTGCAGATTGCTCACCAGGGGTCATTTTCACAAGTAGCGGTATTTTATATTTTGTTACGACAACTACAAAAAGAGAAGGTATGTGCAGTAGAGATTTATCTTCACCAATGATCCACAGATGTTTAATCAATATGCAAAAAAACTTGACTGATTTCGATGTTTTTGGTTTTGTTTTCTTTGTCGACTTCAAAAGAGTGATAGTTAATGAAGGTGGAAGGATATTTACGTGATGCTAACAATCATTCGGCAACTATAGGGATGGATTGTTCAGAAATAATCAAATTGGTTCATCCCAGCTTGGATGGAGCATGTAAACCAAATCAAAAGAAATACATAAGTGATGCTGCACTATGTTTTTATTAGTTTACTACAAGCAGAAGATATTGATGCTTATATTAGTTTCACTTTTTGCTGTACTCAACAGAGAGTTGGAATTGGGAGAAGAGAAGATGAGAGCATACAAGGTTTATGCATCAGAAGAAATTGGTGGAACACATCTTTGGGGTGAGTTTGTGGATTAGTATGATGCTGGTGGTGTGCTAGAGACTGAATCAAAAAATGAAAGCGACACTTTGATAACTGCTCAAGACCAGATTACTATGTGTGTGGATAATACTTCTGCAGTTGTTGTTGAAAACCTGGCAGACACTACCATACCTATTGGGTTTTGGAATGATTATGCTATTAAGTTTTTAAGAATTTATTTAGATGATGTTATTTGTCTCTAAGCTGTAAGTCAATATTGGTTCACTCATATGTTATTTCTTATTTGATTTTATCAGGTTATGCGAGGGTCGTAAGCCTACTAGATCGATTTCAGTTCAAGGTAATATCCAAATTACCTTAATTTATTGTACTCTAATTCACATATGCAGCCCCTGAAATTAGTTTAATTACTTAATTTTCCTTAGAGATCTCTCAGTTGATGATCCATATAGGCCGACAGGGCATACTCTCTTTGTCCATGTCATGTTTGTAACAGTAATAATGTAATGTAGGAGTACACAGATTTAAGTTACTAAGAATGCTTTTACTTATTGTTTGCAGAAAGTAGCAGATCTTAAAGAAGAAGAGAGTTTCTTATTGAAGGAGAAATTAAATCTGAAAAAGGTACATATTTGAAGCATCTTTCACAGTTATAATTTGGTTGGATTTGAAGTATTTGGGGTCTCTCAATTGTGACCTTCTCTTTATGCATTTTAAACAGGAATTGGTGACATTAAAGAACAATTATGAGGGAAGGAAAGCCATAAATGATAACTTGAAAAGAATTAAGGTGCCTGTTTTTGCATTACTTCATTTTGATAACAAACTATGTTTTTGGTATCATTGCTAACTTCTAATGTATCCCTGTTTAGACTTAAGTCTTAATTAGTAAGTTACAATAAACATGTGCTTCTTTCTTCATTTCTCCTTCATTTTGCAGATAATTGCAAAAAAAATTATTTAAGAATTAATTAACTGATAGCACGATTTCTGAAAACATTAACTTTGAATGATCCTCAGACATGGATCTTTAGGACAATCATCTCCACGAGGAACTATAAGCTTACCCTCTTTAATATCTCTATCGTATCCAAGTATGTTCACTTTTATTTATTCATTTACTATTGACAATATATCTTACAAGTTCTTGCAAAGTTAAAACCATCAGGCATGGATTGCCTACAAGGAATCAAACTTGATCAACACGGGTCATACCAATACCTATCTCACAGGTTAGTCATGTGAATCTTTTATTTTCTTCGTTTGGCTAATGATAACATATTCACCTTTGTTAAACAATTATTTTAAAAGAAATGGCATTAGAGAAACTTAGGGACAATCTTTATATTATGTTGGCCTGATTAGTCCACATTTAGTTAGAAAAGGTGTTAGCACACCAGCAAGCGTCTCTCCCAAACACCAAACTAAGAATGATCCTGTTTCTCTAATCATATCATTAATGAAGGCTATCTCTTTGACCAGCATATATCTCTGCTTCTTAGATTTCATTGTCCCGAGCTGAAAGGTTCTTATGTATGCTATATCTTTGACCTTTTAAACAATGAAACATATTAATCATTTAGTTTGACAGCATTAGTTGCATCTCAGTGTTTTTTTTTGGCCATCCACCGTCCTTTGTCTATTAGGACAAATCTGGTCGTTTGTTTACCTTAACAAACAAGGAGCAATTAGAATCTATAGATTTGAAAATTTCAAACCATATACAGATAGGTATGCATATATAGTTATCCAGTAACTTCTTTCAAAAACTCTTCTTTTATATTTTCCTCTCTCCACATTATTGACATCAGTAATCATGCCTTTTAATTTCTTGCTTTGCTTTCAAAGTTATTTTATGTTTTTGTGTCAAGTTCATGGATATTTCATAATTCCATCCTATGTTCTCACCCATATATTATTTATTTTTGGTGTCAGGACGGAGAATGGATTTACTTGCTTAAAAGAGTGAGAAAAGCTACCTATACAGTTGTATCGTGTTTCCGTTTAGTCTTCGACACTTCAATTCTAATCGTAGTTTTTTTTTTCAAGGTTTGCATCTTTTCTTTGTTTGTTTGTTTGTTTTCTGAATTGAGTTACATGTTGTTATTTCTGTTGAGTACAATCTAATTTTATTTGTTCAAAGTTATTTCAGGCTTCTCTGGGTTATCAAACAGTCATAATACTATTCGGTAATTATACGGTCATTTTATTCAGTAACCATACAGTCATTTTTCCACCACGAATAGAGACTTATCACTCAAAAGACCCAATATACAAGAGTGATGACTTTGGAAGTCGATTAATTTAAAATGCCTCCTTAATCAACTCAAGTTAGATAAATTATGGAAACAACCGGTGGATGATACATTTCACCAGAGTCCCATATAAGAGCGCTACATCTATGCATCAGGATATTTGGTATTGTGCTGCATCTTCATGGAGTGAAAGGCACAAATTATGGCAGACATGACACTGTTTCACCGTTTTTGTAACGAGTGAAATCTGAGTGTGCTGAGAAATTTTTTAACTTAGTCACTTTGTGCAATTCTTTGATTCCAATATTCCTCTTTTTCTTTAAACGCTAGAAGAAATAGAAGTCTAATGTAGTTGATGACCGGTTACTTTGCTTTTGTTTTACAGTTCCAACACAGATTCTTTTTGGTTCATGGAAAAGCCGTAAACTTGCATCAAATGTTAAATTCCATGAATGGAAACTCCCACATCATTACGAAAAAACAGTTGATGATTTTTCAGCTATGTATCTTCATGGCTATTTGCCTATTCCTGGCCTGATGCGCCATAACTAAGTGGTATTTGAATTACTAATACTGCTCACTATAGTCAATTTTTCATATTTTTTTTTGCTTATGATGTGAATGGTCTACTCTCCTATTTTTTGTTACAGTGGCGAAAAGGCATCCATAAAAGAATGACAAATCTTCCTTGATATAAAGGGCATATTTAACCTAGATGCATTTGGAAAAAATCTCCAAAAGCTTATGGTATGCCCTGGTGTTCTGTTCTTCAAATACACAATTGCGCAGGTTATCGTGCCATATACGATCAGTCCACCCAACACCACACTGTCCAACTCCAAAATCCTCATTATTTTGAAATTGGAGATTGCTTCTTTGAAACTCTACTGAATTAAACTTTATAAAATTCACGTGGATATAGTTGCATGCATTAGACGTTGAGTTTAATTCATTATTCCGGTATTGGGTTGAGAAACCTACTACGACTGCTGCGGCATTTTATTTATTGAATAAATAAGTTTTTATTTCTTATTTGCATAAAAGACCGAAAAAGATTGATTTTTTTTTTTGAAGCATGGTTGAATTTTATAATTGGTTACCAATTCAAATTAGTATTTTTTTAGAAATTTCTAAGTTTTACGTGTTAAAAAAAGAGAGAAAGAAATGGGCTAGATAATGAATGATGGTTTCTCATCTCTGATTAACCTTATAATAAGTCGATAGTAGTAGTGTCGCGGTGGGTGGGCAGTGATGAAAAAGACGGGGTCGGCAATTAGTTGAGAAAAAGTGGCTGTGTAATTTTTATAGAAACCTAATATAGGGGCTCCCACATTTGTAGAGGAGCTTCAATGTGAGGCAGAGTGATCCAAAAATAAGTTAAGGGGTTTCTAGAGGCTATGTTAAATGTTCATATTACCCTTCAATCAATTAAAAGATAAACATAACAAAATCTTACAAAATTTTATTTCAATTCAAAACCTTTCCCTCTCCCTCCATAACTCATCCTTCTCTATTTTAACCGAATTTCTCCATCGAATCAAAATTTCGTCGTCGTTTAAACTCTAAATTTTATGATGAAGAATCCTACTAAAGGTGTAGAAGGTAATAGTGATGACAATCCGGATAAAACTAAACAAACTAATGAAGAACTTGGGTTACAGAAAAATTTACGGTTGGGTTCGCTTGGGAAACCCAACCGTAAATTATGTTCGGAAGAACTTACGGTTGGGTTCCATTCGAACCCAACCGTAACTGGTTTGTTCTTCATTTTACGGTTGGGTTATTAAACAAACCCAACCGTAAATTTAAAAGTAGGAGATGAAGATGACATTTTATGGTTGGGTTTGATTGGAAAACCCAACCGTAACTAATCTTTAAACCCAAACATAAAATTATATGAATAGATTTGAAGATTTTTTCATTTCTATCTTGTAGAGAATTTAAAGACGAATCCACCCTAAAAAAATGAGGTCAATCGGACATCGTATGAGGGAGTTATGATCAAAACGGTGAAATACAAAAAAAAAATCAAGGAAGAATTACGGTTGGGTTCGACCCAATAAACCCAACCGTAAATCTGGGGATTTTGGGCTTCATTTTTGTGTCAGATTTACGGTTGAGTTTATTAACCGTAATTCTCCCTGGATTTTTTTTTGTACTTGACCGTTTTGTTCATAACTCTCTCATACGATGTCCGATTGACCTCATTTTTTTTGGGTTGGATTCGTCTTTCAGTTCTCTACAAGATAGAAATAAAAAAAATATTCAAATCTATTCATATAATTTTATGGTTGGGTTTGATTGGAAAACCCAACCGTAACTAATCTTCAAACCCAACCATAAAATTATATGAATAGATTTGAAGATTTTTTCATTTCTATCTTGTAGAGAATTTAAAGACGAATCCAACCCAAAAAAAATGAGGTCAATCGGACATAGTATGAGGGAGTTATGATCAAAACGGTGAAATACAAAAAAAAAATCCATGAAGAATTACGGTTGGGTTCGACCTAATAAACCCAACCGTAAATCTGGGGATTTTTGGGCTTCATTTTTGTGTCAGATTTACGGTTGGGTTTATTAACCGTACTTCTCCCTAGATTTTTTTTTGTATTTCACCGTTTTGTTCATAACTCTCTCATACGATGTCCGATTGACCCTTTTTTTTTTTTGGGTTGGATTCGTCATTTAATTCTCTACAATATAGAAATGAAAAAAATATTCAAATCTATTCATCTAATTTTATGGTTGGGTTTAATTGGAAAACCCAACCGTAACTAATCTTCAAATCCAACCATAAAATTAGATGAATAGATTTGAAGATTTTTTCATTTCTATCTTGTAGAGAATTGAAAGACGAAGCCAACCTAAAAAAAAAATGAGGTCAATCGGACATCGTATGAGGGAGTTATGATCAAAACGGTGAAATACAAAAAAAAAATCAAGGAAGAATTACGGTTGGGTTCGACCCAATAAACCCAACCGTAAATCTGGGAATTTTGGGCTTCATTTTTGTGTCAGATTTACGGTTGGGTTTATTAACCGTAATTCTCCTTGGATTTTTTTTTTGTAATTCACCGTTTTGTTCATAACTCTCTCATACGATGTCCGATTGTCCTCATTTTTTTTGGGTTGGATTCGTCTTTCAGTTCTCTACAAGATAGAAATGAAAAAAATATTCAAATCTATTCATCTAATTTTATGGTTGAGTTTGATTGGAAAACCCAACCGTAACTAATCTTCAAACCCAACCATAAAATTAGATGAATAGATTTGAAGATTTTTTCATTTCTATCTCGTAGAGAATTGAAAGAAGAAGCCAACCCAAAAAAAATAAGGTCAATCGGACATCGTATGAGGGAGTTATGATCAAAACGGTGAAATACAAAAAGTATCCAGGAAGAATTACGGTTGGGTTCCACCCAATAAATCCAACCGTAAATCTGGAGATTTTGGGCTTCATTTTTGTGTCAGATTTACGGTTGGGTTTATCGGGTCGAACCCAACCGTAATTCTTCCTGGATTTTTTTTTGTATTCCACCGTTTTGATCATAACTCCCTCATACGATGTCCGACATACCTCATTTTTCTTGGGTTGGATTCGCCTTTGAATTCTCTACAAGATAAAATGAAAAAATCTTCAACTATATTCATCTAATTTTATGGTTGGGTTTGAAGATTAGTTACGGTTGGGTCCGATGCTAAAACCCAACCGTAAAAATGTTACAATTTGGAGTTCATCCTGAACTAACGGTTACAGTTGGGTTGGGAAGAACACCCAACCGTAAATAGCTTTTACGGTTGGGTTCGACATGAAAACCCAACCATAAATTTCTCTGAATTAAAAAAAAATCATCTTTTATAACGTAATTTCATCAAATTTGAGCCATTAAAAGACCAAGAGTTAAGTTAGAGGTATACCTCACTACTCTAGTTGATTGAATAAAAATCTAGGGTTTTTAAAAAAACCCTACAAAATTATCTTACATTTCTTCTAATTTTTCTTCCCACCAAACTAAAAAGAAAAAAAAAATTGATTTGATTTCATTAAGTATAAAATTATTTAAGATTAATTATGTTTAGCCTAATCTATCCTTGATTAGTTTTACTAATACTAACTAATCAAGGATAGTTTAGCCATTATGAAAATATTATGGAGAGGGTTTTTAAATTTTACTTCAAATGTTTCTATTTTGTCTTATATGATGAACCCCTCTATGAATTGAGGAGCCCTAAAATCAGGTTTTTTTATGAGCGGGAACTATTGTATGGGATGTTGTATATGCTTACCTTTTTTTTTGCTCATTTGACCTTTTGGTTACATCTGCTTACATGCACAGTAGTTACGTAAAATTAGAAAAATAAAAAAGGTTTAAAATCTATTTTATTGCGATGCAAACTGTTTCCATTAATCCGAAGTAGATTAAAATCGGTCTGTTACTTAATTGTGTGCGCTCTTTCTGTTTAGTGATAACCACTTTGGTAGTGTCGTAAGTTTTGTAAAGTCTAATTCTTTTTTTGTATAATCGAGAAATTTGATTTGGTTAATATCACTGATTATCGCTCAAAAAGCCTTATTCTAATTCGTAAGTACGTTTTTAGGAGTTTTAAGATGTTCAATTTCGTATTTAGATTATTTTTCGTGATTTTTATTTCACAAAGTTTCATAACTTACGGTGATTACCGTGATTTATTGTTTTTTGTAATGTTATCAATAAAAACTTAGTTAGGTTTAAGACATTGTGTGTCAAGATATAGTGATTTCAGATATATAATTTTCGATCCTTTATTCACACAGTAAATTGGGGTTTGTTGTATGTGTAGATGGTTGGAGACAAGAAGAAGATCATGGGTAGATGAATGTAAGTGTTGATATTTTCATTACTGTAGACAGGAGAAATCATGTCAACTGCAATCTAATTCCTTAAATATTAAAAAGTTCGATAAGTAATTCATTAGAAATATTTTATTGTATTTAGGTTTGTTTCGTTTTGCTTTGATTTTGGTTTTTCATTAAATTTGAGTTTCTTTTTTTATCTCCAGATGCATGAAGCCAAGCCGGTGAGACATAGGGAATCAAATTTATAACATGTGTTTCAAAACTTGCAGGTGCAACTAAATATGAACTCGGTACTTACTCATTTCATAATCATTTGTTGTAGGTCCTTAAAGGCAAGCCTGACTTTGGAAGGAAATCATGGCCAGGCATAAGCCGCAGTGCTAAATTTTTTGTAAAGAAGTTATTGGTGAAGATCCTCGGGCAAGACTGAATGCAGCCCAAGCCTTATGTAAGCATCTGTTGACTTTGTTATTCCCTATCCTTATTTCTATCTGTCATCTGGCAATAGTGTTTGCACTTTTTGCTTGCCGGTCTGCTTTTATTTTTTTAGAGTTAAATTGTAAAAAAAGTTGGATGTGGTCCCATTTTTAGAATAAAATCTTAAAGCATATTACATTGAAGCCTGATATAGGGGCTCCCATATCAATAGAGGGGCTTTCAGTTGAGCCGAGGTGACCCAATTTTACGATAAGGGATGTCCTAGGGGGTAAAGTTAAATGTCCATTTTACCCTTTACCTAATAAAAAAAAGACAAATTTATCCTTTAATTAAAAAATTTCCATCTCCTCCATATCTTCTCCTTCTCCATTTTAATCAAATTTCTCAATCGAATCAAAATTTTATCGCCGATTAAACTCCCAATTTCGTGATGAAGAATACTAATAAATGTGTAGAAAGTAGTAGTGATGACAATCCGGATAAAAATAAATTACACTAACTAATTTGATGAAATCACGATTTGAAAGATTGATTTTTTGTTGTTCAGAGAAACTTACGGTTGGGTTTCATGCCGAACCCAACCGTAACACCAAGAACACCGAAGAACACCATTTTTGCCCAGATTTACGGTTGGGTTTTCAACCAAACCCAACCGTAACTAATTTGTTCTTCATATTACGGTTGGGTTATTCAACAAACCCAACCGTAACTTCAAATGTAGGAGATGAAGATTTAGGTTTTGCCTTGAAACCCAACCGTAACTAATCTTCAAACCCCAATTGTAAAATTAGATAAATATATTTTATTTTGAGATTTTTTTTCATTTCTATCTTGTAGAGAATTGAAAGACGGAGCTAACCCAAAAAAAATGAGGTCAATCGGACATC
>JAJJMC010014687.1:7980824-7993401 GCA_023531435.1 Papaver californicum
TTCAATTCGTGATTTCATCTAATTTGAGCCATAAAATGATCAAGATTTTAATCTAGAAAGACCTAAATGGTTACTATGGTTGATTAAATCAAAAACTAGGGTTTAAAAAAAAACGAAATTTTTTTCTCACATTTCATCTAGTTTTTCATCCCCAAATCACAAATCCAAAAAAAAAAAAATTGATTTCAATTTGTGTTAGTTAAAGATTAAGTTTAATTAACCATGATTAGCTTAATTAAATTTTCACTATTTAAGGTAATTAACATATTAATGAAGGGTGATTTGGGTATTGAGAAAATATTATGGATAAGGGGTTTTTAAGTTTTACTTCATAATGTCTCTATTTCGTCTTATTAGAGGAGCCCCTCTATTGATATTGGAGCCCCTATATCAGGCTTCATTACATTATACTTTCATATGAAAAAAAATACAAAAAAATCCACAGGAGCTAGTCTAAAATTTTTGTATACACGTGGAAGGCAAATCGTGAGGAGCTGTGAAGCTCCATAAGAGCAGTGTTAGAACGTTTAGAGATGCTCTGAAGCTAACAATAATTTGAATAGCTTGATGCCATTGATCAACTCGTCAAAGGGTACTGACCCAATTGAGTTAACCAAAAAGGCAATAAAGATGAGTCACTGGGAGACAAGGACAGATGAATTAAAAGGTGTGATATAAGAAGAGGATAGGACAATTTTAACACAACAAATCCCAGGTAACCGAAATCACTTTCCGAGAGACCAATGGTATCATGCATGCAATGCATATATGCCACAACAGTGTCCTAAATTATAACCTCATCTCTTTGTCTCCCTCTGCCTGATCGAGCAAGGTACATTTACATCGATGGAAACATAACAATATGTCTATATATGAACCATAAATACATAATCAATTATTGCCAGCACTCTTGCTTGTACTAAAGTGTTTCTAATTTCTCTATATCTCTTTTCTATATATAGATCTGGTTGAGCATCACAAGATTGTAAAAGAAGAATATTTTGGTGAGATGGATGATATTCATAACACTAATGGCAATTCATCAGTAGGATGTAGTAGATTATTTTTGGAATCATTCAAAGAATTTGGCAGTAGCAGGACCAGGAGTAACCAGTGGGGAAATAGTATTAGTAGTTCTCTTCCCGGCACAAATACTTCAGAAGAATGCTATGAAGGCTCTGTTATAAATCCTGACGGGAGGTATCCGCAGATATCTTCAACTTTTCATACGTATTCCATTATTATTTTATTTTTGGGTATAATTCAAAGTTAACTGTTTATTCATATGCTATGTTGATAGATATGGAATACTCCGGCCTAAAAATTTGAAAAACGGCAAAACATGCGCTGCGGTGTAGTTAATGGGTTGCTAATTCATAATAATCATTCTGCTTATGCAGATTTTATAGGTGTTGGGTGAACATCATATTCATATGGTCGATATATTCATCCTTCTTCACACCACTAGAGTTTGGATTCTTCAGAGGATTACCAGACAATTTGAGGAATCTTGACACTGTTCAGATGATCTTTTTGGCCGATGTCATTTTGCGTTTCTTTGTTGCTTACCGAGATCCCCATACATACAGAATGGTCTATCACCGGAAAAAGATTGCCTTGCAGTGAGCGACTGATTATCATTTAATTTTTGTTTCACTGTATATAATAAGGATATGTCTTTCCCAGCCAAGTTCGGCCACCAATATATATATTGCTTAATCTCTCTTTTTTTGTAAATCATTTGCAGCTATGCAAAGGGCAGTTTTGCACTAGATCTTCTTGGGTGTTTTCCTTGGGATACCATTTACAAGGTAACGGGAAGAAAAGAAGAAGTTAGGTATCTTATGTGGATACGATTATATCGAGCGAGAAAAGTGACTGAATTTTTTCAAAAATTGGAGAAAGATACTCGATTGAATTACATGTTCACTAGAATCGTGAAACTTATAACGGTTGAATTATATTGTACACATACAGCAGCTTGTATTTTGTACTACTTAGCAACAACATTGCCTCCAGCAAAAGAAAGTCATACTTGGATCGGAAGTTTAACTTTAGGTGACTATAAGTACACCAACTTCAGAGAAATCGACTTTTGGAGGCGATATATAACTTCCTTGTACTTCGCAGTTGTTACCATGGCAACTGTTGGTATGTATAGATTCTCTTTTAACTTTTTATGTTTATAATTAGAAAATTCTAATAATAACCAGTCTGATTGTGAACCAGCATCAATAATCATGCAATAGGTCATATGTGATTTGTGATGCAAGTTTTAACATGGAAATAACATACGCATAGAGAAAGCTTAAGCCCAATGGGCCAGTGTAAGCTAAGTGTAAGTAAAAGTTAGCGTGCATTCCGAAGGCTTAAGCTTAACTTACTGTGTAAAAGGCGGGACAGACAGATATAACGAAGAAAAACAAACCCTAGTTCCATCAGTGATTCTAAACCCCAATATCTCACATTTCTCTAGTTTATTTCATGACTTCTCATCAGAACGGATATATTTTCTGATAACCCTAAATCACTTCTTTTCTTCTAATTCATACTTTCCAATTTGATGGTGGACCCTAATTTTCTCTAGTAATATCAGTGTTATAGTTCTGTTCTACGTAATTCTGACTCAATTGTCTTTAATTTTATGCAGGTTACGGTGATATTCACGCAGTGAATACTAGAGAGATGATATTCATTATGATTTTTATCTCATTTGATATGATACTTGGAGCTTACTTGATTGGTAATATGACAGCATTGATTGTCAAAGGCTCTAATACTGAAAGATTTAGGGATAAAATGACAGATGTTATAAAATATACAAACCGGAATAAGTTGGATAAAGATATCAGATCACAAATTAAAAGTCATCTGAGGTTCAAGTATGAGAGTAGCTATTGTAATGCTAGCATCCTTGAAGATATTCCGGTTTCTGTTCGGGCCAAGGTATTTGTGTACTTCATTTCTTGATTGATGGTTTTGATCAATTCACATATATTTTGGCTATACTTGTTATTGACTGGTCAAATAAATTGTGTGCTACCTTAGTTATATCTACAACCACTGTTCATAGGTCTTGCTTGCAGCCTGAAAAATTATTTATGTTCTGCAGTTTAGCTTGTATTTGAACTAATACACGATGATTGATTGGTCAATATTTTGGAGAAAATCTTGTAGGAATCATGAGTAATTAGCCATGACCACGTTTCTTGCTGCTGTGATCCTAAATGGTTTGAAATAGTGCTGAGTAAAAATCCTAACTAGGTTACATGTGACTCCTGATGTGCAAATATCACATAAAGTCATTTTATATTTATGATGTGTTTGGGAGCTGCAAAGGGTGTTTGCGGTGGTTGATTAGTCATTTAGAAATTTAGATGATGACGTTTGTTCTCTTATTTTACTTTCAGCATATATCTGCCATGACAAATTGATCTCATTATTCTTACAGATTTCTCAGACTCTCTATATAGAAACAGTTCAGAAGGTCCCACTTTTCAAAGGATGCTCCAACGAATTCCTCTGCCAAATGGTATGTCCATCTACTCTTTTGCAAGTTCAATTTATATACTTAATCCTTTGTCATTCTAAACATCTTGTTGGGAAATTCAATGCAGGTCATGAAGCTGAGTGAAGAATTTTTTCTCCCTGGTGAAGTTATTCTTGAACAAGGGAGTGTTGTGGATCAAGTGTATGTCATATCTCATGGACGTCTGGTAATATTGGCTTATGAAAAAATATTTATTCTTACCTAGCTAGTAGAGGGTTTTTGTAGATTGAGTGTAAAAATGTTAACATTGATAATTCAACACACTCCGATTTTCAATACATGGTCTGATAATGGACAGACTTGACTTTCTTACGTGTTCTACTAAGAGATGCAAAAACTTGTTCCACCATTAACGCTATCAGCTAACTCCAAACTACAGAATTATCAATTCCTGAATTATACAAGCTAGTATTGTTTTCTTAAAAGGCATCATACTAGTATTCAGCCAACAAGCTAATTCTTTTGGCCTCTACATGATTGATTGTTCCATATAGCTTCATGCTTGTTTTGGTATTTCGCATGTCAAGAGAGCGTAAAGGTCCTGAACAATGCAATATGGTTAAGTTAGGGTCAGGAAACTATGTAGTGTGTCTTCTAAAATTTAGATGTTTGGATCTAATAAAGTCCTCCTTTATTTATAGGAAGAGGTAGCTATTGGAGAAGAAGGATCAGAGGAATCTATTGCAGAGCTTGAACCCCATTTTGTATTCGGTGAAGTTGCAGTTTTATGTAGTATTCCTCAGCCATATACAGTTCGAGTCTCTGAACTATGTAGACTTTTACGCATAGAGAAACAGGACTTTACTGGTATCTTGAAGCTTTATTGCACAGATAACCGTCAGATACTCAATAATATTCTCAAGGTATCAGCTCATGATCCTTTTCATGGCAGTGTTTCTTTAGGTCTTGTAGTTTACTTGTATCCTTCTTTCTTACTACGAAGTTTGTTCTGCAGGGAAAGGATACTGATCTTAGGATCAAACAGATGGAATCAGATATTACTTATTTAATAGCAAAACAGGATTCTGAATTAGCATTAGGAGTAAATAGTGCTGCCTATCATGGTGATTTGTATCATTTGAAGGGATTGATCAATGCTGGAGCCGATCCAAGCAAAAACGATTATGATGGAAGAACTGCACTTGTATTTCTCTTTCCGATTTCTTTGAGTTAAACTGTAGAAGTTCAATTTGTGCCAACAAAGCTCTCTGCATTTGAATATTCATGCTCAGTAATTAACATAAACACTCAACACTAAGGACCAAGACAAAGAATCAGAGAACCTATAGATATTCGTTCATCTGAATCATAACCATGCATGGAGATAGGGTACTATGTTAAGTCCTCCGTAACTGCATCATGTGCTGTCTTTGTACTTTGTATAATGTAGTAAAAGGTATTATGTATGCTTTCAGCATTTGGCTTCCTCTAGAGGTTTTGAAGATATTGTGAAATTTCTAATACAAAGAGGAGGTGACGTCAACTATGTAGGTGAGAATGGTCAATTGAGCATCCCATGTCTCTTCCAATTTTTGACCATTGTTTCGTTCCTGTTATACCACATTTCTCCTCTTAATGTTTTATTATTCATTCCTAATTCAGATAAGTTTGGGAACTCACCTTTGTTAGAGGCCATCCAGGCTGGGCATGATAGAGTTGCAGCACTTCTCTTACATAATGGTGCAAAATTAAATTTGGATGATTCTGGAAGTTATCTATGCAAAGTTGTTGTGGACAACAATATTGATTTTTTAAGACGCTTGTTGGAAAATGGAGTTAATCCTAACTCAAAGAACTATGATCAACGCACACCTTTACATGTTGCAACTTCAGAAGGTTTGCACATTGTTGCAAAAATCTTGATCCAGTTTGGAGCTGATGTTTTCTCAGAAGACAGGTATCTGTGAATGGTTTCCCTTTTGAAATTCTCACTTTTCAGTATTTATTAACACGAATCAGATAAGTCTTATCTTCTCCCTGCTCAGTATTCGAGTACAGTTTTTGACTAGTTTTGAGATTGGTTCTTATTTTAGCCAGTCAGTAACTTAGGTCCCTAGAGTAGTAAAATTTGTTTGGATTAGTCATATCAAGCCGTAGCTCTGCTAAAATTAAGGAACCATAAAATCAAAGTATGGACCAAACCTAAATCATCCCTCTAATAACTATATGGTACTTCTCAATGATCTCTCCAAAAAATATTCTCATTATTAGTTTTTATTGTAGATGGGGAAACACTCCACTTGATGAAGGACGAAGATGTGGCAGCATACCTTTACTCAATATATTGGAGCAAGCTAAAGTAGGTTTTTTCAATTGAACACAGTGGAAGCTTTCAAAGGTAAGATGGCTTTATGTATTGGAAAACTAGTTTTTCTCACTTGCAAAGGTGTGGTTATATGAATTTAAGACGACTAATGAAAGACGATACTCATGTAAACATGGTGAGCCATTGTTATGTACTACGGCCAGCATTTTTATCAAATCATGTGATTGAAAAGTTGTGGATTACTGAAGGTGCTTGTACATATCTACGGAAAGTTGGTCACTACAACCTTATGAGGTTACAGGGCATAAGGGAGTAAAGAATATAAAGAACCTAGTAAAAGTTAGGTTGTCTGGAAAATCTTTTATAGTGGAAATGAGGCAATACTCCCATGCAGGCCCGGCTCTGGAGCCTGGTAACCTGGGCTCCAGCCCAGGGTGGAAAATTTTGGCCTTTTATGGGCTATTAATTTTATGGTCCAAAGTGTTTTAGAGTGTTTGATCTATCTGAACCTAAGCAAACACCAAACACCAAACACTGCATGTATGCTACATGAAGTTGTACATGATCAAAAAGTAACACCATTTCCCTAAACTAAGGGTGAGTTGCATGAGGTATAACATATCAAACCTTAAAAATCTCCGTTCACAGGCTAGAAAAAAATCGCTCCAAACCTCTAATGCACTGATTCAATTCATAATTCTCTTTTTACCCATCCATTATTTGGCACTTTATATTAGAAAATTTTACGGGGAGAATTCTTCTTACTTATTATATCTTTGTTAGCGATTTTATATATCCGATCTAATTTTTTTTTCCTCCGTTTTCTTGGGTTTATCTAGTTTAGATCCATGTTGGCATCTAATATATGTTTGATACCTTAATTGTATGATATTTTCTTTGAATTCTCGTTAGTTCTCCTAATTGATATGAAAACATAAGAATGTCAATAATTCTCGGTAAGGGTTATGAATTACTAATAACAATTGTTGCGGTATGTCAGATGTGTTGACATTCTTTTTCCAGGGTCATCTAAATGTCAGAGACGGCCCTGCTCCCATGCTAGGTTAAATGAGGTTTGATTTGATTGAGCTACCTAAACATCATGGGAACAGTTAAGAGGGGGAAGACTGGTGTGATATGATTTCCAGATCACTTCATTTATATTTATGTATTCCTTAAAAGATGTAGTTATCAATGTCTTTTCTTTTCAAAAAGTACAGCCTACCTAGAAGCCAAAATAATTGGTTACAAAGTATTCCAAGGCTTTTTTTTTTTTTTTTTGCTTAAAGGGAAACACGTTTTCAATCTTTACTAATGTAGTTTGCTTTTGGTTGTTAAATCTGTTACATAAAGCTCAATATGTCACCTGTAAAACCCTGTGATAGTACAAACCGAAACGGATACTAGAATCTGCCAAGTGCCAGAGCATGAGATACAGTGGAAATTATGGCTGTTATTAGAATTTTGTATTTCTTGCAAATTGTATCTGTTAATAAGGGTATTAATACTGGTTAGTTATTGCAGGACTGATTAGAAACTGTCAGACACCCTATTAAATGAGCACCAAAACTGGAACGATGGGAGGAGGGAGTAATTATCGTAGAATGACAGTGCAGATAAAGAGCTAGATAAGTAGTATTTACTTGTCATCCGGAAATGTTTACATTGTGAGATAAATTAGCTTTACAATACCTAAAACCGTAAAAGCTATTAACACTAGGTAATATGATAGAACTGGTGCCTGTACGAGTTTTGCACTTTTGCTCGTATTTGATCGGCATGAAGCGATAAAACAGGAAAGACATGTGATTGCCTTAGATTCCTTTGGTACAATAGTACTTGGATCCCCGAATGTTGTACATACTATATACCCCATTACAACCAATCAGAAGGGAATATATCTCTATAATTTGTTAAACACTAGGGACCATATTGGATTATTTTTTATGGTAATGGAGGGACAGGCAACAGTGTTTTTCCGTCTCTTTACTACTTTACTTTGGTTGTGTTGAGATTTAATGATAGAGAGAAAGCTGTACAAATACAGCTCTACTACTACTAGAACTACTACCCAAAATCGTAATCTAAAAACTCCCAACCACCTCTTTTTTCCTTTAATTACTAAAATTTTAAAACCTCATCTTCTTATTCTTTAAACTGTTTCATGATTTCCTGTTTTTGTTCTTCCTCTTTACTTGCTGAATCGGCCTACCAGTCCCCTATACTAACAGCTCATACCATTAAGAAAACCTACTTATTCCTGTTATTTCGGATACGCTTCTCGAGTTTATTACATTTCTACCACTCGTCTGACCATCGACGTTTTTTCTATTGACAGCCATTGTTTCCTTTCCTAGCTCTTGTTCCCGACGATCAACAGCGCTACTAGTATTGATCATTTCTTTCTTAATCATCTTTGCCTTCAATAGCAACATATCCGATGGTCTAAGATCGCTCCATCGGTGTTCAAACAGCTCCCCTCTTTGTCTTGAAGGTAATGCAATGATTCGATGCTCAAATCTTCGTACAAAACTTTCTCTGTCCGTGTCAGTAATGGTGGTGGTTGGCTTTAATTCCTCTTGTTCTTCCTCTTCTTCTTCGTCATTCCTTGATGGCATCATCATTAAGAGTCCGTCTTTGCGATACCCTCCTCTGTCAAAACAACCAATGGTTACAGAAGATGAAGACGTCGTCTCTTTTTTCCTTCTCAATGCGCCGGCACTATCAAGAGATCGTCTAGAAGCCGCAATGGCGTGAAAATTGGCAACCGAAGAAGAGCCTACACCACCCGAGGGTCTTACAACTGCTACCTCATTAAGAAAATGTCGACTCCTCCTTTCCCCTGCCGATGAATGACGACCCAACACCATCCTCCCAATCCTTCCTATCGTTTCCTCTGCGCCTGAATTTCGATGTTTGGAGTCCAATACAGGGTTTCTGTTTTTCTTCTTGTTGGCTTCTTCTTCTTCTTCCGGACTAATTAGTTGTCTCTGTTGTTCTTGTACAATCAAGAGAACATCTTCTGGGTCGACTCGGAATCGACAAAGAGGACAAGTAGAATGAGCATCTAACCAAGTATCAACACAATCGACATGAAAAGCATGTTTACATTTAGGCAATAATCTCAACACTTCTTTTCCATCTTCATACTTGCTCAAACACACAGCACATTCCATTCCTTCTTTCTCACCTCTCAACGCTCCGAATCTAAAAATCGGCAACGACTCTATCACCGCTCTATCGATCCCAGAATTTCTTCTCCCACCTCCACCACCACCTCTAGAGTGGTGGTGGTGGTGGTGGTGTTCCCCTGTTGTGGCAGAAGATTCGTGATTTCGTCGACAATGCTTTGCATATAGAAGAAGTAGAAATGTAATGGAAAACATGGTAGTTAAAACACCAACAACTACTGCCATGCTGGGCTTAAACGAAGCATCCACTGGTGGTGGAGAAGGAGGAGGAGAAGAAGGAAGCATTGGTTCATCATTCAAAACAACTAAACCTAGTGTTTTAATTGGAGAGACTAAGATTTTTCTATTTCCTCCTTCCACCATGAAAGCAGCTCTGCAACAATTGGTGATACTGATGATAATAATGATGATAGTTGGGAGTGGTAACAAACAAACACTCCAAATTCCCATTAAATGTAGTTTTCTTTCTTGGAACTGAAACCCAAATTTCTGACGACTTTTAAGACAGAAAATTTTTAAAGAGAGACTTGGGAGGAGACACGGAGAGTAGTGAGAGATAGAGAGAGAGAGAGAGGAGGGAAGGGATTCGATAGAGTGAGATAAAAACAAGGAAGACAAAGACATATATATCACTATCTAGAACTCATCAATTAGTGCTTAATAATTTCAATTTTCCTTTTTCATGTACCTACAGATTATTTATTCATTTTTCTGTAAAAATAGACAAATTAGAGTGAGAGGAAAAAGAGAGAGGGGATATGGTTTAGTGGGTTCTGTGAAAATGTGATGTTTCTTCTTTCTTGCCACTACTAGCTTGGATTTAACTTGACAGTCTCTCGTTGGTGGTTAGTTATTGTGGGCGTTGTGGCTTTAACTTACTGTCAACTCAACCACATGTGTGTATTATTGTCATGGTATTAGTTAATCCAACTTACTTATGATTGTTCCGATTAGATTTAGATGTCAGGACATTTGATTTTCCAATCTTTGGAAGTTTTTGTTCCAGGGTCAAATTCTTGATTCATTGACGCAGAAAAATATATTATGTGCCCATGATCCACTCAATATATAGTAACAGATTAAATAGAAAAAAAGAACATCTTATTTGGGAGGCCCCTAATCCTACTCATCCTAATTTTTAACTGCAAAATGTACACCCTTATTACAACCCTGTGGACACTACTGCTTTAGATTTTGGATAAACAAGAAAAATAAGCAGAGAAGAAGATCAAGAATAGTGTATTCTTATAATTGATCTAACTTGTTAAAGATGAAGATTTCAGAAACAACAGAGCAGGGCTCACATATACCCCACTTCCATGTAAGGCTCATGTGAAGAAGAATCAAGGGATGCATTTGGTCAAGCAAAGACCCCATTGGCCATTAGCTACAGCAGTATGTTCCAAATTCAATCAGTGAGAGCGATTTTCTTCTGTATTATGAAACCTGGCTAAATTGAGGTTTACCCCTATTATTTGAGACCTATCAAATTCTGTGATTCCAAAATGAGTGAATAAAGGGTGTTTAAAATAGGGTAAAACTATCGAAAAGCCTTTTACCGAAGCCTAATACTTTAATCTGTTTGTTCGTTTTCATATTTATTTCCTTTATATTGACCGACTCTTTTTTTTTTTTTTTTTTTTTAATTTCAAACTAAAATATTGTCGATAATTAACGATTTAAAAACCGATTAATCGTTTGCTTTTTCTATATAACGATAATGACAAAACGTGTAAAACATCTCATTGGAGATACTCAACCTAGTGGAAGTGATCCAAAAATTGCACAAGCGATTCGAAATAAATAATCGAAGACAAATGGTTACGCAAGACGAAGAAACTCTGAGCTCAATATAAGCACAACAAATGGCTTGAATCAGGTACTTATCTATCAACCAATTCCTCTTAATTAGGTTTTATCAACATGCATACACTCAAAATTAAAATTATGAAATCTGGGTTTTTGTGTTATCCAGAATCAGTCGATGTTCATGTCCATATTGACCGATTCCTGTAATAATCGGTCAATGTTCATGCCCATGTCGACCGATTGTACTTGATGTTTTTCGTGGTAGAAGAACATCAACCCAGAATCAGTCGATATGCGCATTCATATCGGTCGATTCTGGTTTTGAAGAAAATGCCCATTTTTTTGTTAGCTTTTTTGGTATAATTGATGGGTTACATACCCACATAGACCAACTATAAAGTATGCGGTCGTTCAATGTAGGTGGTTATATCAACCGATTGTATTTGGGAAAAATGCCTAATTTTTCTGGAGACTTTTTAGCTTAGAATCGGTTGATATGGACACTTATATAGAACGATTTTGTAGTATAAATTGTTAGGAATCAGTGGATGTGGATGTATTGTGATGGTCGATTGTAATCTTGGAATTCCTAAATTTACTTGAAATGGATTTTTGTTTATCGTATATTGTCGTATTTTTTAGGGACAAAGGAAAGAGAAAAGTTTCAGAAAAGAGATCAAAGAAAAAACATGATCTTGCTTCTCCTCCGAGCTTGGGAACTCATCGGCATGGCGGTAAGAATTTGGGGGCTAAACACCGTAGGGTTTGGCGGGTAAACCTAAAGGGGCCATCAATGAACCAACTCAAATGGAGCACCAAAGAGAAGAAAAATCTTTTTTAAATAAAGAAACTGATAAATATAATAGTGAAGAAGTAAGTGAGAACGAAGAAAATGAGAGTCATGACGAATAAGAACGGGGAGGTGCAAAACAACAATAACAAGGAGATAAATCTAAAGATACAACGACATAAAAGAAGACGAAAGAAAGATACTTTTCAGAGCCTGACTTGATGTTACGTCGTGACCCCCCATAATTTTATTTATGGGTTACCCAGTGATGGAGGAGAGTTGGTATGGGGGTGCAAACATACTGTCATGTACACGGGTGTCTGAGTCCATAATAAAAGGCTGGTAGTATTAGTAGTGGGTGCCTTTAGTAGTTTTTGGGGCTGTTAAATCTTTTATTGCTTTCAGGTAGTTAGTCTAGGATGCCGCCAGGTGTTCTATTAGTGATGGTTGATTCTAGAATAGTTAGAAATGGATATACATGTGTAAGAAAACAATCACTATTCCAAAACGCGGATCTTAGGACACACTTTAAGACGGATTGAAATAACAAATATGTAAAATATAACAAGAAAGAATAAACATATCAAAACTCTTTAAATACCTTATGATTGATGTGAGCTTCCCCTTGTTGGGTTTATTTTCGTCATCCTGTTTTGTTGTTGCATCTAAAATATCCAAAGCACAAAATTCAAATCATTAATAATAAGAAGAAGCTCATAAAAGAAAAACAATTTTATATCTTCTTAAATGCTAAATTGATTATACTATTTCATAAAAAATCAAGATAATAATAGAAAAGTCACAATAATTTTTGTTACTGAGTTCGCGTCTCTAGCTCCTCTCATCGACGATAGATTTCTTTTACATAGTGATATGTGAAAATGCTAATAATAAGAAGAAGAATCAAGATGAGAAGGTTAGGGGGGGGGGGGGGGGGGGGGGGGTTTTTTTTTTTAAAAAACCACACGGGG
>JAJJMC010014687.1:7993501-8150354 GCA_023531435.1 Papaver californicum
CCCCCCCCCCCCCCCCCCCCCCCCCCCCCCCCCCCCCCATTTTTTATAACCACGAAAGAGGAGAATGTGGAGGAGGTTATTTTCTTTCCATGTATACTTGAGAAGTTATTTCTAGATCTGACTATAGGTCGTAAGATTACATTTAACCAGTATAAATACGGATCCTAAAATATCAATCATTGGATTTCTAATCATCAAGGGTACACATACTCTGTACCGGTTACTTGGATAGAGGTGAAACTTTGAAGGAATGGGGGCAAATAGAAACCAAATAAAACCACTAATTACTATTGTTATTTATCAAATACAAATTATTTGATGAATTCCAACTGTAAAATATTTAACGACTTTCATGACCAGTCCTTTTTCACAAACACCAGTTGTCATAAAAACCGTGTTTTGGACTGGTGTATCCGAGATTTTATCAGGAATTATTAATGAAAAGACACAAAGGCGCTTATCTTTGAACCAGATAATCTTTTGTTTTCTGTATTTCTTATTCATTTATTCACCAACTTGATATCTATTGTACTAAGTATAGTACATTTGGCATCAGAGTCGTTGATTCCTGATCGTCACGGGAGGATCAAGTAACCCAACAGTGAAAGATGTTGCCAAAATCACTAAACAACAACAATCAAAATTAACTGAACTAAAGAAAATTTGAAAGACTTATCTTCTACAATGATCACTGAGGAAGATCTACGTTTTCAGTTAGCAGACGTCGTTCCAACCCTTGCTTCAAACAAGCCTTTTACTAACCAAAGATCTGTAGATCCAGGAGGAACTTCCGGATCTGATAATATTGGCGAAGGTTTTTCAAACTATGGTGGTGGAGGTAATCCTTTTACTCCTCCTTCAAGTGGTCGTGAGTATTATATTCAAGCTAAATTTTCAAAACATGATTTTCCTCGCTTTGATGGTGAAAACCCTTGGGGTTGGGTCCATAAAAGTGAAAGATATTTTTATCTTAACCAGATTGACGAGTCTCGGAAGGTAAGTCTTGCATCCATTTACTTAGATGGTAAAGATGATAATTGGTTTATGAGTTTTCAAATTGGGAAAATTGTTTTAACTTGGAAGGATTTGTCTGAGGTGTTTGTGTTAGATTCGAAAATCTAGTTGATGATAATTATGTTGGTGCTTTTAACAAATTAGCTCAAGTCACTACAGTAGAAGATTATTTTGAGCAGTTTGAAGCACTTAGAGCCCTTACGTTAAGTAAATATCCTCATCTGACTGAATAATACTTCATCCTAAGTTTTATCAGTGGTCTTAAGGATGAAATAAGAAACTTTATTTTGATGTGTAATCCCACCACACTACTACAAGCATTTTCACTGGCTAGAATGCAATGCTAAAATGTAGTTTACAAGCCAAATTTAACAAACCATTCAATAGATCTTTCTCCAACTCCTTTACATCTAATAGAACATATCATTCTTCCAATTTTCCTCTTAAACCCATTAACACCACATCAAGTAGCTCTACTACCACTCCATTTACTCCAAAATCTGGAGCTACTACACCAACAAAATCTAACCCTTCATTACCACAAATTAAAAGGTTAACCCAGGAGCAGATGAAATTGAGAAGGGAGAAGGGGTTGTGATATAATTACAATGAAGTCTATAAGCCAGGGCATTTATGTAAAGGGAGGCAACAATTGTTTATGGTGCAAGTGGAACCACCTGAATCCACAGATGTGGAAGGGGAAGATGAGATATATGAGGAAGTAGTGGAATCTCCTATAGAATCTGACATGGAAATTTCACTATATGCATTGACTGGTAATGTGAATGGTGACACAATTAGAATTCCTAATGAAATCAAGAAACATATTATTTCAGTTCTGGTGGAAACTGGCAGCACACATAGCTTCATTGATTATGCTCTAGCCAGGATCCTCAAATGTGTTGTAGAACATACTCCTCATATGCTGGTTATTGTTGCTAATTGTGAGAGAACAACCAGTACTTGTATTTGCTCTAAACTACAATGGACTATGCAAAGTCACCAATTTTTGGAAGATCTCAGGATATTACCACTTGGGGGATGTGACATGGTGTTAGGGGAAGATTGGTTAAGAAAGTTTGGAGATGTGGTATTCAACTTATCCAAGTTGAGCATTTATTTTAAATATAAGGGTAAACAAATTACTTTGAGAGGAGCTTCTGACAAAACCACATTGAAGATGATTCATGGTAATGCACTGAAGGCTTTCTTTATGAAGAACTCCCCTGGTATCATAGGTCAACTGTTTTCCATCATTACTTTAATACCTACTCCTGAATTTCCTGCACCTATTTTACCATTAATACAAGAATTCAGTGGTATTTTTGATGAACCAAAACAGTTACCTCTAGCTAGAAGTTTGGATCACACTATACCCCTCAAGCCAAACTCTAAACCCACTAACCAAAGACTTTACAAATGTCCTTATATTCAGAAGGGTATGGTTGAATAATTAGTTAGCGAGATGCTCAACTCGGGTATCATATAACCAAGGCATAGTCTATTTGCTGCTCTAATTCTCTTAGTTAAGAAGAGGGATGATTTCTCGAGGTTCTATGTTGATTATAGGAGGCTCAACAACATTAATGGTAAGAACAAGTTTCATATACCCATCATAGATGAATTTTTGGATGATCTTCATGGGTCTAGAGTGTTCACTAAGATAATCACCAGATCAAAGTTCATCAACCTGACATCCGTAAGACTGCATTCATAACTCATCAAGGTCACTATGAGTTTAAGGTCATGCCATTTGGACTCACAAATGCCCAACAACTTTTCAAGCACTGATGAATGAAGTTTTTCAACAGCACCTAAGAAAGTTCATTTTGGTCTTTTTTGATGGTATTCTGGTTTACAGCTCCTCTATGCAAGAGCATTTGGTTCATTTGCATGAAACTTTCTCCCTGCTAAGATCACATAAATTGTTTACTAAGTTGAACAAATGTTGTTTTGGTCATACTAAATTAGAATATATGGGTCACATTGTTTCAGTTGAAGGATTCATTGTTGATCCTAACAAGATTTCGCACATGCAAAATTGGCCAACCCCAACTAATATAAGAGAGCTGGGGGGGTTCCTTGGTCTTACTGGATACTATAGGATGTTTGTACAAGGTTATGGAGCCATTTACAGACCACCTACTGAGTTTTTAAAGAATTCTTTTGTTTAGAGTGATGCTGCCACATTTGACTTTGAGAAACTCAAGATTGCCATGACCAGCACACAAGTGTTGGCCTTACCTGATTTTTCTAAGTAGTTTACTATTGAAATTGATGCCATTAGTACCTGCATTGGATTTGTACTCACACAAGGGGGCAACCAATTGTTTTTTATAGCAAAACATTGGGACCTAGAGCCATAGCTTTCTCTACATATGAAAAAGAGTTGATGGCAGTGGTGATGACCGTAACAAAGTGGATACATTATTTACTTGGAAGTAAATTTATTATATAAATAGATCATCAGAGTATCAAGTACTTCCTTGAACAAAAGATTACTACAATGTACTTCAACAAAGATGGTTGATGAAGTTGTTGGGATTTGATTATGAAATAAGATACAAGAAGGGAGTTGAGAATGTGGTTATAGATGCACTATGTAGAAGAACACACACAGGTGCCAGCTGTAATTCCTTGACATCAACAAGACCATATTGCACTCAAGACATTGTAAGGAGCTACCTTCAGGATACAAAAACTAACAAGCTTATTTCTCAATTGCTCATATCCCCCACATTTGTGAAGTATTACACATTGCATAATGAGGTTTTAAGGTATAAAGGTACATTGGAAGTAGCAATGATGTTAGAACAACAATTCTTTCTTCAGTTCACTCATCTTTAGTAGGAGAACATTCTGGTGTGCAGGGTACTTACATGAGGGCTAAGTCTCACTTATATTGGCCAAAAATGAAACAAGACATTTTGATGTTTGTATCAACTTGTGATATTTTCCAAATAAAAAAACCAGATAATAGTTTTCCAGGTGGTCAGCTCCAGCCATTACCCATTCCTGAATAAGTTTGGCAACACATAACTATGGACTTTATTGAAGGGTTACCTGTGAGTAATAGGAGAAGTGTGATCTTGGTGGTAGTTAACAGACTCGGAAAATATAGTCACTTTATTGGTGTACAACATCCCTACACTGTTGCTACTATGGCTAGAGAATTTTTGAACCATGTATTCAAGTTGCATGGGCTACCTAATTCAATTGTGTCTGATAGAGATAAGATCTTCACCGGTAATTTCTGGCAGAACCTTTTCAAATCTTTGAGAACAAGTTTGAACCTGAACACAGCATACCACCCTCAAACTGATGGACATACATAAAAAGTAAATGCTTGCCTAGAAAAATATTTGAGATGTGTCACTGGACATCAACCTAAGAAGTGGTACCAATGGCTAGTTTTGGCTGAATGGTGGTACAACACTAGTTACCACACAAGTATGAAGATGACCCATTTCAAGGATTTGTATGGAGACAACACTCCTCACATGGCATTTCCTAACCATGTCAATACTTTTGTAGTAGCTGTGGAAACTTATTTGAAGTAGAGGAATGCTATGATAGATCTTCTCAAGGAATCATTGCATAAGACACAGGAAAAATTAAAGTTTTTTTATAACAAAAATAGAATGAATAAGTCATTTGCAGTAGGAAACTTGGTATACCTGAAACTACAGCCTTATTGACAAGCTTCAGTGGCTTTGCGTAAGAATTTCAAGTTGTCCGCTAAGTCTTATGGCTCATTTCCTATTTTATAGAAAGTGGGAGAGCTAGCCTACAAGTTGCAGTTACCCCCAAGTGCCAGGATGCATCCCATTTTTCATGTTTCTCAACTTAAGAAGATAATTGGTGAGTCTAAAATTCCCTCTCCTACTCTGCCAGTGGTTGATCTTGAGGGACAAGTTGTGCTACATGACATGTGTTAACCTTCACAACAATTCTCAGGAAGGGAACTGAAGTGATTTAGGTATTGATTCAATGGACTAATTCTTCACCTGAGGATACACTTGGGAGGATGTCTCTAACATCATAGCCCATTATCCTCAATTTATCCTTGAGGACATGATAGTTTCTAAGGGAGTGGTAGTGTCATGTACACGGTTGGCTGAGTCCAAAATAAAAGGATAATAATATTAGCAGTGGTTTCCTTTAGTAGTTTTGGGGGTTGTTAAATATTTTATTGCTTTCATGTAGTTAGTCTAGGATGTCGCGAGGTATTTTATTAGTGATGGTTGATTCTAGGGTCATTGGAAATGGATATAAATGTGTAATAAAACTATCTGAGATTTTATCGATAATTATTAATGAAAAGACCCAAAGGTTGTGTTCATCTTTGAACCAGATAATCTCTTGTTTTCTGTATTTCTTTTTTATTTCTTCACCAATTTGATATCAATTGCACTAAGTATAATAAACATACTTGGGTGTCTACCGTATGTGCAACAATAGTAATTATCTCAACCTTATGTTATATCGTCTACTTTTATTTTAGTAATCATGCACTTTTTAATTTGTCGTGATATGTTATTTAAAATCACATTGATGTCGTGCGTCTTCTAAAACACCAATTTTTATTGAATGGATTTATTTTATGGCCATTGTCTAAAGAAACACCCCAAGTCGTCCAGCTCATCGATGATTCGAAGTTGTTGACTGCAGTAATCAATTCGGTGGTTGGATATCGCAAACCCTTGTTTCTGCCTTATACGAGAGATATTACGCGAAAACAAACGTTTTGCATCTTTCGTTTGGGAAAATGATAATAACTCCAAATGATTTGCAGTTTATTAGAGATCTCAGCATAGGAGGTAAAGCCGCAAGGGGGACCAACTACGTGAATAAGCTTAGTTGAGAGGATATCCACGTGTTCAGTTCGAGGGTGTTTGGTTGGGATAAGAGCAAGACCAAGTCGGAGATGCTAGTACCTGGTCAAAAGTAAAGAGTATTCTATCTCAAGATCTCAAGGGACCGATTCTTGAAAACAATGGATCTTCGTATCAATGCTACAACCACCGTATACAATTTAAATATCTTGGGATATGTTATCTTCCCCCGACGTTTTTGGTTCTCGGGTGAACGTAAAATACATCCACTTAGTGGAACCATTGAACTGAGTAAGCGACCACTCTTGAGGCAGTGAGCGCCTTTCATTCTTGTTGAACAAGATGAGAAAGATTATAAGGGTACACATGGCCCAAGTTCAAGGGAATACGACTCTTTTCCAGGTAATTAGCGTGGCATAGTTATTGTATTTTGTTTATCTTTTTATTTGTTTTTCTCACCTATAATCCTATGTTGATTCAGATGTGGATATACTTGCATTTTCCAAAGTTTGCTAAAAGGGCCCATAAAAACAAGAGGTAGGACGGTGCTTGTCTTAGGAACTGATACTTCAACGGCAAGATGAAGAGTTTGCATAAGGAATTTCTAGATTTGAGGAAGCAATTGGAAAACTTGATGACGACGGATGTTGTCTTTCACCCTCATAGACAAGAACTAACGGAAAGAATGATGGTTGGGTGCGAGGAACAATATTTTTTGGATCTATGTTTCACCCCAAAGGCTATGTATTGTACAACCCAACAAGAGTGGTAATACAATGTGATGGTGTACAAGAGATCCCCATGGACTCTTTTAATCAAAAGTATAAATTGGACAAGTCTACTTGTAAGTCCTTTGAGAACGAAATTATGGTTGTTCACAATATTTTACCATCATCCTCGGATTGGGAAGATATAAGGTATGCCATAGTTCAAATGGATAGGTCTCCGAACTCAGATGATGGAGTATCCCCAAATTACATGGCATGGTATCGCAACATTTCTCATACTCGTGTGATACGAATAGACGAGAGGCTCTTAATCAAGGACCAAGATAGAATTCTCGATGCTCTGGTACGTATTATAGTCACTTATGGTTTGTTAAGGTTTTGGAATGACTCATTAAATATTTCTTGTTTGAAATGAAAACAGAGAACACGAATCACATATCTGATCAACAAAGTAAAAACCTGTTTGAGAAGAGAAAAATATTAAGGCGAATGATTGTTTTTTTACAGAATACAACACTCTGGAGGATGAACAAGCTGGTAACATGTAGAGGGAGACAGTGGAGACGGGGCTAAAGAGAAAAACTAGACCGAAAAAGAGTTTCGGGGCCAAGGCAGAGATGACCAACATGATAATGGCGATAATAATGGTGCTCAACAACGACTTGCCAAACGAGGTCGAGGTGGTCGTGGTGAGCGTAGTGTTGATATGGACTATGGAAATGAAATAATGGATTCTTGTTTTTAAAACTTATGGTTGTTGGTCAAGTTAAAACATATTAGTTTTGTTAGTTTGTGACTGAAATGAACTTGGTTGGTTTTAAAATTGTTTTGTTTAGCTAAAACACGACAAAAGAACTATAATTTGGGCCAAAAATGCAGGTATTCTAGCAGTTTTTTAAACTACAATTAGTCGATATGTATCTAAATAACGACCGATTATTGTTTTTGACATAAATTATATGTTTACAATTGGTCGGTATGGCCATACATATCCAAAGATTCTGGGGAAAATATGCTAAAAGTTTACCAGGATTATAGAATCAGTGGATATATACATTCATATAAACCAATTCTGGATCCTGAGAAAAAGCCAATTTTTTGTTGTTTTTTTAGGATACAATCGGTCGTTGTAGGGAACCATATCGAACGACTATTATAAGGGGAAAACCAATTTTCTAGTTGTCGTTTAGCCTGAAATCGGGTGATGTGGACATATATATCAACAAATTGTAACAAGCCATTTTTTCAACACTTTGATAAGCCACAATCGGTCTACGTGGGCATATATGTCGATTGATTAAACCAAACTATTTCACTTATATTTTGAATTTTTCGAAAAAAACTAGCAGTTGGGTCTTCCTCTATATAAGGATGACCTCTATCCCAAACCCAATTTGCCCCAAACTTACACCTTTTATTGACCCCACTTCATACACTACTCAAATAGAGCTGGAAAAATGACATGGGAACCAAAAGAATATATGGATCTTGTTAAGTTGTTCAATTCTCTTCTTCCACAAACATCCAGATAAAACTTATTCTATATTTTGGAAAAGAGTTAAACAATTATTCTAGGAACGTACCGGGAACCCTAAATATCTCAAACGGAGATACTTAGCATTTAGGTTAGACAACATCAAAAGGAAAATGCAAAGTTCCATAAAATTAGAAGAACGGTTGCCGACTATCATCTTCAAGCTTCTCCTAGCGAGAAAATGAGTAATTCAGCATGCTTATTTGTATCTCATTGTTTGATATTTGCATATAACGTGTAATTAATTTATTTAATTTCAGGCTGAACGATTTCATCGCCTATAGCGAATACGAAATGAGGAAAGAATATTCATGTAAACAATAGAATATAGGGTGTTGAACAAACGTGCTCGAAGGTTCATTAACGATATATTAACGTGCGAGATTCAAGAACATGCATATTAAATTATGTAATGTGCTAATTTCCTAAAATTATGAATGAAATATTTCTTTATGAAAGTATAGCACCACCGGTTATTAAGAACATCCATATCGGCCGATCGGAACAATCATCATTTATATAAAGCAATATCCACTGGTTGCTAGTGTTTTTGGTGGTTGAAGAATACCAACCCAAAATTGGAAAATGTGAGCCATCGTATACACCGGTTCTAGTTTGATGCTCTTAAAATAAATTAAAAATTTCTTAGATACTTTCATGTTATGAAGTTTCATTAACATTAATTAATTTCATAACTAACACAGTTAATTAATAACTAACACGATTAGTTAACACTTATTAATCAAGAGTACATTACCCATTAACAAAAACATATAGATATGTTTTTTTTTAATTACTTCATAATGACCCTATTTTAAATTCTTAAGTAGGTCTTAAATAATTGCGGTAGGCCTAAATTTTATCAGGTTATGAAAAAGGTTCAACTCAAAACCAATAAAAATGTCAAAAAATAAAAAACTAAAATTAAAATATGTCGAATTTTCTCTTGTGCAAGGCTATTCTTTTAATAACTGAGGCCATCTTTCTGCATCCCTAGAAATATGTGATTGATGAAATTAGAAGTTTCGCACAATTTATTACCAATTACATAACTTAGACATTGTCCCTTTCTATTTTTTTTTTTTTTTTGAATCATAAAGAAATTAAATTGAAGGCTAGAGGTTTATTACACGTGGTACGTCGTACATATAGCATCATTGAAAAAAATTAAATTTAATAAATTTGGGACCATATGGTCCCAAACCATAGTGGTAGAATTATTTGTTGACGGCCATCCGTCGCATGGTCTACTAAACCATCTGTTACTTGTTTTTTTTATGTAGATATGTGCGAGCGGGTGTTACAAAATGGAGAGGAATAAAGGGAGGAAAAACCTGCTAAATCATTTGTTGCTTGGTTTTCTTTTATTTCGAGTCTAATAAAAAATGCTTTCCATATCAGAATTTTCGTTAATACCAGGGCTAACCCCATTCTTAGCCAAAATAAAAGAAAAAAAAGAAAAGAAAAATTATATGAAAATATTTATATGGAAAATATGTAAGAAATAGCATATACATAGGGTTAGGGATGCACATGGTACGCTTCGGTTCGGTTTTTGAGCCAGACAGAACCGAAACCGAAGAGTTCAGTTTTGATGATTTCAGAACCGAGCATTACCATTAGTGAATTCAGTTCAGTTTGAAACCGAGCCGGCTCGGTTCGGTTAAAACCCGGTCGGTTATGATAAACCGATATATATTAAGGTATTATTTCGTCTCTGTACAATTGAATGTTAAACCATACAAAATGTAACATGCACAATTGAATGTTAGACATTTCTACAATTCCAATTACATACAAATAGTCAACCTTGAGTCAGGTATTATCAATTTGACACCCAAAAGATTGATTAAGTTTCATTCATAATTTCGTTAACATTTAATTGAGGCAATTAAACAGAGTCACAGATATACACACATAGTAAACCATAAAGATTCATTTACAACTACAACCCATTCAAAGCCAAATCATATTCATACCAGTAATATCTTTTGATATCAATTTGATAATCTAAGATATTAACCAAACATAGATGATAAAGATGTATAAGTAGAGAAACAAGATCTAAAACTAGAAAAACGAGAGACCATTTTTTTAAATTAAGCTAAGATCTAGAATTGAAAATGGAAATGGATGAAGATATATATTGAAGAATATTTAATTGAGGAGAACAACACACTTGCAGAAATACACTTGAATATAGGGTTCGATTGATGGTGTTGGTGATGGTTGTTATCAAAACTTGGTAGAAGAAGAAAGTGGTAGCGGTGAGATAAGATACTGATGGCAGTCTTGAGTTTGAGTGGTAATGGTGGACTGGTGCTGACGACGAAAAAAAACTGAGAATAAAGAGAAGATGAAGAAATAAGTTAGAGTTTATATAATACTAACATCCACGGACCACAACTATAATTAATTTAGATGAAAGGTCCTGGTTAATCGGTATAAAACCGTGAAATTTTGTTTAATACTAAAAAATCGAACCAAGATAAGTTGGTTTTTTATAATTTAAATCGTTAATTATCATTAGGTTATTGGTTCGGTTCGGTTCGGTTCTCACTATCTTCGGTTCGGTTCGGTCTAATTTTTTCGGTTTTGTGATTTTTTATGCAGCTCTACGTAGGGTACCAAACTTTAGTGGATCACTGAGTCACCAACTCACTGCTCAAATATAGTCACACGTTTTGCCGGTTTTGATTTTCTTTTCCGAACTTTCCTCGACGTTCCTGGTTTTACTTCCTCTATTCGAGAGAGCAAAATAGGGTTGGGGTTTTTGATATTTCACGAAAAGAATGGATGATTATCAAAAGATGGAGACATTAGATATGGAGAACGACTACGAAGGTGGGGAGTGGATAGGTGGAGAATTTTATTACAAGAAACGGAAAGAAAGAACCAAGAATTTCCAAACAAAAGATGATGTTACTTATGGTATTTGGGCTGATGATGGTAGTAGTGATTCCGATGGTGGTGGTGGTTCTTCGAGTAAGCGCGGCAAAAAAGGTATTTTATCTTCTTCTAAAGATTACACAAAACCTGTTAATTTTGTTTCTACTGGTATTGTTGTACCTAATCAAGAACTCAAAGAACAAGATGATAATGATGTGGAGGTAAAACCTGGTTTAGGAGTTAGTGGTGGTGGAGGGGGATTAGGGTTAGGGTTTAAATCCAATACTACGGAGAAAGTTAGTGATGGTGGTGGTGATAATGAGAATGAGGATGATCATGGTTTACTACCTACTGCTTTTGGGAAAAAGATTGAAGAAGGAGTCAACGAAGAAAGAAAGAGAAAGAGAAAGAGAAAGAGAAAGAGAAAGAGAAAGAGAAATTGGTTAATAAGAGTAAAGTACAACTTGGGAGTAAAAAGGCATCAGGTGGTGTTGGAGATGATGTTGGGGGATTTGAGAAACATACGAGAGGGATTGGAATGAAGTTATTAGCACATATGGGTTATAAAGGAGGATTAGGTAAGAATCAACAAGGTATTGTAGTTCCAATTGAACCAACATTAAGACCCAAGCTAATGGGAATGGGTTTTAATGATTATAAAGAAGCAAAGAATGCGCCAAGACCTATTGGAGAAGAGAATTCCGAAGAGAAGAAATCACTGCCTCCAGTGGTTGCTGTGCAATCGAAAGAGAAGCTGTGGTCTAAACAAAATCGGACAAAGAAAAAGAGTAAGGCTTATACTACAGCTGAAGAATTATTGGCGAGCAAGGAAGATGGGGGTTTTGAAGTTGGTCAAAAGATAATTGATATGAGAGGTCCACAGTTTTGACGAATTTGGAGGACTTGAATGCAGAAGAGAAAGCTAGGGACAGTGATAAACCCATGCCTGAACTTCAATATAATATAAAGCTGATTTTGGATTTGGCTCAACTTGATATTGAGAAATTTGGTAGGGATCTTAGGATGGAGAGGGAAAAGGTTGTAAGTTTGCAGTCAGAGAAGGAAACACTCCAAAAGGATGCTAGTCGGCAGAAGAAACAGCTTGATAACATGGAGGAAATAATTGCAGTGATGGATCGAATAGAGGGGGAGAATACGATGGGTACTTTGACCATAGAGTCGCTTTCAAATATATTTACGGAGCTGCAGACAAGTTACAGGGACGAGTACAAGTTATGTAACTTGTCTTGCATTGCGTGTTCTTATGCACTGCCATTACTTGTAAGAGTTTTTCAGGGATGGAATCCACTCCAAAATGCGTTACATGGATTGCAGCTGATGGCGTCATGGAAAAACTTGTTACAGAGAGATGATCCATTTGATTACTCGGATGATGTTTCACCTTACACCCAATTGGTAATGGAGGTTGTTTTCCCTGCTGTGAGGATATGTGTCTCCAATACATGGAATCCTAGGGATCCTGAGCCAATGCTTCGGCTTTTGGAGTCGTGGGAGTCGCTGCTTCCACCATCAGTTCTTCAGAGCATTTTGGACAATGTGATAATGCCGAAGTTGTCTTATGCTGTGGAGACATGGGATCCACAAAGGGAGACCGTTTCCATCCATGTCTGGGTGCATCCATGGCTACCACTGTTGGGACAGAAATTGGAAAGTTAGTATTACACCATAGGGTTTAAACTGGGAAAGGTGCTTCATGCTTGGCACCCGAGTGATGCGTCTGCATATGCTATATTGTCTCCTTGGAAGACAGTTTTTGATCCTGATAGTTGGGAACATCTTATATTTCAATTTATTGTTCCGAAATTGGTAGATGCATTGAAGACATTTCAAGTGAATCCTGCTAATCAGAAGCTTGTTGAGTTCCGTTGGGTTATGTCCTGGGCAACTGCCATTCCGAGCCGCCATATGGTAACAATGTTGGAGGTGGAGTTCTTTCCCAAATGGCAACAGGTTCTGTATCACTGGTTGTGCTCAAATCCAAATTTTGAAGAAGTTACGCAATGGTATTTGGGCTGGAAACGAATTTTCGCGGCAGAAGCTGCAGAATTGCTTGCCAATGATCGTATCCGGTATCAGCTAGACATAGGCCTGGACATGATGAACCAGGCTGTTGAAGGTATGGAGGTGGCTCAACCTGGGGCAAGAGAGAACATTAGTTACCTACGTGTGACTGAACAAAGGCAGTTTGAGGCTCGACAAAAGGCAGCAGCTTATGCACAACAACATACTGCTGCCAGCATGGGAAGCGGAGTGCATGTGGACGGTATGGGTGGGGTGCCCGAAATGAGTTTGAAAGAAATTATTGAGGCCCATGCACAACAGCATGAGTTGCTGTTTAAACCAAAGCCTGACAGGTCACATAATGGTCTTCAGATATATGGTTTTGGTAACATAAGTGTATATATGGATTCCTTAAATCAGAAAGTCTTTGCACAGACAGAAGCGGGTTGGTCACTGGTGTCCCTTGATCAGCTACGTGAGATGCACCGTAAATTTGCTCCAAAACGGCGCTGAGAACAAAGGGCCATGTACCACTATGGGAACATGCACAAGAGCTGCTGAGACCCAAGGTTTTTCTCCTTCCTCTACCTCCAATTAGTCTTTGTGAATGAAAATGCATCTGATGTTGTTGAATTGGTCACTTTATTGACACAAAAATGAAGTTGAACCTCATCATCTGACCTTTTGTTTTCTTTTTTCTTTTTTCTTTTTTCTTTTTTACATTTCTCACTTTACGAAATTGCGGACTTCACAATTACTTTGATATGCGATCTTTTTTGCTGATGAAGCAAATAGTTATTTTGTTACTCCTAGGGCAGTGTGCACCACATTATTGGGCATTGACAAGGTTTAGTTTTACCTATATCTGATGATGCAGGATGTTTGGTATCTAAAGTGGGTGGGAACTTTGTGGATTGGGTTCATACCTTATGGCCTCTGTGATGAAATTTGCTGGCATCCATATCAAAAAGTAAGAAAGGAAAGTGTCAGAATATTTGTTAATCCTGCAAGTAAGGCCCTTTTCATGTAATTTATTAACTGACTCCACCTTGGTATTCTGTCCACAATCTGAGTCAACGAGTCAGTGCATTCCAATTGCCGTCTGTTTGATTTTGTTATATACTGCCATTTCATAGTTGTCAATTTGTCTTCCCAGATTCTCTTCTGCAGTTGAACCTTCCTCCAGACATATTAATCTGGTCTTATAAACTTGTGAGAAAACAAATAGTAGGCTTTAGTTAACCCCATTACAAGGACATATCTATTCACTAGAATAGGTTTTCTAATAGTATTTGCAATCTCTGGAAAATGATTTTGGTCATTATTATAAATTATTTTTGTAACACTTAAATTTTTTTTCCAGCGACTAAAATGAAACCCAATTTTTTTTATTGCCTATTAGAGATGATTATGATATTCAGTGTAAGTATTTTCCGCTCCCAATCACGTTTAGGAACACGATTTGCATTGGAGTTCCATGTGAAATGTGTCTTTCCTATGTAATTTTTTCAGTTCCAGAGATCTTGTTCTTAGTTGTTTCAATTGCAGCAAAAACCAGTCTAATTTTCTGCTTTACTTGCAAGTTCACGTGGATTTATTTTAGTGACTTTTGAGATCCAGTCAATGATTGAGGTCATGCTTGTAGTATCATAGTATCTTAATATTTAGGTATAGTGAACCTTGATTTTAGGCTTTTTAGCATCTCTTCATTCACCAACTAAAAGTTAATGCGAGTGGTGATTTAAAAGAAAAGAAAACTGTAGATTTACTGAGATTAGTTTTAAATGTGATGTACATCCGCTGTGAAGATTTATGCTTTGGCATTGTGGTCGGCACAATTTCTTAGTGAACTAGGTTTGCCAAGGTCAACTATTTGTACACTGATACCTACTAATAGAGTCAAAGAGTTTCCATGTTTACAAATTCAGTATGCTCAAGTGAAGTCCATTCTCCAAGGGATTGGCATTTTTTGTTGCTTATCGATTTCGTACTGTAGTTTGTATAGTTCATGTGTTGTATGAAAAATTCAGATGCTTGATTTATCTCTTTACCATTCACAAGGCTGAAAATACAATTTAAAGCGACTGAAACCCTGGTATTTTAATGTCTTGACCAACATAGAAGCCAGCCCGAACTTAGTATCCTGATGGCTCCTTTGCAGGTCTGTCAGCATAACAGGGCATATTTTTATGCAATTCTAGCCCATGTCATCTTCTTTTTTTGGTCAAACTTGGCTCACGTTACACTCTTGCAACTTAAAAGTAACTTTTGAATCCGTTTTATGGGTACATTAGGATAATATAAAAATAGTTGAATATATAGTTGACATTTGGAGTTCAGACCCAAAGCCGAACAGATTGTTGTGCTGTTGTATGTCTGGATGTCCGTCCTTATAGAGGAATGGTGCCCCATAAGGTTTCTGAAAATGAACTCACTTTGTTATGCTGCCCCCTAATTATAGTGGTTTGCCACTCCACATAAATATATGCATTCACTTAGAAGAACTCGTCAGTTATCACTTGTATTTTGTTGTAAGTTATTTTTTCCTTCTCATTTGAATGCTCATGTATTTTTAATTCTCCCAAACATTTGTTTTTGCAGCTTTACATGAAAACTGAGGAGCGCTAGTTGGCAAACGATGCTAGTACCGTCCGACAGATTGAGCGACACCACCAACTCAATTAATGGTATTGGGCGGCACCACCAACTCAGTCATTGGCCAACTACTTAAGAGAGAGTTATATATTACGTTATGTTGTATTTTATTTTATTTTATGTTATTTTTGACAATCTTCAGTTTTGCAGTTTTGTAGGTGAAACAGAAGATGCAATAAAAATTAGTGGCTCCGAGTTTACACATACTCAGTGTTCGTTGATAAATTTTTTTTCGCAATACCTATAAGAAACGCTTTCCCTTCTATTACACAAGCCTCCGGTCGTTGGTGGAGGTTTCACTTCCCTGAAATGTAGAAAACTTTGTTCACTCTTTCCTCGGTTCAAAATCAATTCTTCATGTACATCTGGATGCAAAAGTGACTCACTTATTTCTTTTTTAGTACAAGGGACTGTGTCGAGGTACATCTGGCCCTGGGCATCCCTTTATACGAGAAACAACAAACTAGCTAATCAGAATATATGAAGCATCTCTAACAGGTAATTACCGCAAAAAGGATGAGACTATAAGTTAACTTACACAGGGATCAGCTTTTTCTCCTTCGGTTGATGAGCAAGACAAATCTTATAAATTTCCTTGCCTATTGCCATCACACTATGGTTAGTGGGCAACATAAGAAGTTCACTTTTGAACTCTTGGGGTACCATTCCTCCGTAAGGGCATCCAGACACATAAGAGCACAACAATCAACAATCTGTTCGGCTTTCGGCCGGAGCTTTTTAAAAAAGAAAAACTCCAAATGTCAATATATTCAACTATTTTTATATGATTCTAATGTACTCACAAAAGGAATCAAAAGTTATTTTAAGTTATGTGAGTCTAACGTGAGCTAAGTTTAACCAAAGAAAGAAAAAGAAGATGTTTTCATAGACCAAAACAGACCGAGAATTTTGGGCACCCCAAAACCGAATCAAATGGACCCCCTATGACCCTGTAGTTTTGAGGGACATGGCAGGGTCCATCATTGTGAGAGTTTTGGCTGTCCACAATTCTCCGTAATTATTCACTCATTAAATAGTCCGTGGGTTAAAATCCTACTACCCTATATTTCTTACTATTAAAATTCCAGTTAAAACAAAATAAAATAAAAATCTCATTTGAATAAATCTATCTAAACTACCTTTACATTAATTCAACCCAACAAAAATAAAAATCAACCACACTCTTAATCTTTATTCTCTTTCACCACCAACACTACCAGCACTAACTCACCACCAACCAACAACAACCATCATCATCTAGCACCACCACCACCACCACTACCATCCACCAACTAACATCAGCACCAACCACCACCACTACCAGCCACCAACTAACAACAACACCAACCACCACCACCACCAACGAGCACCACTAACAACCATCAGGTCCACCAAAGAGCACCACCACCACCAGCAGAAACGAAAACCAGAACCAACACCCACCACCACCACCAACAACAACCAACACCACATCCAACACCAACAACCAACACCACTTTCACCACCAACACCAACACCAACGAGCACCACTAACAACCACCAAATCCACCACCACCAACCATCACCAGCAACAACGAAAATCAGAACCACCACCAACCAGCACCACCAACAACCAACACCACTTCCACCACCACCACCACCAACACCAGTATTATCCCACTACCATCAACCGGAAACACCACCACCGACCAACACTATATCAACACCACCACCACAAACCAGCAACACCACCATAAAAAACTTATCATATTACTAAAATATTGGTTTCAACGATAAAAATTAGGCAGAAAAATGATAAAACCAAATTTGGTTTCAACATAAAATTTGTATTTCACCAACACAACTTCAACGAAGAAACCAAATGCACCAAATTGAATAAACTAGGAAAAATTTAGTTGAAACCAAATTTGCCGTATTATTTCACCATTAAACTTTGGTTTCACGGTAAAAAGTAGACACAATTCAGATGAAACCAAATTTGGTTTCTATAAAACTTACTGTTTCACCAACACAAAAATTGGTTTCAGCGTTGTTTAGTTTTTCTAAAATTTGATGAAACCAAAAAAAGTTTCATCATTTTTCAGACATTCCACCAACACAAACACTGGTTTCAACGTTGTTTAGTTTTTGTAAAATTTGATGAAACCAAATTTGGTTTCATCATTTTTCTGACGTTTCACCACCAAAAAACCCTAATTTCGACAATGATGATGTATCATTATTTTTTTATGATGATTTTCGACGATGATGATCTGGAGGTGTTGGTGATGTTTGTAGAGGATGGAAGGAGGAGGAAGAGGTGTTGTTGGTGGTGGATATGGACATGTAGTGGTGGGGGAGAAAAAATAACGAGGAGAGAGCGATGGGGGAGGAAGAGGTGTTGTTGGTGGATGATCTGGACATAGAAAGAGAAGGAGGTACTGGTGGTGTTGGTGGAGAAGACGAAAGTGTTGTTAGTGGTGGATATGGGTGACATAGCTATTATTGGTGAACATAAAAGTAAAATAAAAAGAGATAGAGGTGTTGGTGAAGGAGACGGAGGTGTTGTTGCTCCAGATCTATCTTTTCTCACTGTTTTGGTGGCGGCGGAGCTACTATTGCTGGTGGTGATGGTGGTGGGGAGGAGGAGGAGGAAGAAGAAGAAGAAGAATAAGAAGAAGAAGAAGAAGAAGAAGAAAGAAGAAGAGAAGAAGAGAAGAAGAAAAAGAACCCGATGAAAAGAAAGAAAGAGTAAGAAAGGCATTTTAAAAAGTGGTAAAAACTAAATTTAAACATTATAAATAAAAATGAGATTTTTATTTCATTTTTATTTCAAATAGTTTTTATTTATAAAGAATAATATGGAAGGAGTTTTTATATACTAAGTATGGTCACCTTGGGTTTTTTTCACTTGTTATGTTCATAAAAAAGATTTAATACCTGGTATAATGAGACCTCTAGTGTTCCAGAAAGACAAATATTATTGGACAAAAATTTTGGTCAATGAAAATTCATGTTTGCACTAAAAATGGGATTTAAAGGTTACTTTTAAATTGTATGAGTGTAACATGAGCTAAGTTTAAAAGCTTCGCATATGTTTTTTTTTAAAACAATAGAGGGGCTTCTCCAGAATACCCAATGACTAGGGGTTTGATTATGGGGTGTCCTAGGGTATAGTAAACGTTTAAGTTATCCTTACATCTAAGTTATCCTTACATCAATTAAACCTAAACAATAAGAAAATAAAAAAAAACTAATTTTTTAATTCTAATCAACAATAACCTAAAATTAATCATCATCAACAACAATCCAAAATCCAAAATCCATCATCATCAACAACCCGACCAAAAAATCGAAGAACAATAATCTCAACCTAATTTTTAAATTTTAATTCGACAAGCTCACTTTTGTAGTTGTTGTTTTATATACTTAAAGTAAGTTAAAATCACTCAAATAAGATCAATAAATGGGGCTGCGGTATCAATTACGGGTAAGACAAAGACCAATTTTCCAACCATAAATGTATCTTCTTGCTATTTACGATTATGAAATGAAGGACTCCTAGCCGTGAATGGTTGAAAACTCATGTTTTTATCCAAATGCCTTTTACGACTAGGAAATGAAGAACTCCTAGTAGTACTCATGTTTTTGAAACATTTGCTGCAAATTTCCTAGCAGTAAAAGGCTATTCCCATCCGTAGATTCAAATACCAACATACATAAACTTTTACCGTTGGTTTATTTGCCACTAGACTTGAAAGATATTTATCTACGATTAGGTTATTTTTCTATACAACCTGGCCGTAGATGGTTACGATTGGGTTATCCCCAATTTACCCGAATACGGCAAGGAGTTCAATATTTTCTTAGCCGTAAACACTGTATCGACTGTATTTTAAGTACGGACCTGACCGTAAATAGGACTGAAAAACTTACAAATTTCATTATCTTTACAAAAATTTGTTTGATGTATAATACTCCCTATGTCCCTATTTAGATGAAGGTTTATGGCATTTTACAAGTTCCATATTAGATGAAGGTTTTCATATTTCCCCTTAAACTTTCCTGATTTGTCTATATTTCAATATCATACACTAACTTAGGAAATTGTGTAACTTCATAATTCTATGTGGTATTCTTAAAATATATATTTATAAAACAATTTTTGTTCACAACTAAAATAATTTTGCACCTCTATATTAAAGACTAGAACTAAAAACTAGAAGCAATAAGAAATATGATTGAGGGAATTTCTTGAAAGTTTTTAGTCTCTTTTTTTTTTCTTAATTTATGTGAAAACACCTTCCCCTTCATCTAAATAGGGACGAAGGGAGTATAAGGAGTCACCTACCTCAAATTTCTTACTGGAATCACTCATTTTTGTTGAGTGAATAAAATTTTGGATTTTTCAACCTAAATTTCCCTTTTTTTTTCGTCCATTTCTTTTATTTTAATGAAGATAATCCTCCATAGGATGATTACTTCTCCTTATGTTATGCATTTGATTTCTTAGAATAGATCTTCTTGCTGCAAAATGAGTTGTAAAAATAGTTTCAAGAAAGTTCTAAATTTCATCTGTAGAACCATCCCCAAAATATCACCCGAAATCGATTGAGTGAAAGTTGCCTTCATACAACTTGCAAAAAAACGATCCATTTTCCTCTAATAAGTCCAAGCTAGATTCAACGTCTGAATACTACTTATCCTTACATGTCGAAGTGGTTATGTAGTGGAACCATCAACATACTCAAACAAATCATTCGAAATCAAAATCGACTCAAACAAATCATTCCAAAGCAGATAATTAAAAAAAATCAAGTTTAAAGAAACAAAGTTTGCTATATTGGTAAAAGGAAGATGGGATTGATATGGATCTGATGGAGATTCAGAGTTGTTGTTGTTGTTTTTAACAACAAAAGAGTTATTTGTAGATCTCGTCACTTTGAAATCAAGAAATGTGGCAATCATTAATCTTGAAGAAATTGGTGATAGAAGAAAGTAATTCTTGACCAAGAATTACGAAATCTGAAACATAATCTTGAACACGAAAATTCTAGAAATTGATATCATCAGAAAATAAGCTCGGTTTTTAATAACAAGATCAAAAATTTTAATAGAAGAAGATTGAATCTTCAACTGGAAAATAAAATCAAAGTTGAATCTTGATATGAAATGGAAGAAAACAAAATCTTCAACTAAGATATGAAAATGATATAAAATCACAGAAGAAATCATGATAAAATCTTATTATTCCACAGAATCAGAAACCTGAAAATGAAATCTGAATCATTAAACAAGAAAATTGATGATGAAATTTTTCTCATCTTATACCATATAATCAGAGTAATTGAGATAAAAATGGAATGATATTATTAATAGATAAAGATTCCAAATGAATCATCATGGAGTATTTATTCAACTCTTACAAACATATAACTAGTGAACTGGATGAAAGAAAACATACAATAGCTGTTACATACAGTTCTGATAAACACATACTACAACAGGCTAAGTGATACCACTTATTGCCTATAAGTTATATTTTATTCTCTCATAATTAACACAAATAGACTAACAAAAGAGTAGCAACAAATCAAATTTCGAAAGACAAACAATTAAGAAATAATTACATTGGATTTGAAATTCGAAAAAGAGAGAGTAAATAACTGATAAGTTGATTGATAAAATCAGAAGAACGAAAAAATAGAACTAGACCATTTGCAAAAGATTTGAGAAAAATTCAAAAAGTGAGTTAACCCAATTTATTGTCCGATTCTATAAGTTTTCCTCTCCTTCCTTGGGGTTTTAGACATTCATTTGGTTTGGAGGAGTTTAAAATTGCGCTTGACGCTCGAAGGTATTTAAAACTATGCCTACTCTTTGGATACTCTTTAGATGTGATTTAATCATTGGTCGCAGTCACAAACAACGTTAAAGTTTTTGATTAATGTTTAAAACATTGCATCCAAGAGCGCACGATGAGGAGAGAAAAAATCTGAGGATCAGGAGATTTTTTATGATTCAACTCAGCCTAAAACTTTTTTCCTAATTTTATGAGATAATATCTTATTTCTTAATCTTTGATTCAAATCGATTTTCTTTCCATTCAATTTAATCTTAACAAGATTATGATATTATTTTGATTCAGACACATCAAGTTTTTTTAATTTTGAATTGAAATATTATCATGAGTTCAATTTTTTAAACCCTAATTTCAAAATCTTTCTGATATAGTTTACTACTTTTTTATCTCAAAAACGTTAATCTCTAATTCATTCAGTTTCTATCTTTACTTTATAGTTAATCCTTATGAACTTTTAATTTTTTTATTACTGATTAATCGATTGATTTTCCCTTTTCATTTTAATTCCAAATCTCTTACCCAATACCTAATTGGGAGAGCTAGAGTTTTGCAGAAGCACAGTCTTGGAGGTGGCTTAAAGCATTTTGGTCGTCTTCTACAATTGGCAGTCATAATCATTCTCTGATTTTGTTTTTTGAATAATATCATAACCATCTTTACAAGGAAAGTCTTTGAATATTAAAATTAAATAGTTGGCGTAGTCTTACACTCCTAAAAGAAATGATTACCTCCATAATCTTTCTTGATTCCCAAGTTCTTAGATCATACAATCTCACGTTAAGTGGAATTCATATAGAAAATTCTTGCATGAATTACAGTTGGCTAATATCAATCTTAAATCCTCTTTTAAAATTCTTCATATTTAAACAATCTCTCTACAAACAAATTCCCCACATTGTTACTTCCCAGAATCAGTTAACTCAAACAAAATATTATATCCTTGTGTTTGTGCCAGTTTATTCATGGCTCCATCTTCCTCATATATGAATGGCCTTGCTTCTAAGTTCGGTAAAAGAGTGTAGTGTCTCTAAAATGACAACAAAGAATGTGAAAATGGAATCTAGGGGAAGATTTGTTGAATCATATGCTTTAATTGGTTACATTTGTAGAGAAGACATACAAGTTCCTAGAGCAGCAATTAGTTTTGCAGTAAGGGTTAACTGGGTTGCAGCTGATCAAGTAGTCATTATCAATACATATAGAGGAAATGTGTTCATTTTTAGAATCCATGGCATGGAATTTTTTCAAAGAATCTTAAGAACTAGACCATACATAGTGCGCGGTCATCTTATGCTTCTAATGCCTTGGCAATCCAATATGGTAACTCAAAGTGTAATTATTCAGTTTGAAGTGTTTAATATTGAATTCAGGGTTAGATCTAATTTAGACATAGATAACATTCCTTTGATGGTGGCTTCTCAAGTTCGAAAAATTATAGAATCGTACAACAGGGACCTTTCTGGAGTTGTCAAAGTAAAAGTAAGGATTGATGTGAATCTGCCTTTAAGTAGGAAAGTGAAACTCACTTTAGAGGATGGAGAAAGAGTAAGATTTGTTATTTTCTATTTAAGATTTCATGTTGCTACTTGTAGGAATTGTTATGTTTCCAACCATAACTATAACTATTGGGGCTTAATAACAAATATGGAGTGGATTATTGTTCATGTCCTATTTTTACAAGGAGTTGATCCTTTTGGTGATGAAGAAGAGAATGAGAATGGTAATCAAGATAATGAACAAAATCAGCAGCAAATTATTCAACATGCAGAGATTCAACAAGAAACTCAACAACAACAAGAAATTCAAAATCAACAAGTATATGCTCACATGATTGAACAAGCTGAAGAAGATAATAGTAATAGGCTAGAAGATTAAAAAATGAACAAATTATGAGAGGTCCTCCTAATTCTCCAGTTATTCAACAAAGATATATCTATGTTGGAAATATAGATAAAGAAAATGAGAGGGGATGTAAAAGAAAAAAGGAAGAAGATATGGACATTAATGAAATTGATCTTGAAAACCTTAATAAGGATATCAACAATGCTCTTTTGAAGCTAGCATAGGAAGCAAGTAATAATAAGGATAACTCAGAGACTGTGAAAGAAAGATGGGTTTAGGCTGAATATTTAGATGGTTATATTGATAAGGGACAATTTCTAATTCAAAGAATTATGACTGTTGTGAAGAAAGTAATGACAAAGACAAAAACCTTGATAGCGACATAGCCAATACCAAGTATGTTGCTGAAGCTCAACCTCTGGCAAATGCTTCCAATCAAGTCTACTTTTCAACTAAATTTTATTTCATATTGTTTTTATTTATTTTTATGATTTGTTTTCTTTTTTATATGAGTTCCATATATGCTTTCCTTGTCATGGTTTGCATTGCATGATCTTTAAAGTATATACAATTAGATTAGATTTCTCTGGTTCTTTAGTTCACTTTAACTTCAAACTTTACTTCAGTCTTCCTTTAGTGATTATGATAATCTTGTCATGGAATATGCAGGGATTGAAACCCCTATTACTAAAAATAATTTAGGTCATCTACTGAAAACTCATAACCCTTACTTGATCTTTCTTGCAGAAACAAAATCCAATTTAGAAAACATTGAGAAATTGACTAGAAAATTAGGTTTCTCTGATGTTTTTTATGTGCTAGAATCGGATTATCTAATGGAATTATGATATCATGGCATAATAACATAAAGATAAACTGTCTAAATGTCCATAATAAGTTAGTTCTGTTTGAAGTCTTTGATAATTTTGATAACAAATGGAACCTTCTATGCATTTTTGGTGCTCTTTCAGCACAAGAAAAACACAATCAATGGGATTTCATAAACAATTTTGGTCTTAATAATAATAATCCTTGGATTATTACTGGGGACTTAAATTTAATCTTACATATTAATGATAAATATGGAGAAAACTCTAATAATTATAGTGCTACTAAAATAATTCATGATTCTATTCAAAATCTAGGCTTAATTGACCTTAATTACCATGGTATATTATTTACATGGTCTAATAATAGAGAAGGAAATGAAAATATCAAAGAAAGAACAGATAAAGTCCTTGTTTCCCCTTCTTGGACAAAAGCCTATCTTAATGCTATTGTGAAACACTTAGTTAGAGTGGGGTCTGACCACACTCTTATTATGTCAGTATCTAAACCTTTAAATCAAAAGATTAATAGACCTTTTAAAATTCTTAGAATATAAAAACTTTCAAAAGATTGTTTAAAAAAATAGAAAACTGATAGAAGAGGATATAATGCTTTTAAACTTAGTAGTAAACTAAAAGACTTAGCAATTTACCTAAAAAATGGAATTATCAAGTTTTCGAAAATATTTTTAAAACAATATAAAAAAACTAAACACTAAAATGAAAAATCTTCATAAAATTTTTCCATTACCAATAAATGATTGGTCGGTTGTCAATCGTCCAAAATAATCGAGTTCTTACTCTTCCAAAATAGATTTAAGTATAGCAAATAAGAACAAGTTCGTTCCCACAGAGAGGCAGTGATTATGATTTATTTTCAGTCACGAAAGTAAACAGGGGGGTTTTATGTTGTGAATTAAGCTAAATTAAACTAAAGCAAATTAATAGAAACATGTATCAGGGAGAGAAGCATTGGTTAGAGAATTCATCGTCCGTTTTTCAACATGTTATCAATCAAAGCATACTCAACATTCATGCATTAGTAATACGAATAACCCTAAAGTAGCATGTTATCTCGTCTACTCCGGCAAAACTCCTAATATCATCAAAAAGCGCAAAGCGCCACTTTTAGAATTCTTAGCACCGGGTAACCTGAGTGAGTACCTCCACTCGAGTTCAACCCAATGATAGCAATGGTCTTTGTGAGTTGAGGTTATTCTAAGCAACCCGGCGTAAAGCACCACTCGGATTTAACCTAGGTCAAGCTTCTACACATATCCGTATGGCAACATCCCGTCGTTAGCAAATATGCTATACTACTTGTAACCAGAGTTCCTCGACAGATGCGACTCTCAGAACTCTAGTTTAGCTGTAGATATCAATGCAGGTTTATCTAATTTGCAACTCAAACAAACAAGCAATCAATCATACATATCACTATAATCAGTAGAACATGAACGATAATAAAAATAACATGAACGTATAAGCATGCGCCATTCAATCAATAAACATGTTTTCCAACTTCAGATTACATCCCTAACCAATAAGAGGGGTTTAGCTCATCATGGGTTCTCAAAACCCATGGAAAACAATTAAGAAACAAATTACTCAAACCCGGAAGGATTGCAACGAATGATCGTAGCTCCGAAGTGTGGCTGCGGAAGTAGCCAGCAGCCTTTTTTTTCTTGATGTCCAGGAACGAAGCTTCCTGTTTTCTTCACGTTTTCCCTGTATACTTTTTTGTGTTTTTCGTCATCCCCTCTCAGCAGCAAAAACTCCTTTCTTTTATACGTAAGTGCCTTCTTTTTAGCTCAGCCACATCACCGTGTAATCCCTCTTTTCTCGGCAGCCAACTCTTCCAGCCTTTTCTTACGTGAGTCTGTCCCAATTAGCTACGTGAGAATATCTCCAATATTTGCTGTCCGAATTTTCCAAAAGACTTGCCATGAGAAGAGTTTAGTTCTCCTTATAGAACTAGAGTTAGCCACTTTAGAATCCTAGTTGAATTAGGAAATGTGCTAAGTTTCCTTATTCCATCCCAACAAGATATAGCAACTCAATATTCTTTCTTACTCCCATATGACTTCTCCAAGCTAGCTACTACTCCACCATGGCTAGCCACTAGTCCACCAAAACACTCTAGCACCTCCAACTAGTCACTTAGCACCTTAGCACTTGCGGTTCAGCCAACTTAGCGCCTGGGCGCTAGCAGCACAAGCTAGTTTGCCACCATGTGGCTTTGCCCATAACTCCCTCATACGAGATCAGAATGACCTCGTTCTTTCGCCGTTGGCTCCGTAATTCAATTTCCTACACTGTGGAGGGTGAAAGGCCTAAATTCATCAGACTTTTACTGGCTCCTCGGTAATTCTTCTCATACAGCTCCATTCTGCGGGTTTCTGAACTGTAACCTGAAAAGACAACTAAACTTCAAAAGTAATAATAAAACATAGTAATTCACTCAAATATAGCAATAAGGGTCAGGAAAAACTACTTAAAATGTATGATTTATGCACCTATCAAATTCCCCCACACTTGCCTTTTGCTAGTCCTCGAGCAAACTACCAATCTAAACTAATCTACAATACAACTCCGTTTCGTCGAGTAACCGGTTACACTTAGCATGTGTAACAAGCCTTTAAACCCCTAGGTGTCCCTAGTGGACGAGTTATAGTCTCGTGAGGGTTTACCAGAGATTTACCCGCAAAACCTACTTCAACTTTTAAAAATTCCAAAGCACCTGCATATGAAAAGCTACGAAGACATAAAGTTTCTACATACCAACAATAAGAAGTCAGAAATATAAAGAACATTATTCTCATGCTTAATCCTTGAGTTTGGAGAAAACCACCAAATAAAAGAGTCCCGGTTCGAGAGTGACCGAATAATTTTGCCTCACCAATAGGGTTTTATGAAATTGACACTCAGAAGACGCACTTTATGGTTCTCACATATGTATAGGCAAGAATAAAGATAGAAGGCCTACACATGTTGACGGGTAGGAAGGAAAGGTAACCTTCTGAGTCATATTAAGATGTTATCCCATAGAAAGTGGGACGAGAAAGAACCCCTTTTTATTTTTCTAGTGACCTCTAAGAAAGGAAATCAACCATTATGCGAAGGTGGGCATTGTTACTTACCTTCTCATCCGGTCGACAATTAGCACCACTCTCCCAACATCCCATATAAACGTTTTCGGTATCAATTGTTGATAATGAACTCTTGAACTTCGTAGAACTTGACGATTTTTAGCTCTTTTTCTCTTCACGGCCTGTACCACTTCAAGCACTGTAACTCAGAATGAATATCTCCAGGTACTGTAACTCAGAATGAATAACTCCGGGTCAGCAAAAAAAATATTTTCTTCTTTTTTCTCTTTATTCCATATTCAGCAACTCTTTTTCACGTTTTTTTTTTAGTATGCTTATTCTTCTGGATACTTTTGTTATTTTTCTCAATTTCTTGATTCGTGAGTTTTTTCTCTTCCCGTGAGTTCTGTTTCGTCTCTAAATCTGTATAGAATCCACACCTTTCGATTTCTTTTGCTTCTGTAAGTCTTCAACATGTTTAATTGTATTGTTGCTTTACTCAAATATGAATTTTTCTCTTTGAATTGTCGCTTGCACCTTGACGGTCTTCAACTTTCCTTCAAATTTTTATGTTCCGCTTGTTGATGATGCTATGTTTCTATGGACGTTGTCGAGAGAACGATGCCAACTGTAAACCAAACTACAAGAATAAGTTAGCAATTCTGATGACACCCTCATGATTGATAAAAAATAGCACTCAAGAGATCAAAAATAGTGCTGAAAATTGGTGCAAGGTTAGGTAGCTCATCATTCTACCCGGAATTAGCGCGGATGAAACACTCTAAACGTATAATTGAAGGTCTGGTGCCTCACTCATGGGTATTGAATGATCACAAGTCTAACCTGTACTCTCCTACCGGCAATTTAGGTCCATTTTGGTTGACTCTAGCCTCTCAAAAACTAAGCACTCCGAATATAGTTCTCTAATATTTCTAAGTTCAGTTGTTTCGAGTAGAAATCTGTATGTAAACGTAGCTAGCTGAATGCTAAGTGACTCTAAAATCTCTAAAAGTTGAAGGTTTTCATGCAAATGTGTGTATGCCTAACAATTCTACGTAAAAATCTATATGCCTAAATACCCCGCCACACTTAAACTTTACATTGTCCTCAATGTGAATTGAACCATCCAATGTAACGTCAAGATGAGAAATTCTACATGCTCTAAAAGTAAAATCAGAAACAAAAGAAAAAGGTAGAAATACAAAACCAATGGGTTGCCACCCATTCAACGCTTAGTTTAACCTCGATAGCCCGACGAGGCATTATGTGCTACTTTTCCAGAGGGAGCGCCTCGTCTAACTGTATTTCAGCCTTTTCAGGCTCAAACAGCTCATAGTATGGCTTTAAGTGATGCCCGTTCACTTTAAGCTCCTTTCCCGTTAACAAGCTCCGAATCTCCACTGCACCATGAGAAAAAACGTTAGTCACAATAAAGGGTCCTTTCCAACGAGACTTCTTCCAATAAAGGCGAGAGTTACACAGTAGAACTTTCTGTCCAACAGTAAACTGTTTTTTAGAAATCCTATTATCATGCAAAGCCTTTGTTTTCTCCTTCCTGTCCAAATCAAACACTTGTTTAGCCAAAGAATCAATAACATTAATAGAAAAACAAGAATGTGCATCACTAGGATATCACATCGTCTCATAAATGTTGAAACGTATTATTTCTCCATCGAATTCCATTGTCAATGTCCCATTATAGACATCAATTTTTGTTCGCGCTGTTCGCATGAATGGACGTCCCAGTAGCAATGGTATAGACGAATCAGTGGATCCATCCGCCATCTCTAGTACACAGAAATCTGCTGGAAAAACTAACTGATTAACTCGTACAAGCACATTTTCAACAATACCTCGAGGGTGTACATTAGAACGGTCAGCTAGTTGTAAGACAATTCCAGTTTCTTTTAAAGGTCCTAACTTGAGAGATTCATATATAGATGCAGGCATAACATTCACTGATGCTCCTAAATCTAGCATGGCCTTATTAAACGTTGTGTTACCAATAACAATAGGAATATCGAAACTACCGGATCTGTACATTTGAATGGGAGTTTCTTTTGCAAGATTGCCGAAGCATTTTCCCCCACTCTCGTTACCTCATTACCGTTTAGTTTTTTTTTATTGGTGCACAAGTCCTTCAGAATTCTCGCATACTTGGGGACCTGTTTAATTGCGTCAATCAGTGGAATGTTTACGTGAATTTTCTTGAAAATTTCTAAGATATCCTTATCTTGTTCCGCCTTTTTCGAATTAGCAAACCTGCGAGGAAAAGGTAGAGGAATAACGTAAGTAGATAAAGGAGTTTTAGAATTTTCGTTAGGTACCTCAGCACTTTTAGAGGCGTCAGGACTCTCTTCAGAGTTACAGTTACTCTCTTTTTCCGGAACCGGCCCTTTCGGGTCTCTATTTTTCTTGGCTTCTTCTGGTTGTACAGTTAGTGTACCACTTCTCAATGTCACGGCACTGACATTTTCTCTTGGATTGATGGGTTGAGAAGGGAGTTTCCCACTATTCTGTGTCTCCAGAAGGTTCAATCTACCGGCCATAACGGTCATCTGAGTGTGTAACTCTTTTATCGCATTGTCCGTTGTCTGCTGATTTTTATCCATCTTTGCCGTAATATTTTTCAGCATGGCCATCACCTCCGACGATTCTGAATTTTGAGCTTGTTGTGGAGGTTGTGCTTGTTGCATCCCATTCTGGTGGTTGAAGGCCTGCCTTGAAGCCGCAGCTTGCTGATTCGCATAGCTGAAATTCGGGTGATCTCTCCAACCTGGATTATATGTATTGGAATAGGGATCATACCTTTGCCTCTGCTGATTCGGAAAAATTGCACTTACTTGTTCGGCCTCACTCTCATAGGATGGGATGATCACGGCAGCTATCTGTTGCATCATTTTCTCCATTTGGCCGATTTTGTGCTCTAGATGCGCTGCGGAGCTAATTTCGGCCACTCTCTTGACCGATGATTCTCGACTCAGAAATTGTTGAGAGTTGGTTGCCATATCCTCAATTAGCTCTCGTTACAGTTTTGTTCGCTAATGCACCACCACTCGCGGCATCGAGAAGATTTTTGTCACTTTGTTCAAGCCCGTCGTAGAAGTACTATACGATCAATACATCGCTGAATTGATGATGTGGGCAGCTAGCGACCAATCTTTTGTACCGTTCCCAGCATTCATACAGTGTTTCCCCTGCTATCTGTTGCATTCCGGAAATTTCTTTACGGATTCGAGAAGCCTTTGATGCAGGGAAGTATCTCTCTAGAAAGAGCTTTTTCAAGCCGTTCCAAGTTGTAACACTGCCGGAAGGTAAATAATATAACCATTCCTTAGCCCTGTCCACCAGAGAAAATAGAAAAGCTCGAAGCATGGCTCCGTCAACGTCGGGTTCAGCCCCAACCATGGCCATCATGATGTTATTGAAGTCCATCAGATGCTTATTCGGGTCCTCATTAGTCATTCCGTGGAACTTAGGAAGCTCACGGATCAATCCCGGCTTAATCTCAAAAGTAGAAGTCGTCTGTATGCACCATTGTTGCGTATCTAGCTTATGAGACGCTAGATCTTTCAGTGTGCGGTTGGCGTTAGCCATTGTTACTGGTTCTGCTTCTAGGTCCGAATCTGCAAACTCGCTTGCTGTACTCGGAGGAAGTGGCGTGTTGGCTGCCCGGACTAGTTTGCTCAGTGGAGTACCAGCTCGACGTCGTAAACGCATTCAAGTACCTGAAAACTTCATCAAGAATTAGTAAACTAAAAATAAATAACAATCCGCTATGCCTCCCCGGCAGCGGCGCCAAAATTTGGTCGGTTGTCAATCGTCCAAAATAATCGAGTTCTTACTCTTCCAAAATAGATTTAAGTATAGCAAATAAGAACAAGTTCGTTCCCACAGATAGGCAGTGATTATGATTTATTTTCAGTCACGCAAGTAAACAGGGGGGTTTTATGTTGTGAATTAAGCTAAATTAAACTAAAACAAATTAATAGAAACGTGTATCAGGGAGAGAAGCATTGGTTAGAGAATTCATCGTCCGTTTTCCAACATGTTATCAATCAAAGCATACTCAACATTCATGCATTAGTAATACGAATAACCCTAAAGTAGCATGCTATCTCGTCTACTCCGGCAAAACTCCTAATATCATCAAAAAGCGCAAAGCGCCACTTTTAGAATTCTTAGCACCGGGTAACCTGAGTGAGTACCTCCACTCGAGTTCAACCCAATGATAGCAATGGTCTTTGTGAGTTGAGGTTATTCTAAGCAACCCGGCGTAAAGCACCACTCAGATTTAACCTAGGTCAAGCTTCTACACATATCCGTATGGCAACATCCCGTCGTTAACAAATATGCTATACTACTTGTAACCAGAGTTCCTCGACAGATTCGACTCTCAGAACTCTAGTTTAGCTGTAGATATCAATGCAGGTTTATCTAATTTGCAACTCAAACAAACAAGCAATCAATCATACATATCATTATAATCAGTAGAACATGAACGATAATAAAAATAACATGAACGTATAAGCATGCGCCATTCAATCAATAAACATGTTTTCCAACTTCAAATTACATCCCTAACCAATAAGAGGGGTTTAGCTCATCATGGGTTTCTCAAAACCCATGGAAAACAATTAAGAAACAAATTACTCAAACTCGGAAGGATTGCAACGAATGATCGTAGCTCCGAAGTGTGGCTGCGGAAGTAGCCAGCAGCCTTTTTTTTTCTTGTTGTCCAGGAACGAAGCTTCCTGTTTTCTTCACGTTTTCCCTGTATACTTTTTTGTATTTTTCGTCATCCCCTCTCAGCAGCAAAAACTCCTTTCTTTTATATGTAAGTGCCTTCTTTTTAGCTCAGCCACATCACCGTGTAATCCCTCTTTTCTCGGCAGCCAACTCTTCCAGCCTTTTCTTACGTGAGTCTGTCCCAATTAGCTACGTGAGAATATCTCCAATATTTGCTGTCCGAATTTTCCAAAAGACTTGCCATGAGAAGAGTTTAGTTCTCCTTATAGAACTAGAGTTAGCCACTTTAGATTCCTAGTTGAATTAGGAAATGTGCTAAGTTTCCTTATTCCATCCCAACAAGATATAGCAACTCAATATTCTTTCCTACTCCCAAATGACTTCCCCAAGATAGCTACTACTCCACCATGGCTAGCCACTAGTCCACCAGAACACTCTAGCACCTCCAACTAGTCACTTAGCACCTTAGCACTTGCGGTTCAGCCAACTTAGCGCCTGGGCGCTAGCAGCACAAGCTAGTTTGCCACCATGTGGCTTTGCCCATAACTCCCTCATACGAGATCAGAATGACCTCGTTCTTTCGCCGTTGGCTCCGTAATTCAATTTCCTACACTGTGGAGGGTGAAAGGCCTAAATTCAGCAGAATTTTACTGGCTCCTCGGTAATTCTTCTCATACAGCTCCATTCTGCGGGTTTCTGAACTGTAACCTGAAAAGACAACTAAACTTCGAAAGTAATAATAAAACATAGTAATTCACTCAAATATAGCAAATAAGGGTCAGGAAAAACTACTTAAAATGTATGATTTATGCACCTATCAATGATATTAAAAGAACTCAATCTATTCTAGATACTTGGTATTCTAGGGAGAATGATGATGCACCAGATATTATAGAAAAGAAAGAAAATATGTTTTGTTCAGACTTCAAGATATTCCTAGGAATACCGACTATGAACAATGATAATTTTTTAGACTTCGGTTTCCCGACTATAAATACTAATCAATTAAATTTGAACAAGTTTAAGAAAATAATTTGTATTAATCAAATTCATAACTTGAAGATTCTTAAATAAACTTTGGGGAAAACCCTAACTTGTGCAACAAGAAAGGATGAAAAAACCCAATAAACCGACTCAAACTCTGATTTGCAGTTTTTTGACAAATTTTAGTTTACCTAAAATAATGAAAGTACTATTGAAATAAAACTCTAATTTTAACAAAAATATAAAAATCTTATCTCACAAGGTATCTACAATCTTTAGGCAACTTTCTTAACTTATTAAAATTCTTAAAATTAACTTCTAAACTCTTCTAAAATTACCCTAAATAATAAATCCGAAAATTAATTATTTTTCTACTAAAAACATCATTAATAAAATATAAACAATAATAATAATAAAATATTAGATTTATTTTCCATAAATCTTTCTCCATCATTCTATCGGTGTTGGAGAAGATTCGTCCTCAAATCTTGCCGGTACCATGTTTTGCACGTGTAACTCGTTGATGATAATCTTTATACACACGAATTGATGCCGCAAAAAAGTAATATAAACCGATATAGAAGCATGAGGTAGGATGGAAACCCAAAAAGGATCTTTGTAAGGTTATTCAACAAATTCTCCATTATTATGGTAGATATGAGAAACCATTTGTGTATCACAATAGTCAACAACTGGCTTACTTTCGGGCAAAGGTAAATCATCAATATCAGGAATCACCGAATTAATAAATTCACCAGGATTAGATGAATCACCACAAAACTCCAGCAAACCATGTGAAACTTCTTGGGACTATTTTTCCTTGTCGGCAACAAGATGTTCTTCGCCTTTTTGAGAAAAAAGATTCATATCCTCCTCATTAGGGTTGTACATGGCCGGTTTCGCTTCGGTTTGAGGTCAAACCAAAACCGACCGTAAGTATCGGTTTATAAAAAAACTTACCAAAACCGAACCATTACCATCGGTTCGGTTTTTATTCGGTTTCATCCGGTTTCGGTTTTTTCCAGACGGTTTCGGTTAACCGACTGTTTACGTCATTTTCATGAAACTGATAGTACAAATCTCAGAAAAACCAAAAAACAGATATTTTCACATTCATTCTTCATAAAATTCCTGTAGACATTTAAGCAATTGAAAAAACATAAAATTCCTGCAGACTTGGAACACAAACAGAGTTACAGAACACATCCAAAAAATCCACAATTGTTTGCACACAATATATTTTAAGCAATTGGATCCACAAACAGACACTTTCTCTCTTGTCATGACCTGTTGTTGTTGCTGACTTGTTGTTGTTGTTGTTGTTGTTGTTGTTGTTGTTGTTGTTGTTGTTGTTGTTGTTGTTGTCATCTCTTGTTGTTGCTTCTTTGTTTCCTTGTTGGTACATTTCTTCCACAGACATAAATATGCTTGATGTTGTTGTTGTTATCTAACTCTGGGCCTGGCATTCAATCAGACATAAATATGCTTGAATGAAAGACAAAAAAATCTAATAATGGTAGCCTGGTAGGAACCAAGGTCAATACAACAATGGCTACAGAAATATTCAATCACAGACATAAATATTCAATTGTACCTACATGCTACAGAATGGTATCAGTGAAAAGAAAGAAAGAAAAAAAGAAATGAATTACCTTTGTACCACAACACAGGTCCATTGTTCTCATTAACCCTCATCCTCCTCTATTATATGTCCAACTGAACTAGCTTCTTGACTTGCAGTAGAAGGTCTTTGAGGACAATGTTGCGGTGGCAACATGGGAGTGGAATTAACAGAAGCCTACATTAGAAGTTCACTGATTCAACTTAGTAAATTATCAATAAAACAGAACAAAACATAACAAAACAGGACAAAACAGAATTAGAAATACTAGACTGACCAAAACAGAATTTGGAGACAAAACAGCACAAAACAGAATTAAACCTACATCTAAGAACAAAATTCTAGGAAGATATTCTAGGGTTGAGCAAAAGTTGAACTCAGCAGTCAGCACTACTAGCACCAACAACATAAGCATGCTGTAACATAAGAATAACAAAATGATAATCTATGATAATACCAGAACGAAAGTATAACATGATATCAATACTGAAATGGTAAGTTAATCTCATCCATGAGTAAATACATTAGAATGAAGTTACATGACATACATGAGTAAGTAAGAACAATGAAAACAGGACTTGTCACATACATGAATGAAGTTACAGAACTCAGAAGTCAGAACAATCAAAACAGGACATACATGAGTAAGTTAGAACAATCATAAGATAAAATACAACTACTTGTATCAACTCCTCATGTGATTTTAATTAAACTTTAATATGTGAATTTATGGAAACTATCAAGTAGTTAACCAAAGACTTGAAATCAAGGTAACTGCTAGAAAGAAACCCATATCACATAGTACTCACAAAACATCAAAATTCATACAAAGGAAAGAAGGTAAGTGCTACAAGCATCTCAGATTCAACTCAATACCACTACAGTCTACAGAATCGAGTAAATTCGCACACCCATTTAAGCATTAATCATAAATTTATCATTAGGAAAACATTTGCATGAAACCATTAAAACCCTAAATTCAGCACACCCATCAAAAATTTAAAACCCTAAATTCAGCACACCCATTAAAAGTTTAAAACCCTAAATTTCAAATGACACCTTACAGAGCCGCAAACCCTAAATTTTAAGAGTTGAAAGAAACCAAGAACAACCCACAACAGAACATAACATGCACCATAAACTTTAAGATGAACCCTAATTTTTAAATTCTAAGTTAGAGAAACAAGTACTTACTACTGCCTCTGGTGTTGATTGAGAATCTAAATATTTCATGAGTTAGCTCTGCAAAGGTCTGAATAGGATGGATGCAATGGAGAAGAAGAAGAAGAAGAAGGTGGGAGGCTGGAGGCAGCGGAGGGCCGGAGGCTGCTGTCTGTCGAAGTGAAGAAGAAGAGAAAATGTGATTTAGGTTTAGGTTATGTTTATATATATCATGGTGATTGGAAGGTGTGGATTTAATTTATCAAGTATAATAAAATCTATATCAACGGTCTCTAATATCCGGTTTTCCATGGCATTCCGGTTCGGATTTTGGTCAAACCAAAACCGAAACCGTGACTATCGGTTCCTAAGTTTTTTTTTTCAAAACTGTTCCATTGACAAATGGTTCGGTTCGGTTTCGCCCTAATCAGTTCGGGTCGGGTCGGTTTTAGCGGAAACCCGTTACCATGTACATCCCTACCCCTTATCATCGGGATATTTATTAAAGATCAGAGTTGTATATCTCTCAACAATAACTTGATTTTGTGCATCATTGTCATGACGACAAAACAAGTCTTCAACGTCGTTATCTGCACTATTATTTTCTTCTATAAGCGAGCATTGTTTAGATCGAGATTTTAGTGACTTCTTCAAATAAAATTCTATCACTTCCAGAATCTCCTTCTTTGATTTGATCAGATATTCACATCTTCTCGGATCTCGTCTTGGTGACAATTTATTAACACTGAATACTCGTCTTAGTAATATCTTATTAACCCTAAAATCAAACTTTGCTTTGATACCAACTGATGCAGCGGATATTTTAGAAAAAATAGAAAAGAGATGTTTTTTTTCAGACTTCAAGATATTCCTAGGAATACCGACTATGAACAGTGATAATTATTTAGACTTCGGTTTTCCGACTATAAATAATAATCAATTAAACTTGAACAAGTTTAAGAATATAATTTGTATTAATCAAATTCAACTGTCTAGAACAATAACTTGAAGACTCTTAAATAAACTTTGGGAAAACCCTAACTTGTGCAACAACAAAAGATGAAAAAACCCAATAAACCGACTCAAACTCTGATTTGCAATTTTTTGGCAAATTTTAGTTTACCTAAAATAATGAAAGTACTATTGAAATAAAACTCTAAGCTTAACAAAAGTATAAAAATCTTATTTCCCAAGGTATCTACTATCTTTAGGTAACTTACCTAACTTATTAAAAATCTTAAAATTGACTTCTAAAGTTTTCTAAAATTACCCAAAATAATAAATCATAAAATTAATTATTTTTCTATTAAAAATATCAGTAACATAATAAAAATAATAATAAAAAAATATTAGATTTATTTTCCATAAATCTCCCTCCATCAAATGAGTATAGAAGTAATCTTTCCAAAGATACATATCTCATAGATTATGATAAAAATACAACTTATTTTCACCAAATTGCTTATAGTATAAGAAGATTAAATCATATTCACACTCTTAGAGATCATATATGTGTTTGGATTGAAGATTTTAATCAATACATAACTTTTTAATCAACCACTTCAAAAATATCGGAAAGTCTAATGATATTAATGATTTAGATATTATAAATGACTTAGTTAACCCGATAACTGACACTAATGAAAATTTTAATTTACAAAAAATTCTAGATAAAAAAGAAACAAAAGATACCCTTTTTAATATAAATCAATGGGGATCTTCGGGTCCAGTTGGATATCCCCTACGTTTTTTCAAATAAAAAAAACTGGATATAATCAAAATGGATATAATAAATCTAGTTTAAGATTTTTTTTAAAAACAAATGTTTACTCAAAGAACCTGATCATACTTTTATTACTTTTATTCCAAAATTTCAAAATCCTTCTACGCCTAATGACTTCAGGCCAATTAGCTTAATAATACATCTAATAAAATAATATTCAAAATTCTAGCTAACGGATTAAAACCCCTTTTAAATAAAATAATTGCTCCAAATTAATCTGCCTATATTTCTGGTAGGAAGATTACTGACAATATTATTGTTTCCCATGAAATCCTGCATACTATGAAACAAACAAAAATAAAAGTGGTCTTATGGCAATCAAAATTGATCTTTCTAATGCTTTCGTTAGAAATAAATGAAATTTTATTAAAAAAGTTTTTAAAGCTTTTGGTTTCTGTGATGATTGGTGTAATCTAATTATGCAATGCATCATAACCACTTCTTTTTCCGTTTTATTAAATTGATCTCCTTTAAAATTGAAAGAGGCATTAGGCAAGGTGACCCTCTCTCACCATATATTTTTAGACTTCTTCTAAAAGCTGAATTTTGAAAGAAAGATTTCTGGAATAAAAGTTAATAAACATGCACCTTTTGTGTCTCATCTTTTTTTTCGTAGATGATTGTTTTCTCTTTTCTAAAGCTAACATGGAAAAAGGAAAAAATCTTTTAAATATTCTTAACAAGTTTGGAGATTTGTCAGGTCAAGTTATAAATCTGCAAAAATCTGGCATTTATTTCTCACCAAAAATTCCCAATAAACATACTAAAATAATATCCAGAATATAAAAAAATTAAAAAAAATTCAAAGAATGATAAATACTTAGGAACACTACTTTTCTTTGATAAAAAAATAAATAAAAAAGTTTGAACCTTTATTAGGAAAATATTATGGTTCTCTTCAAGGATGGAAGTCTAAAATCCTTAACCAAGCAGGTAGAACTGTTCTTGTGAAGAATGCTCTGTCCTCTTATCCTAATTTTCAAATGCAATGTCTGGCCTTTCCTAAGAGAACTCTTGATAATATTGATAAACTCCAGAGAGATTTTTGGTGGAATAAAAAAGATAAGAAGAAAGGTATATATACAAAAGCCTAGAATGGTGTTACTATCCCAAAAGACCAAGGTGGTTCGGATATTAAAAATCCTTATAATCGATACACTGCTCTCCTAACAAAATTAGCCTGGAGAATGATAAATATTGAAGACCAACTCTGGGTTAAAATTTTAAAAGAAAAATACTATCATAATTCAAAACCTATTAAGAAATAAAAAAAAAAAGTAAGTTATCTTAGATCTGGACTAGTATTAAAAAAGGCTTAAGAATAATTTAAGAAAATCACATATAGCAGGCTAACAATGGTGAAAGTATAGAAATTTGGTTAGATTTTTTGCTCCCACAACAAAAAGAATATCTTAAACCCAATCTTAAAGATAATAACACTCCTAGGTTTGTCTCACAATTGATTGACAGAAATGGGGACTGGGATTGGGTCTTGATCAATAAATATATAGATAACTAATATAATTCATAAAATTAAACCTGTAACCCCAAACTTAAATAATAAGAATAAAATTAGATGGAATTCTAGTTCTACAGGTGAGCTCACTACGAATGCTGCCAACAAATATATTCCCAACCACAAGTACAATTCAAAAAATACTAAATTTTAAAATACAATTTGGAAATTAAGTCCAATTCTCTAAGGTTCAATTGTTTAACTGAAAAGTTGTTTCCGGAGTTCTTCCTTTAAGAAAGAGACTTAATAAATTTAAGAAAAAATGCAGACCCATTTTGTAAACTTTATAATTTAAACAAAGTTGAGCATGAAATTCACTTGTTTGTTGATTTTACTTTCGCTAAATCTATTTGGTTTATCCACTCTTTATCTAGTATCATTAATATTAAGCATGATAATGATATTAAAAAATGGTTTAACCTTTGGATGAATTCCTTTATTTTAAAAGATCACTGGAACCAAATTTCATTTATACGTGGAATATTTGGAAATATAGGAATAAAGTTATTTTGGATAACATTATGCCTAATCCTTACAGTCTTAAAAATGAAAATTGATTTGGACTATACCTATCATCATATAGATAATCATGTTAAGCATTCAATAAGTTGTCAGGTGAATACAACCAAGGAAATGATAGATACTGATTGGATTGTTCAGTTTGATGCCCCATTTCTTGAGGAAGAGTTAACAATGGGTTTTGCGGTTTACTTAATTGATAAAACAGGTCGGAGAAGACTTATCATAGCAGGACCCAGTTGGGTCTCCTATCCAGTAGATGCAGAAGCAAAAGCTTGTTCAATGGATTTCCAATGGATTGAAAAACTGAAACTGAGTTTGTGCTACATCTCTTCAGATTTCCAAAATCTTGTTAATTGTATCAAAGAAGATCTGAATTCTAGTTTGAAGATCCCTTGGGAGGCCCAAAATAATATTATATTTTGTAATAGTTTGTTTAAAAAACTTAATAACTGTTATATTAAGTACTTAAATAGAAAGTTTATGTATGTAGTAGATAGATTAGCTGAAGAAGCTAGGAAATGTAGAAGTTTAGTCTTTTCTACTGAATATACATCTCCTTTTTTGCTAGGATAGATAGAAGACAAGAACCTTTCATATCGAATGTGTCTGACTTCTCTTTTAAATATATATTTCCTTTTATTAAAAAATAAATAAAAATAAAAGACATTCATTATACCTTTCTGAGTAGGAATTACCGATAGGTCATAAAATAGTGGGTTGACTTAATGACAGGTCCACCCATTAAGCCCACTTTAACCGGAGTTCCTGAAATAAAAAAAAGGACCCAATTTTCTTATCACACGGTACAAATTATTTCCCCCACGTGTGGATCTGTTACAAAAAAAAAAAACTAAACTAAACTATCCCTCCTACTAACAGCTATATAAACTACTAAAACTAAAATTTCCTTTTTAAAGTTCAGTCAAGAAATTTTAGATCCGGTTTCTTCTATGCAACTTCTTCTTCTTCTTCTCCTTGCAATTTTTCTAGGGTTTCTGCTCTGCATCTCCTTCTACATTTGGTTTTTCTTTTGCTCTGCTGAAAATCGTTCTCCAGGTAGGTTGATTTATGTTTAATCTTGTTATTCTTTTGTTTTTTGATTCTTTTGTGTATCTGTTACATCCTAATCGGCTCAATCATCTTGATTAGCTAATGTTCATCATCATGATTCAGTTTTGTTCTATAATTTTGAACTATTCGATTTTGTTGTACTGTTTTTAGTTTTTATTGAATTATATAATCTTGATTCGATCATAAGTAGTGTAGCAACATTTGATTTCTTTTTGGTTAGACGTTTTTAGTTCTTTATGGTTCATATGAACCATCGAATGTAATTTAAGCTATACTGTTCAATACCGTTATTTTGATTTAAGTTTTTAGGATTTTTTGTTTGTAGATCTTGAAATTAGTTTTTCAATTTAGTTTTTTATTTGGTTTTGCATGCTCATTCTATATTTCTGATACAATTGGCGAGATTATCATATTTTCAGTTTTCTTTTGTTTGTTCTTAGATTTTGTTTCTGGTTTTTCATTCAGATCCAACAGTGTATGTTAACTATACTTTCAATATCAGTTCAGTAATGCTCTTCATTATGTTTTGTACATGATCCAACGATATATATATAAGTTATACAGTTCAATAGAAGTTCAGTAATACGAATAAATCTTGTTGTTGTTGTTTATTTTTGTGTATTATCATAAAGTGTATATAGACTATACTGATTAATATCAGTTTATATAATGTTTTTGTATTTAGTTTTTGTCTATTGATTCTAAAGTGCATATTCATTATAATTTTCAAATATAAGTTATGTGATGTTTTATCATTTTCATTGTTTATAATGATTCTGAAGTGTATATTGACTACACTGTTCAATTTTTCAGTTCAGTAGTGCCTCTAAATTGTTGATTTCTTTTTTTGTCACAGGTTTAAAATGTCTACTTTTAAGCCTATTATGTGTTATGCACATGTATACTATGAGAAGCATCATTTTTCTTGTAAGGTTAATTTTGATTATACAATTAAAGATTTGAAGTTTTGCATATGTGATAATTGGAGGATGTTGACACCTAGAAATATTGTAATCAATTTTATTGATGATAATGTGAAAGTAATTGTGCTTGCTGATGTGTCACTACATAGTCTTGCAATATTATACTTCTCAAAGAAATCTCCTTTTCTTCAGATGCACGTTGATGTCCTTTTAGTATTGGATCAACTTCATCCAATTTTTTTCAAGTGAACAAGGAATCAAATTTGATTGTGAGTGCTAGAGATAGTTATGAAATAGAGGGAAATGAGGTTACAAAACCACTTATTTTTGACGGTTTGGATAAGGTTTTTAATGACCCTAACAAATTGTTTCGAGGAGGTGCTGATTTTGTTAGACCAGTATGCGAGAAATACTGCTTGAGAACTAGGCATAGGGTTAGGAAAGTGAAGAATGATTTAGGGAGGTATACAATGAAGTGCAAGAAGGTTGAATGTTCCTGGATGATCCATGCAATTGCTATTGATTCTTCTAATAATGTTTTCAATATAAAAAGTATGTCGGAAGGCATACATGTGGTGCTGGCATTAAGTTGAGGAGTCTTCCTATAACGAAGAGGCTTATCAATCATCTTATTCATGACCATGTGAGGCACATTCCACTTATTGAGGCTCGGGAGATTAAATACTACCTCAAAGTCGGTGTATAGGTGAATGTCAAGTATCAGAACGCTTATCATGCGTTGGATTTGTCGCACCAGCAGATTTTTGGTGATGATGTTAAGACCTACACGGATCTTGTTTGGTTTGTAAATTCCTTGAAAGAAATCAATCCGGATTTGTATGTTGATTTTTAGTTCAATGATGCAACCCACAGGTTTGAAAGGTTGTTTATTTGCTTCGGTGCATGTATTCAAGGTTATAAATTTTATCGGCCAATGATTTATTGTGATGCAACTTTCTTGACCGGAAGGTTCAAGGGAGGTTTGATGGATGCGACTTTTCTTAATGGCAACGGAGGCAAGTTTTTTTAAACTTCTTTCAATAGTATATATGTTTTGCACTCTTTTTTGTTTTTATTTTTATTGACAATATACCATTTAAGTACTGGTTTATCCACATAGTATATATAATTTGCACTGTCAACATATGTACAATATAATTCTTTCTAGTTCTTTATGGTATAGTCAATCTTCATTGATAAAGGGAGCATCCTAAATTTGTGGAAATGCGCAGTATAGACAATCTGCACTACCAAATTAGAATTCAAACTAAACTAGGTTCCTTTTTTATATGCTTGACATGAAAATAATATATGAAATCTGCACTTTAAGCATTAGCATAATAAGATACTCTCTATATTTTCAGAGTATAGGCAATTTACACTTTTAAATTATAACACGTATTTTTTCATATTATAGCCTTTATGGGTTGTTTATTTTTTGGATGTTTTTATCCTTTAGCATATGCGTTGGTGCCTGGAGAAGATTTTAATAATTGGCATTGGTTTATGGTCAATCTTAGCAAAGTTGTTGATAATCGTCCCATAACTTTTATGAGTGATCATGGTGAAGGGTTGCTGCAATTTATTCCTTTGGTTTTTCCTGATTCACATCATAGTTATTGATTCTACCATCTGAAGCAGAACTTACCTATTAGAAAATCAGATGAGAAATATACTGAGGTTATTGAATGTTTTAGGAAAGCTACATATGCCCTTTATATAACAAGGTATGAAGAGGCACTTCAGGAAATAGTTCTATTGGGAAGGCCTTGGGTTGCAACCTATTGTTATAATATCCCTAATGACCACTGGTCTAGTGCCTATTTTACTGGTTGTAGGTATAGCCAGACTTCTTCAAGCGTAGCTGAGTCGTTCAATAAATGGATTCAACATGACAAGAAGTTGCCTGCATACGCCCTTGTTGACACTATTAGGTTATACTCTTATGGATATAAATAAAAATCATAGCTTTGTTGTTTCATTTTTTTTTATAATAGTTTTTGTTTGTTTATTTTATCTAGGCGACGCGTTATGAAGTTGATGTCAGAACGTCGCTAAGAAAGTCTCTTGATGGACCCTGAAAAACTTACTCTTGAGTATGAAGCCTTGCTTGAAGAACATATTCAAATGGGTCGTATCTGGGATGTTAGTCAGTCTGCCGACAATATCTACGAAGTTCATTCTCCAAGGCCAATTATCTTTTTTGTTTTACTTTGCCTGTGTTTTATCCACTGGTGTATATAAAATATACTATTTATATAATTCTAATAATGTCATAAAAATGTAACAAAATAATATAAATCTGTTTAGACACAATCAATGCATATAGAATATGAAAAAATGTGTTTATATTAGTCTAGTAATGCCACTTTTTTCCCTTTGTTTTCAATGATGATACTCCCTCCGTTTCAGGAAAAGAGTTACTTTCTCTTTAAATTTTTGTTCCAACAAAAGAGTTACTTTCATTTTCAATATAACAAACTTTCAAAACTACCCTTATTATTTTAAGAAATGTTATTATTCTCATTATAAAAATATATGTAGTATTAAACTTTTTGTTAGGGTAAATTTGGAAATAAATTACAAAAGTTATTCTCTCTCATCTTGCCTGTAACAATTGTGCAAACAGGAAAAGTAACTCTTTTCCTGAAACGGAGGGAGTATTATATTTGACCTTACGGTGTATATAAGCTATACTGTTCAATGTAAATTTAGTAGCGCTTGAAGCTGGAGCAACAAAAGGGACTCTTAAAGAAATTAGCAAGGTCATACGAACGGAACTTCAACGTCGTTGGGATATTGAATATTATGAGGTTGATGAAGATTCTGATAAAGATGAGCAACTTTTGGAAATTCCTTGCAATAATGGTAAAGTTATTTCAACTCCGGATCTTAATAATGATCACTCTCCTATTCAAAAGGAGGAGAATGGATATGACATAATTGTTATTATAAATTGTGTAACGTACTCGAACGAAGATCTTAGGATTTGCGTCAATAAACTAGATTTTATGGGAGAGGAAAATTGATTGAATTCGTTGAAGACCCAATTGATCTTACTAAGAATTATAATGATGTTGAGATTTCAGTTGAAGTAGAAACTGACGAATAATGGTTTTTAAAGAGTTTGATAGAGGACCACGATATGCATGAGGTAAATAATTCATTGGAATTCTTTAAGAATGAAGAGGATCCCGTAATACAAGAGATTGTGGAAGGTTTGTGTGATATTTTGCATATTTCTATATCTTTTGATTCTTTTCCCCTAATCAAAATAATTCCCCAAAAAGTTTTTAACCCGATTTTTAAGGAGCTACCTTACTTAGGGTTGGGTATTTGTGCTACTAAAGTTCTTAAAAACTATTTTTCTTCTAAATATCTACCATTAGATGTTTTTGATCCTAACATTGTACAGGTTCACCGAGAGGAACCCAAGGAAGCTCCCTTATTTTATGTTCTTTATACACTTCCAAGTGTAGAAAAGACCGAGTGTGGGGGTGACTTCCATAAAATAACAGTTCTATATTTATATCTTATACTAATGTTTTTGCGAAGTTGTTATTAGAATTGAAAATTGTTTTCTGGGTGGATCTCCAGATTTTCAGATTGTTGGTGTATGGACGCTAACCAGAAGGTCAGGATGAGGACGTTAAACTAAGCGATGAATAGGAGGCAACCCATTGGTTTTGTATTCTATCTTTTTCTTTTTCTTTTTAGTTTCATATCATTAATTACTGGATTTCCCATCTTGGTTTTACATTGGAGGAGCCATTTACATTGAGGACAATGTAAATTTTAAGTATGGGAGAATATTTGCATATATGGTTTTTAACTTTAGCTTTTAATTTTTGCATAAACCTCCAACTTTTAGAGATTTTAAGGTCACTTTGTATACTTCTAGCTAACTTTACATACGGAGTTCTAACCGAAATAACCGAACTTAGAAGCATCAGAGGACTATATTCGAGTTGTTTAGTTGTTGAGAGGCTAGAGCTGACAAAAATGGACTTAAACCGCCGGTAGAGAATACAGTATTAGAGAAGTCGACCATTCAATACACATGAGTGTGGCACCAAACCTTCAATTCTTGGTATCTGTCTAAATTGTATGTTTAGAGTGTTTCATCTGCGCAAACTCCGGGTAGAATGATGAGTTATCCAATCTCGCACCAATTTCAGCACTACTTTTTGATCTCTTGAGTGCTATTTCTATTAATCATAAGGGTGTTATCAGAATTGATAACTCCACCTTTGAGCCTTGTTTGCAGTTGGCACCATTCTCTCGACAATAACAGGTCCATAAAAACATATCATCAATAAGTGGAGCAACATCAAAAATTTGAAGAAAAATTGAATACAGTCAAGGTTTACAAGCAAAGGTACAAGAAATAGCAAAATTTCATATTCAAGTAAAGAAACAATACAAATAGCAGAATCATATATAGATTTTAAAGACGTATGTACAAGAGTAAAAGAAATCAAAGGATAGAGTTATTGAAGTTTATGATATAGAGACAATACAAGTTATGATGAATTAAGTGGTAAAGTCTTTCTCACATGGCCACATTAGTTTCATTTTATGTTTTTAGTTTATAAAAAAAAAATATCCAGAAGAAGGTTCGACTGGAAAAGTTCACACCCATATAGTAGCCGAACCTGACATAATTTGGGACACATTGCTTTAGTTTATATTTTTTTTTGTATTCACTCAATAAAGTCGTGGGGAAGAAGAAAAATATAAAGAGTTTCCAACAACAGGAAATTGAGGAAAAATTTACAATTTGTCAAAGATCTACGAAGTTCAAGAGTTATCATCACAGTTGAAGCCGAAGCCGAAGTTGTTTCTATGGGTCACTGTGAGAGTGGTGTTGATTGTCGATTGGATGAGAAGGTAAATAAGTGTTCCCATCCTTGCATAGTGGTTGATTTCCTTTCTTAGAGGTTACTATAAATAAAAGATTTTTTTTCGTCCCACATTTCTATGGGATAACATCTTCATATATTTCGGAAGGTTCCTTTTCCTTCCCACCATTCAAGGTGTGCATGATTTATATCTTCACTCCTGCCTGTACACATGAGAACCATAAAGTGTTTCTTTTGAGTGTCAGTTTCATAAAATCCTATTGGTGAGGCAGAATGCTTATTTGATCGCTCTCGAACCTGGATTCTTTTATATGGTGGTTTTCTCCTAACTCAAGAGTTAAGCATGAGAATAATGTTCTTTGGAATTTTTAACTTCTTATTATTGGTGTGCAGAAACTTTATGTCCTCATAGCTCTTTGGATGCTTGTTCTCTGGAATTTTTGAAAGTTGGAATTTAGGTTTTGTGGGTATACCTCTTGTAAACCCTCACGAGACTATAACTCGTCCACTAGAGACACCTAGGGGTTTAAAGGCTTATTCACATTCTAAATGTAATCGTGTCCTCGACGAAATGAAGTTGTTGTATATTAGTTTATTTTAGTTTAGGTTAGTTTAGATAGTAGTTTGCTCGAGGACTAGCAAAAGCTAAATGTGGGGGAATTTGATAAGTGCATTATCCACACTTGTTTTAGTTATAATTCTTGCATATTAATTTTTATTACTCTTGTTTTCTATATTATGTGTCATATAGGTGAATCATCCAAAATGAGCTACAAAATGCTAGAATGAGCAAGAAAGTAATGCATTGCAAGTGAAGAAGGATCCAAGACCAAATTCTACGTATTCAAATCCATAGTTTCTTAATATCATCTTTAATAGAACGAGAATACGAATCCAAAACAAAAAGAATGAGGTCATTTCGACATCGGACGAAGAAGTTATGGGCAAAACAAACTTGAAAGTCTTGAGTGTACAGAAAGAAGTTCGGCCAGAAATCCATCAGGCAATTAGTAGCCAAACCTGACATTGTCTGGAGAAAAAATAAGTTGTCATGTTCGGCCGGAAAAGTATGTATCCAATAGTATCTAAACCTGAGCATAAAAATCACGTTTTCGAAGAGTCTACAGAGACTATTTGGCCACTAAGTCCAGACTCAACAGTAGCCGAACGTGACATTGTTTTGGACGTGAATTTGACTTCTAACTCAAGGAAACACGGTCCCTGAAGGATTCTAAACCCTAAAAAGAGGAGACTTGACGGACAAGCATTTAAGGCTATAAAAGAATACATCTAAGGCTAAAACAAGACATCTTTAAATATTTTGAAGATAATTCTACCTCTTATATTGCAATTCTACATCAAAACCTAGGGTTTACCCCTTTAGGGGGAAACCATTCTTCTTTGTAATATGAGTAGCTAAACCTTTTGTTGGTTAAGGATGAATTCAATTTCTAAGCATGAAACTTTATTAGTTAATGCAAGTTTGTTCGAAGTTATTATTATCATCGTTTGTTTTCACTATATCTAGGGTTTATGATTAATTTATTAGATTGTTTGGAATGCACGCTAGATTAATCTACTTATCATTCTATTGCTAGTAAAAAGTTGAGCGATCCGTAATTTTCGATCATCTCCTACACAAGTAGAAAACATGAGACCTTGCAGAGGGATTTTGTGGAGCAATCGTGTGTGAAGACAACACTAGAAAGTGGACCGAGCGTACCGAATCTAAATATTAGGATCAAACCTAAATTCATAAATCTTAAAGCATTCGATCGAGTTACACCTTGTAAACATACCTCAAAGCGGCCCAGTTGGATATAATCCGGTGACTAAGCATACCTGTTATCCAATGATAAAAGGAGTTTTTAGGATAGTTAAGCGTATCTTCTATTCTACGATTGGTGATGAATGATTCTGATGAAAGATAGATAAGTATACTATTTTAGTCAACGTTTGGTAACGGCGAAGGACTCCCTAATCATCTCTTTATTTTATTATCTTTTTATTTAGTTAATCAATCTAAAAAACCCCCTTTTTAGTATTTATTCTAATTTTTGCTTATGTAAATAACATCTCAATTACACAGTTCTCTGTGAGAACGATCCTTACTACCACTATATTACTAGTTAATTAGTGGGAAATATCTTGAGTAATTTATTGCACTTACGACACGTATCAACAAGCTTGATGAGTATGAGGATGAAGATGAGATTTTTCCACCTATTGTGAGGCCTCCACCAGGTAGACCAAAGGTCAACCATATTAAAAGAGCATGAGAGAGGGCTAAGAAGTCGGTTACATGTTCAAATTGTGGTGCTAAAACTCACTATAACAAAGAAACTTGCATTGTCGTCCCTTCCTACCCATGAAGTTGTGTTATTCAGTTTGTAGTTTCATAGTGCCTCTTTATTATAGGCAATATATACTTGTTTCAGTATATAAATTCTGCACTATATTTTCTTTGGAGTTTGGAGATAGTTTACTTCGATTTTTTTTCATTCGGTTTTACAAATTCTGCGATATACACTCATACATTCAACATAGATATTCAGCACTTTTTATGAGATTTTTTTTTATTTTTGCATAGTTCAGTGTAACAATTTTATAATCATTTTGACTAGTTGCTTATATATATGTTTTGCAGTTAGTACTAGTATAGCCTACTTGTACTCTCAAATGGTTCTTACCCAAAAGGGTTCACCATTACAGATTTAAGGCTTAGATGCATGGCACCTAGGCACATAGATTTTGTAAGAGTATAGCCTGAGTATACTCTCAAATGGTTCTTATCCAAAAGGGTTCACTATTACATATCTGGGGCTTAGATGCATCGCAATTAGGAACACACACTTTGTAAGAGTATAGCCTACTTATACTCTCAAATGGTTCTTACCTAAAATGGTTCACCATTACAGATCTAGGGTTAGATGCATCGCACCTAGGCATACACAATTTGTAAGAGTATAGCCTAAATATACTCTCAAATGGTTCTTATCCAAAAAGGTTCATCATTATAGATCTAGGGATTGGATGCATCGCACCTAGGCACACACACTTTATGAGAGTATATCCTACTTATACTCTCAAGTGGTTCTTACTCAAAAGGGTTCGCCATTACAGATCTAGGATTTAGATGCATGACACCTAGGCATATAGAATTTATAAAAGTATAGCCTAACTATAGTCTCATAAATATAGTTTGTGTTTGTATTTCATAGTGCGTTTTCAGTATAGGCATCTACTTTTCATTATAAAAATTCTTCAATTTTTGTAATTTGGAGTTTCGAGATAGTTTAGTTAGACCAGTATAACCTTTATATAATCTCTTATGGGTTTAGGCAATATATACTCATATTTTAACCACATACCATATATTTTTTGATTTTATAGTTTAAACGAAATTAAAAAATTAACATACCATTTCTTTAAATTAAAAACACATAACATTAATTGTAAAGAAAAAAAAAAGGGAAAAACATAACATAAACAAAACATAAAATAGAATTACAAAGGTTGAGGACGATAATATGCAGCCTTAGATGCCACATAAACTTCATTCAACCCCTAAGGATACTCATCTTGAGTAAGAAACACTCTTTCCTCTACTTTTAGTTGTCCCCATGGTGTTTTTGGACGACCTGTTGCAACTTCATCTTCATTACAACGAGGCAATTTTTCTACCATATTTATGTCCATGAAGGCTTCTCGGTTGTGTATTGGACATATGTAGGAGCGTATGCGATGTAACTGACCTTTCTTACAGTGAACTATAGCAGTTCGTTCCACAGTGACATGCTTTGGAACTCTTCTATGCTGGCAAATCGTCTTCATCTTTCTTGAATATTTGCAAACTATTAATACTAGATGCTTTATCCGACTCTTTCTAAATGTATTCTCTGACTCCTTGTTATTCTCCTTCTTATTCTCTGACTACTTCTAACGGTGATATCTTATAATCCTTGTGTTTGATTTTATAGCAATTTTGAAACCCTAATGAAGACACTTAATGCCTTATTTTAATGCCAAGTTGTTTTTCAATACACACCTAGTTTTCTCCCCTTACTTTGAATGTTCAGTTTAGGTATAGTGTATTCACATTCTACACTGATAAATGAGAATATAGTCAGACCCATGCTTAGCATGTTCACCTAAGGTCTAGTCTTTTCACATTCTACACTAATCATTTAGATTGTCAAGTGTAGTGCTAGTCTTGTCTTGTCAAGTGTACTAATCACATTATATAGTCATACATGTCAAAAAAGAACATATGTTTTTTTAAAATAGAGCTAAAGAACCAGTATAGCCTATATACACTGCCAAAAAGGGAACATATATTTTTCTGAGTATATGCAATCTGCACTGCTAAAAATTCCACCAAGAATAGAACTGTGTGTGCTAGTATAGCCTACATATACTATCAAAGGATTCACCAAAAATAAAAACATAAATAGTTAATACCAGTATATCATATATATGTTGAAGTTTAAAGAGAAAACAAGACAAAAATATCAAGAGTATGAAGAAATTTTTGTCACTCAACACTAAGCTTGTTGAAGTAATCAGCTTCGTGATACCGTTTCCAACTCTCTTCCGGGTTTTTTGTTGTCATCAACTTCCATGCCAAAGAAACTCTCTTGTTCTGCATTTTCATTCTATGTTCTTCTTCATCTCCCAAGATTGATTCAACGTCTTCTTGAGGGGTAAACTTTTCTTCATGAAATATATGACATATAGTAGGCATCCTGGTGCGCTCCCTTGTTGAGGTGTTGGGTATTCCAACAACACAACTTTCTTCACTTGTTTTCTTTCGTGTAGATCCAAAGGGTATATTTGATAGTTTAACGAAAAAATATAACTATAAACAGAAGCTGACAACTATTTTAAGATATACGAAAATAAAATAAAGGACAAATAAAAAAGACGGAGGGAGTGGTTTTTTTTTTCTTCAGTGTAGCCTATATGCATTTTCCAAAAGTAACTACTTTTTCATTTTCATGTTTGAAAAAGGAAAATATAATCAAGAACAACACTCACCCAAGCAGCTGCTTCAATGTACAATGTTGGATGGTACTTCTTCTTTTATCTTGTACACATTATACCAAAGCAAATTTGCTTCCAAGCAATGTGAAAATAATGAAAAAAAATTCTAGTTATATGTATATACTTTAATTGATATATTAGTTAGAGATATAATTATGGAGACTTATACAAGTGTCGCATTATCGAAGTATGGATACAGAACTTGTACTTTCCATGGACTCAGCTTCTCAAAGTACGATGAGTATTTAAGTTCCTTAAACTTATTAAGGTCTTTTACTTGTTGTTGTCTTAAGGGGTTGTCCTTCATTTGCCAATTCTTCCCCTTTTCTTTTATATTATTTTTTTTTCTTTTGGTTTTTCTTTTGGTTTTTCTTTTGGCTTCTCTGTCTTTAGTGTTTTTGTTTTGCTCTCTGCTCAACTTGTTTCTTTTCTTGTATTTTTGGTTTGGTCTTTTTTGAAGTTTTATCAGAAAACTTGCTTCCACTGTCATACATTGGTCCAAGTGTCTTCGCTTGTGTATATTTTGTAGTTACTACATCATGGACCACACTTGAGACCATATCCTTATTTTGTTTATTCTTCTCAGTAATTTCTTTTCTTTTTTCTGATAGAAAGTGGTTTTTCATCTTCTATAGGAGATGCTGAGTCACTATCTACATGGGCTATCAATCTCTCTTGGAATTTGTTTTTAAAAATTTCTTCCTGCTTCTTCAATTGTTGTTTGTCTGCATCTTCCTGCTTCTTCATTTGTTGTCGCTTTGCTTCTTCCTGCTTCATTTATTTAAAAAATAAATAAATTAAGTTAGTATAGCATATGTATAATGTTGTTTTAACAATTCACCCAGTATAGTCAATCTGCACAGCTTCTTTTGTTTATGTTTTATCATAATATATATTCAGAGTATAACCTATATATACTGTCAAATGTAACCGCCAAACTAACTATTTTGATACTATAGTTAATATACACTCTCAAATCCTACTGTCATTATAGTTAGTTTTCCTAGTATGGCCTATATGTGCACTTTCAAAATAATTAGTTTTTTACCTTATACATTCATTCAAGGACCTGCCGTACGAAAATTGATGCTTCTCTTTGTATCCTGTTTTCATTTTCCTCAAGCCTCTCATTTATTTCCCTTGATTTTCTTTGTATTTCAGTCTCTTCTTCCACCTGCGTTTTGTTTTAATTAAAAACATAGTTACCAGTTCTATTCTTAAACTGAAGTGCAGATCATATACACTTTCAAATAAAGATAATAACTTATTTTCTCTTCCAAATGAAGTGGGGGGATTATCATGTTTTTTCTTCATCTTCCTCTAAATCTGTGAGAATGGTGGTAGGACCTTTGGCAACTTAACTTCAGCTGGTCTTTTACGAGACAGTGTTACACTAATGCCAGCCTACGTGTGAAATAAAAAATTGAGTGCAGAATAAATACACTGAACATACATCATATCATTCGAAATAAAGTAAAAATATATGAATTAAATATTTTGTATACCTTTTTTGGTTGCTCAACTTCAGTTTCAGGTTTAGGTTTGTTTGGTGTCCCTTCTATGTGGAGCGAGAACGATGGTCCTTTAAATGAAACTGCGGATTTCGAACCTTGTTTTCCAGATTGAACCGTTGCATCTTCTTCTTCGCCAATAATCCTTGCAAGATGGCTACAGCTAATACTCAAATATGAATGGGGTTCGATTATTTTTTCTTCCGTTGGTTGTTCCCGTATTTTTATATTGTATTAGACATTAAAATACACCCGAATAAAATGACAGTGCAGATTATATATACTCTAATAAAAACTTCCTAAATATGGGTATACCTTCGGTGGACTAGGTGTTATTGTTTTGGATGGAAGAGGCAACACATCATTTTCATATAAGTTTTCAATGAGCTTTGTGGGATCTAATTCACTTAAGATTTCGAGACTCCCACTTTCCGGCCATTCTTGAACAACTCTTTCATACAATATAGCATCATTTTGCCTCTCTGCTTGTTTTTATGGTTCCTCAATGTTCAAACCAACATTATTTTCATCTTCATTTTTCAGAAACATTGCAATTTTTTCTTTGTAAGTGTATTTTCCTGTCACAAGCATATGAAAAACATCTTCCACTGATAGTTCATTAATTTATTTTAACTTCAGCATCTCAGAAACCAAAGGAACAAACTCAATTCTCGGCAACGCACTTTGAATAGTATAATCCTATAAAAGTTCAAACATGATTAGAACTATTAGGCCAAATATGAATAACGTAGAAGAAAATGAATAAAGTGTAGTTAAACTGCACTGCCAAATTAGAGCATCAATTTTTTTTGAGAGTATAGGCACTATGCACCTTCAAAAATACCACTTAAAACTAAATTATGTGTCCTAGTATAACATCCTTGTGTCTAAAATGCATACATTATAAGCATTATGTGCTTTCTATGTTGTTTTTTGAGAGTATATCTAATCTGCACTACCAAAAAAAAAATCTAAAACTAGATTATATGTTTTGGTACTAGCATCCTAATCCGTTAAATGGGGAAATTTAACACTGCAAATACCTTGTTCTCTTCAAGAGAAATAATGGCTTCATCTATCGCTCCCATCGTTGTTGTAACTACTACTTTTTTAACTTCCAATAACTATGGCTATAAGCATTGAAATTCACTAGTAAACATATTTAGTTATAGTGCATGAAACATATATTACCATACAATCGGAAAATTTGGAGAGTCTAAAGAGAAGTATAACTTACTGGTGTTAGGTTTGTTAAGCTCTTCTCCTCTAACATCTCATCGACTTTTTGGGTAAATTGAGTGGAAGCCCAAATTTTATATTCCGAAGAATCAAAACGATCGTTCGATGAGCTTGAAAGAGCTTTTTTTTTTAGTGTTCTTTGTATTTGTACCTTCGAGAGTACTTGCAGTTGGAACCTCGTCTGGGTCAGTACAAATAAAAGTATCTTCTTCTTCTCCTAAGCTCATTGTATCATCACCATCAGATTCAATTTCTTCTGACAGTTTCTGAAGATTTTTTTTTTCTTTTTTAGATCCCGACTTTTTATCGGGGTAAGATTTATAGTAGATGTCATCCACAATTTGATGCCTTATTGGATCTACTGAACTACCTTTTTTAAATATACACATCATCACCATCCATTTTTTATTTATAGGAAGCCTCAAATCTTCATACTTATCCTCTTCAGTACCATCCAATTCTTCATCTTGTTGCACTTCTTTATTTTCAACACCATCCTTTCGTTGTTGTTCTCGCACCCTCTCCACAATTTCTGCCAAATTTCTATTTTCAACTTCAGTATACCCTTCGAGTAAACTCGACGTTATATGTAATACAAACAAACTTATGATATCAGTGCAAATAAAACTAAACTATATATCACTTTCTAAAATTTTAAGAGTATAGACAATCTGCACCCAAAAAACATGCACATGGCTGTTACACTATGCAAAAAATCTAAATATGGTATATGTTATCTGCACTCCTAACATAGCATATTGTATATGTACTTAAGTATATGGTATCTGCACTCAAAAATAGTAGCTCAAACAAGTATTTTTTTTTCAGTATAGTCTATACACACTGGCTAAGACATAACATACAAAATAACTTGTATGTTCATATAATTACCGGGTAATTTGCAGACTCCAGATATTTTGTAAGTTCAATCGAGACTTTTCTAAGATCCCACCTGACAGCTCTTAGTAAGTTGCTTCCTTTCTCTAATTGCATCGGTTGAATACAATGAGTATGCTCAACATACCATAACTATAGAAAAAACACAAAATAGATTTATTCATTAGTACAATGAATACATATCTATTATATGTTTTAAATTATTTAAATACAGGGTTCAAATTTCACCAACAAATATACAACATAACCAGTAACACTAGTTGGATAATTGCAATGTTTTAAATTATCTCTATATGGTTTTACACCAGTGAGCTAGAAGCTTTAACATCTACATAAATATGACACAAAAAAAACATAGTGTATGGAATATATATTCTAAATATATGCACAATATGATACAATATAGTCAATTTACACTAACAAAAATAGCATCCTAATGTGTAGAAATGAATAGAGTATACAGAATCTGCACTCCAAAATAAGAAATTAATTTTTTTTAGAGTATAGTTAATCAACACTATGAATAATACCACCTAAAACTAGCTTATATGTCATAAAATAACATCTTAATATCTAAAAATACTTACATTATAACCCGTGTATATATTTTATCTTGTTTTTAACAACTGCGTGTGATAAAAATCTAAAGATTCACAAAAAAATATCATTAAAACTATCAGTATAGTTAATATGCACCTTCTACAGATATAGTTATACTAACTATATTAACCATCAGTATTGTTAGTGTGAGTACAACCTATATACACTCTCAGATCCTAACACTGGATACCTAATTTTTTGCAGTATAGCCAGATACACCTTCAAAATGTAAAAAAAATTCACAAAAGTGTCAACTAAACAATCAAAACGTAAAAAAAATTCAGAAAAGAGTTTTCAGAAAGAAATAAACAAAGAATTTTGACTACTTACGTTTTGGTGTTATTTTTTTTCTGTACGTCTTAGGGCTTCAAGATCTTCCGGTGTATGTTGTTTTTGTGTTTTTCTACTACTTTTTCCTCTAGTTTCAACCATTTTTCATCTGCTATTTGAATTTTGAGTAGTTTTACTTTAGGGTTTTTCTGATTTTTATAGTTTTTGTGAGAGACGCGGTTGTTGTAGGTGCGCAATATGATTTCTATTGACTTCGTTTAGGAACTGATGATGACGAAAAAGATTGACTAATATTTGAAAATAACTTAAAATCAAGTTTTAATTTTAGGGTTTTGAGTTGATTCGGTTGATTGTAACTGAAAATAAGATGATTTTGAAATCTTTCTAACGGATTAGTAGGAAGTTGTTTACATGATTGTTGAAATTTCTCTGAGAATTCAAACTAAATTCCCTGAGAATACATATTTCAGTTTTAATTTGAGAAGATGACAAAGAGAAAGGAAAGGAAAGGAAAGTAGTAGTGGAAGAAACTGAAAAAGGACCTCCGATTAATATAACAATATCTAATAATAAATAACTATATAGGTAATGGATTTATAAAAAATTCTCTAATAATTCAACTATTTATTGTTGCCATTAAAATAAAGTAACACTCATGCCTTTTCGTCCATAGTGCCAGGCAGTAAAGAGATCGACTCACACACTTCCATTTCTCTCCGATTTCATTTATGGATAGAGCCAGCCCTGTAAAATGAAATAAAATAAAATAAATTAGATTCCCTCGAGGGCCTCATCATTTCCCTCTTGGTCTTGGCTCAATTCACTTTTTCTTAAATAAGTTTGGGGAGTGGATTAATCAACTAGAGACTAGAAAAAGGATTCAACTTTTTCAAATCTTTTCCTTTGTTCTTCTTTATACCCAAAATTCCCTCTATTCAATGGCGCTTGGAGTCGGTATTTCTCCCTCATTATCTTCCTCATCCATCTTCATCAAATATCCACAAAATTTCCCTAAATTCTTATCTCCCAATGCTTCTTATTCTACCACTTCTTCATCGCCTTCTCTCAAATTTCACCATCAAATTCCAGGCAAGTACAACCCTCTATCTATCTTCCTTTGTTTCCCTTTTCTACTTTCACCCGTTTTCTTTTAACTGATTGATGTTTCTCTTATTACACAGTTCACAAAACCGAATTGCATAGGAAAAACACAAGAATCACTTGCTCTGAGAAAACCCCATCAACAACTGAGGTTGTCAAAGAGAGAAGTGTTTCTGTGCTTCTTTTGGCTGGAGGAAAGGGCACCAGGATGGGTGTAAGTTTCTCTTTTCTTGTTCAGTTATTATTATATACTGTATTAAAATCAGCTTCTAGAGGTTTTAGGTATTGGTACATTGTATAGATAGGTGAAATATCTCTGTGTGTATGTATGTAGGCAAGCATGCCGAAGCAGTATATTCCACTCCTAAGCCAACCCATCGCGCTATATAGGTACTGAATGTATAATTTTTTATACATTTGCATAAACATCTTTACAAGTCTTCCATATTTTTAATCTACTGCTTGATTTATGAAGACGTTTTATTTGTGGACTAGTTGGTGATATACGAGTTTGAAAGTGTACACCATAAGTATACTTGTATCTAGAAGTAATTTGCAATTGAACTCTATATTATAGAGCATATGAGAAATTAGGCTAATATCACCACTGCATTCCGTCTTACAGTGGGTTGCTTGACACTTGACAGGGTTCTCCTCTAGGAGGTATGATAAAGTGGATTAAGTAGATAGTTCATATTTCTAAACTTAGAACTATTTTATAAATCATACCTGTTATTCCTGTACTTGCCAGAAATTTAGTAACAAGATCTCACAACCATATGAATAATTATAGCAAAATAGTGTATCATGGCTGGAACTGGCTTGTGACTCTGTGAGCTCGAAAGCATTGCATGAAAACCAAGTTGGTGGTAGAGTGTTACAGATTCTGAAACAGTTACCCTATATTGTGTATTTGTCTCTCCTTATCTTCTTCGGAGTCTAAGTTCTAATTCCTATTTTTCATTTGTAGTTTCTACACTTTCTCTTGCATGATTGAAGTGAAGGAAATTGTTGTCGTCTGTGATCCGTCTTACAAGGATGTTTTTGAAGGTTTGTAGAAAACTCTGATTTTTTTGTAAAATATAAGCTTTAGTTTTAATCTCATTATTCTGGTTCCAAAAGTATATGCCAATATTATGACTCGAAGTTAGTTACCCTTTGTTAGGCATTGCCGTATTGTTAGTTTTTGCATTTCCTCTTTCGTCTTCTAATTTTTCTTTGCAGGCAGACCATTTTTATATTTAATATGCTATAGTGGACATCACAAGTCAATTATCTTTATTTTAGACAATCGTGATAAGATCCATGTAGACCTCAAATTTGCATTGCCTGGAAAGGAGAGACAAGATTCCGTCTTCAGTGGACTTCAGGTGCATGCACATTCTGTTGTGAGGTTACCGATATTGATTCTTCTCTTCCTCAATCCTTGGACTATGATATGTATATAATTACTATTGGCAGATATGTTTTAAGTTTTTATAGTTGTATCTCCTGCACTTTAAGTTAGTAATCATCTGATTATTGGTATATTTTGAATCTTTGATCCTTCAATTATCAAAGAAAACAGAACTTTATTGGCAGCCTGTGTCACTTAGGTTTGTGGTCACGTCCTCATCAACTGGTTGATTCGTTGTGGTTTTTAGTCCCACGTGCTTGAGTACATCCTGTCTCTCTTCTTGTTCTCTACATGACTGCTCAACATCCTTTATCTTATGTAATTTGCTCTTTGGCCAATAAATGGTTTTGAGTTTTTTGTACCGTGTTCTCGTAGTGTTCCTTGCATTTATCTGGTATACTCGTACAGATCAATAGATCGTTTTTGAACTGTTGACTGAAATGTTTAACATTTGATACTTTCAAATCCAGATGTTTGAGTAAGAAAAAAGATTGTTCATGTCAGCTTCAACCCAGTGACACAATTACATTCTATTTTTCTACTTTTCCAGGCAATAGATGTTAACTCAGAACTCGTATGCGTTCACGACTCAGCAAGACCTCTCGTATTAGCTGGGGATATAAAAAAGGTTGGACCTGAGAGTTATATACAACATTTTTATTTATTCTTACGGTGCACTGCGACAAGCATGCTTTATAGTTTGTCTGAACATCGACAAATCTTATTAATGCAAATGAATTTCTTTTAAGAGGGAATTTAACTCCCACATCTATGTCCATGGTCTGAAAATCAAAAACGCCGATTTATATTATTTAATTATTATTTTTCAAAAATATAAATAGAGTATCCTACTTGAATGCATGACAAAGAAATGCTACATGATCGTCGCATTTAAAGCAGTATTTCCAATTTCTGCTGTTGCTGCTAGGTTCTAATTGATGGTCAGTTGAATGGCGCAGCAGTACTTGGTGTTCCTGTGAAAGCTACAATCAAAGAGGTTTGTGTCTAACGAGTTACTTCGAATTACAAATGATGAAAAACCAACTTTGTGTTATCTTTATTTCATTCTTGAAGCAGTTGCCACATTGACCCACTTAGTCATGTTTCTTCACATGTTACGCAGTCTTATAATGGTTATTACTTTCTAATATGATCCCACTTAGTTGTGTTTCTTCATACCAGCTTTTCCTGAATTATTGAAAACAAGACGATACTTCTTATTGGTGTTTGTCAGTAACAGATGAATATATGCACTTCCTCGAATGTGTTATGGATACTTTTCTTTTTTTCTTATCCTGTTCCAGCCTTTATACCTATGTTCAATTTGTTAGTAGTCCCACAACATGTAGCTTTCAAATATATTGCCAGAAAGTGTTTGTGTATATCCTATTACCAGATTTTGCGAAAGCATGTCCCTGTACTCATGAGTGTAGCAAGTGGTTACTTTTGCTCCCTTCACGAAGATTTTGTGTTTATTCTTTATAGTTGTCGTAAAGTGGTTTAAACTGGTACAGGGTCACTAGAAAAGTCTGTCACAGAAAGCGATGGAAGTTAAGATATTTTGTTAACCGGTTAGGAGAAAGTGAGTAAAATCTGCTCGTGAGTCGAGGTATTAAATGTTTAATGAGAGGACCAAGGCTTTGTTGGGCCAGAAAATGTACAGAAAAGAGTTGCTTGTAGAAATTAGAGAACAGTGATGGAAATTGTGGATTCAGGTTGGAATGGATATGTAGGTTATTTTGAGGCTAAGAAGGGTACTTGAATGGTGTAACCATTTCCCTTCAAGGGGTAAAGGCTGATTCAAGATCAGCATATCAAGCACTATAATTAACCACATCTTAATTGTATTTCTAGTAAATATCCATGCGATCTCAAATAAGTTTATGGACCTCTATTTTAAGTCTGTAACTGGGGCAACCAATTGAGCTTCTTCATGTACTATATATAATGATGAGATTGGTCTTTGTTTCTTACTGTTTATGCAGGCAAATAACGCATCCTTTGTTGTTAAAACACTGGACAGGAAGACACTTTGGGAAATGCAGACCCCCCAGGTAACCTGGATGCATATATTTTCACGCTCAGTATGTTCTTGTTAGATATTCTTGACATATAAAAGGTGGGTCTCATTGCAGGTTATGAAGCCCGAGTTACTTAGAAGAGGTTTCGAGCTAGTAAACGAGTACGTAATAAACTAAAAATCCCCACTAAACAGTATTTTAACTTTTGACTTTGATTTAATACTGCTTTTGTAAGATCAATAGTTTTAGTGAGTTTATGTAAGTAACAGCAGCCATCCGCTGAGAAACAGACTTCATGATAACAAACTACACACAATTATTTAATAATAGTATTCCTCTTCTTTTGACTTAAATCATTTTTAGTACATGGTGAGGATGATCTGGAAAATTATTTGACACTTTTTTACATGGGGCTATGATGTTCCATTACTAACATTGCAGGAAAAGCCTTGAAGTCACTGACGACGTCTCTATTGTGGAGCACCTTAATCACCCTGTGTACATCACTGAAGGATCTTACACCAATATTAAGGTTAGCCAAATTCACTTCCTTGTTAAAGTATAATAAATAATGAGTTCTGAGTTTTTTAACCCAACATCTATTAGAGAGCTTTAAAACAGATTTCAATGTTTGGAAGCTTCGTCAAAATTAAACCACATGATTACAAAATTGATACCCCTTAGGGAAGTCGTCTTAGCCCATATGCCAGCGGGTGAAAAGATGATCAAACCCCAGTGGACAGGGCAGTGTGGTGCCAGACCTGAACTGGTTGCAGTAAGCTTGAATCTTTTGTGTGCAGAATAGCTTTAAAAAAAATCACCTTCTTTGGTGTGTAGTTTTGACAAATTACTGCATCCAAATGTGCTTTTTAGTTTCCTGAACAACATACAACGTGGTGAACAAAATCAAATTCCATTAGAAGGACCAAAGTAATGTAGTTTTACTTGTGTTGTGAAATTTGCACTTTGAAATGAACATTAATAAAATCTTTTGGTTGCATCTATGCAGGTTACAACTCCTGATGATTTGTTACTTGCTGAGAGAATATTGAGTGTCAAGAAAGCTTAGTGGGTTAATTAATTCTTTGCTAGTTTAACCCCAGATTATACGGACAGCTGAATGCGCAACCATACGCCACAGTACGATATCGACTACTATCTAGTAGTGACTATACATAAACTTTTGAAATCAAATCATAATCCATGGAATTCAAACTTTTTCACTTTACATTACCAATTTTTGAGTTGAAAAATACCCAATTACAATTAGCTATGAATTATTGGTTACACTTGGAAATTTGCTTCTTGTATGATTAATTGGATGGCCATTTATACATAAAATGAAGTCCTTCCCCATCCTTGTAGTATAAATACCAGCCGGATTCATGGATACTCCAATAGCAATTATCCCCACATAATTTCCAATCTCTTCTAACAAAATAGATATCATAATTTCCTTGTAGTTTTCCAGTACTGTCATTCCACTGCATTGAACACCAAAATCTTGTCCAATGGAATATATCTATATGAAAAGACCAATGAATATCTTGACGATGAGCGAGCTTGTGCTCACCAAGATCATCGTCTCTTGATTGACAATGAATAGTTAATGGTTGATCGTGCTCTAAGTCATTCTGAACAAAAACAGTGATAGTGTCGAAAATTATACCATTCGCTAAAAAGTTACATTAATATTGCTCACTGCCATAAAAACCAAGAAAAATATGAACTTGCAATTGCTGTTGCGGCTTCCCATAGTAATTTCTAAACTTCTTAGAAACAACTCTAAAGTTATAAGGAACTAATGGCGACTTACTAATTTTTCTCCTTCCCTGAGTTTTGTACTTTGAATATTTTTTTTATCTTTTCAGAAGTTCCTTATATTTGTTCTTATAATTCTTGGCTCACCTTACAACTGCGAATTGTATGATTCAACAAACGATTCATCAGTTGTTGAATCATGCCAATTTTGCCGACTCGAACAAAGCACCAAGTATTCTAGTCTATAACACTAGTGACTGGGTTTCTTTGTGGGGTATGCGGACTGTGGATTGTAGAGTGTAGAATCTATACGTGCAAAAAACGAGTCCTGTCATGCCTCTGACTAGGGGCTAAGGCCAAGTCCAATGCACTTCTCAAATGAGCATATTTATTCATTTTGAGCGACTTAACCTATCAAATGAATAAAATGACCTCTCAAACGTTTAATTTTGGAGGTTTGAACATCGCGTCAGAGTTTTTGTCGAGCGACAAAGAATATGTCGCGCGTCAGAGTCTCTGTCGCTAGCGACATAGTCTCTATCGCTGGCGGCCAAGACTCTGTCGCTCGGCAAAGATTATATCGTTTATCGCTTATCTCATCTAACAGTCCTGGCTGAACCTCCTATAAATACTCAATTCCAAACTCAATTCAACTCACATCATCTCTACACCTCAATCTCTCACACGTATTTGTGTTAATTTAAATTAAAAATCTCCTCATTGTAATCTAAAAACAAAACTCTCTTAAAAAGTTTGTTGTAAAATGGATGGTAAAAAAGTTCGTGGTACAAGTTTTGCAATTACTGAAGATGACAGCATTTGCAGAAATTATGTTTGATTCACATTAGATAGTATCAATGGTTGTTCTCAAGCAGACAACACCTTGTAGGATAAAATATTTGCGGGGTTTAAAGAGGAAACAATGAACATCAATTCACGTGATGCAGAGTCATTGTCTAGTCGCCTCACTAAAATGAGTAAAAAATTGAACAAATATGTTAGTCATGTCACACAATCTGCTCGTAATCCACCACCGAGTGGTGAATCACCAACATATCTGGAACGAAGGTGTCGGAAGGAATGGCACCACAAAAACGGTTCCTCATTTGAACTTGAAACATGTTACGATATCTTAAAGGTGTTGCCCAAATTTAATCCAGAACTTTTAGCAACTATGTAGCAAGTTCCTCAAAGGTCACCATACGAAGTTGGTACCTCTACACCAAATTCAAGTCTCGGTTCACCATTTTCTTCACCGACTAACCCACCGTCACTCCCTAATTTTGATCTCAATGAAGCTAGTACCGACAAACGAAAAGGTTTAGGAAGAACAACAACAAAATTATCTAGAAAATTAACCCAAGAAGGAAGAGGGTATGAAAATTTTTAACATGACCGAGTATATGACTCACCAATGGACAGTTGAGAAATAGTGATCCGTTGACCGGAAGGTCACGAATAGGGAGTTGAAAAAAAATTGTCTTTCTCAAGAGCAATTTTTTAACCATTATGGTATGAATAAGATTCTTTCTATGGACGCCTCAATAATGAATGAGGATCAAAAAACTTATGACAACTGCAAGTTAAAAAGGAAAGCATTAGAAGAACAATTGCAACCTCAAATCCGAGTTGAGGAAGAAGATGATGATGATGATGATGATGATGATGATGATGATGATGAAGATGAAGAAGATAATGAGATTCAAGTAAGTAATTAATGTAATAGTTAGTCAGTTAGTTTAATAATTAAGATATTTTTTTATCATTATTATTATTAAGATGTAATAGCTATTTAGTTCAATGAAGTTATCTTTTTTTATTACTTGAAATACACATTACATAAAGGAAGTAGAAACAATACAAACAACCTAACAATGCAAACAAATTAATAATTCAAACGGGTAATGAGGAACTCCTTAATGATGTGGAACAAGTTTCGCATATGAAATTCTTTCTTTTCCATCTTCGTCATTCCCTGAAATCTCTCGCATCAATCTCATTACCGGATGCCCACTCTGCCAAACTCGGTCCAAAGATTTGCAGTCATGTCTTGTCTTAACCTGTCGTACAAATTTGTGTCTTGAATTTGATTAGTCATTTGATGATAGTTCCTTGCAAGTACCTCATGACCTGGTATAACCTCAGGCCTCAAATCTTTATCAGGGTGGTTAGTCCAATCCTTATTACACCGAATTTCTTGAATGATCATGTTATGCATAATGATGCACGTCAGCATACTCTTATCCATTTCACGAGCATTTAAACCACGATATGGTCCACTTATGATAGCGAACTTCCGCTTCAGAATTTCAAAAGCTTGTTCCACATCCTTTCTCAAAGTCATTTGTTACGTGTTGAAATACTTTATTGGGCGACCACCATCGCCTGGGGGGGCTGACGGTACGCTTGAACTAAGTTAGACCATCTAGGATAGATTACATCCGTTACATAATACCCGTGAGTGTATTGGTGCCCATTGATATTGAACCTTACATCGGGGCAAATTCCATACTTGAGGTCTTTCAAACAGAGACGACTTGTGGAGAACATTTATGTCATTTTATGAACCCGGCAGACCAAAAAAAAACATGTCATATCCAGCAACCATAAGATGCGGCAGCTTCCAAAATAACAGTTGGTTTTGGTAATGACCCTTATATTGACCTTGCCAATACTTTGGATATCCCTGCCACGCCCAATCCATGCAGTCAAGACTCCCTAGTATTCCTAGAAAGCCCTTATACTAGTTTTGCTTTAATATTTCTCTGACATTTGCGTTTGTTGGTTTTCGTAAATACGTTGGACCAAAATGATTAATCATTATTTCGCAAAACAACGAAAGATACTTGTATGAAGTTTTTTTTCCCATACGAAGATACTCATCGTTAGCATCAGCTGGACGACTGTAACCTAGAATCCTTATGACCGAGATAACCTTTTGTTCCGGACTATGACCTCTAATATTCAATGCATCGAATTTATAAGTAAATTCAGGGCATACTCGACAAAGCTCTTCAATAATCTCTATCGTCAAGTGTTAGGATATGCGGAATCGACGTTGGAAATCTTGATTAGAGAACACGCAACCAACATTGAAATAATCGTGCATCAGCTTCAGGTGGTACATTTCCCGCCCACGATACGCATATCTTCTTGTGAATACTTCTTTTGGTTCAGGAGCTCTTGGTATCTGCCCCGATGATTCTCATGCTATCATAATACTCGTAAGTTTTCTTTCTTCATCAGACTCAGCTTCCAATTGTTGCAACACTCGAACATAAGTTTCTTGTTGTGTTTTAAACAGATCCATAACAATTTTAGCTTCATCATTAGAACAATCCATCGACTGTGAAGTTAGAAATTAGATTATTTAGGAAATATGTGAATTGATTTTAGAAATAGGTAGACAGTATGAGATTAATGTAAAGAGTGGTGTGAGTTGGAAGAAATTATTGGGAGTATATGTATAGTTGAAGGAACTTTGGTCGTTGTTGCCTGAACGTGGTTGTTGTCTAAAAGTAGCCGTTAGCGGTTACTTGTATGTCGAGCGACATAATCTTTATTGCCTACGATAATAACTCTATCGCTCGACAGACTGCTAGTTGCTTACTGCTTCTCCCATAGTGGTGTATCTCGTTTATCCATTCACCTAGCTGGACAAACACACCCATTTTACATGGTTATATGGCCTCACACCGAGTTACATGGTAACCTAGGGCCTTATTGCCTAGTTTACCCCCAAACCTTAAAAAGCATAAGACAAATAAAATCCCCACATTTGTACTTGCGTTTCAGTTCAAAAATTCGTCAAAAACATTTTAGGGTTCATGCTTCATCCGATTACATTTCTTCTCCATTCCCCATTTCTAATTCAAATCGCTCACTTTCTGTTCTATTGAGTTTAGGTTTCTGACCTCTGAAGATATCAGTGAAGAATTCTTGTCGTTGAGGCTAAATTCATGTGTTGTAAGTTATGAATAAACGAATGGCTGTTCAATGTAGGAAACCTATCGAGTGATAGTTTCCGAGTACTCAGTTTGAGGTAAAAATAATTCAAAGGTCTCATTTATTCTTTCATTCTTAACATATCACTTTACATTAGATGTCTGTTACTCTTTATGATTGATTACAGTTCACTCTTTTGAATCCCTATTATGTGATTTTAAGGTTTTGTTGAAGTTGTTTAGTGTCGAGGATTCTGTATTCTAAGTGTTCGATAAAATGTTAGAATGACCTGTTGAAAATGTTATGTTTGCTGTTATTTGTTTTTGCCCTGGCCAAGAAATAAAGAAAACTAAGGAATGCAAGATTACTGAGAATTGCTTGGCACTCCTAAGATCTTATTCTTTCTGTTTAATTTCTAAACCCATTTTCGAATTTGTTGTTTCAGGTGTATAGCTAAATATCTGGTTGAAGTACCTTCCCAAGCTGTCATAAGTGTTGGTTTCACAAAATATGTTTAAGCGGGTATTCCAAAATGCTTGGAGCAACAAAGGGGTTTGTGAATTTCAAAGGTACATAAGTAGGCCAATTTGGTGTGCCTTAACTCAGAGCATTCACAATGGACAGGTATGCATACTTTGTATCAGATAAATTCCATAAGTATATGAATCTCTTAAGTTTTAACCCATTTTAGGCACCACTGGGTACCACCTGATTAATACAACTGTACATAGAAACACATCTTGGAAAACAAATAAAAAGTCGATCACTCTTTATCTGCTGATAGCCATTTTTCAGATTATGTTATGTGCCTGGTAACCAAGTTTCTCGTCAATCTGGTACAGAAACCTGTTGAGTATTTAGGGTGCTGTTAGTGGCGAATTCTGCCACAGTGCCAGTCCATAATCATTCATTCCAGGGAGCCCATTGATACAATTTGCATTCTGCTATTGGTGATTACTGCCACCCCATGATCATGCATCCAGATATATTTTGTTTTATTCAATCTTTTAATCCATTCATAACACATAGAGCACTGCTTTCCCAGATTTGGTAATAAAGGGGATTTTTAGGATCTCCAGGCTCAAGGAAAGTCTTGTCGACCAAGGATATTTTACTGAAACAATTGAATAGTACTAACAGATTTCAACTGTCTATATAGTTGGCATGTAATAAGCATATGGTTGGCTATCTTTCCTTGATTTGCGGTGTATTTTTACAGGTTAATTATGCTCCAAAAAGCTTCTTTGGGATGGAGGATTTCCCAGACGATGACAATAGCCGTCCATACACTTACAAGAAGGAAAAGAAATCAAGGAACCCACACAAGCAACTTTCGTTTAAGCAGCAGACAGTAGCATACATGGAACCATTTACGCTGGATGTCCTCATTTCCAAGCGGTTTGTTTCAGCATCGCTAACACATAAGAGTGACATGTAAGCAGGTAGCAGTTGCTGGCACAAACTCTAAAGACATCAAAGCTGTTCTTAACTCTAGGTCAGACATACCCGCGTGCATGGCTGTTGGTAAGATCTTAGCTGATCGGGCAAGAGAGGCCGATGTTTACACCGCTTGTTATACTCCAAGGGAGCGTGATAAGTTTGAAGGGAAGATTAGGGCAGTAGTTCAGTCTCTCATAGATAGTGGAATTGATGTTAAAATGTAGCTGGACTGAAACAGTATAGTGATTTTCTAATGGGATGAAGGTCATCATATATACTAGTTCCACTTCTATACTCTTTAATTTATAAAATAAATATACCGTGAGTGTGGTGGAACTAGACAAAACCTACGGTTGAGCGTTGGACTTTCATTGATTGGCAAACTGTATAAACAAATGCCCCAGGGAAGAAGGAAATTTGAGTCCGTCGGTAACACCTTCACAAGCTAGCAGAATTTATGACTCACTACTTATGTACTCTGTACTACCTAATCATTGTAGCAGGGCTCTCTGCTCTGTTTACAGTGTTCTGTCTGCGCCTGTTGGTGGCGATCTCGAGTTCCTGTGTTCTTTTTTGCTTGTCTAGGCTAGAATTGCTATGGGGAGCCTCTCAAAGTCTCTATCCAACTCATATCCACCTTGCCTGGTAAAGTGCTAAACTGCTAATTTCTAAATACTTCCAAGGGAGAAGAAAGTAACAACAAGAAATCCGGAGGATAGCACCTAAGGCTTAACTGAAAACATGTCAGAAAAGGATAACAAAAGAATTGATGTGGCAGATCGACGCTGCATGTTCACAGCAATATTTACAATGTTTATTTGCTACCCAACAAAATCTTTAATCCGGAAGGAAAAAGGAGCCTTCACGACGTGACCAGATAGATGATTAACCTTTACCAGCTTAGTTATTCACAAACATCGAGACAACCTTGGGCATGTGACGTCATGTCTCAAATGTTATCAGCTATGTAAGTCTTCAACTTAACTGGTCGGATGCAACAAAAGCACGAGGAACATAAGGAATATCCATAGCTAGATCAAACTTAAGCAGATAATGATTGAAACTGTCTCATAACATTCTCAACTGCGTATATAATAACATATTATGTAGAACCAACTCCTTTTCCATCATGTAGGGCCTGATACAACTTACCAAAAGACACTAATCCATTGGGAAATCAACAACCGCCAACCCATTAAAGGTGGAGCAAACTGAACACATTCTTCTATGCAATAGAAACAGATGAAGGAAAACCACTTATGGTTGAGGTCTTGAACCCAAGGCTGCATTATTGGTGTTTTCACGACACAGACGAAGAAAACCACCTGCAGCTGGTGCCTTGCAACCTGAGGCTACATTATCAGCGATCTTCTACCATGGAAAACTCCACGGTTGATGGCAAGTTGGATTGATTTGATACATAACCTCTGGATAAGGCATTATTAGAAGTCAAGGGTGTTGCCCCAGGTGCCGATGATGGCCGACTCATGGTGATCAAACAATTTCAGCAAGGGCCCTTGATGAAATTGGAGGGGCTACGTAATCTGCAGAAGCCCGCATGGAGATTAATATGATTTAAAATTGTGCAAGAACATGCTCAGAGGGAAAAATGACCAAGAACTCCATGAACTAGATTGCATCTGGGATAAAAAATACAGGAGTATGTGAATGATCGTATGCAAACAACCCCCTACGCCCTCTTCCATCATGGCCCTTCATCATTGCAAACAATCGAGAGCAACACTGAAGTTATTCTCTGGTCACTTTCTACCTCATTGGTCTTTTTTATCACAACTAGTACTTGCATACAGGTGCCCAGGCAGGAATAAAATCCCCATCATCTAACAAACCATCTTTTGTGGGAGTATGGAAGCACTCATTTGAACATAACATACTTTGATTCGCTCGAACTGCCACCATTTGTAAACCCATATAAAAATCTGTGCCATCAAGCCTTTGCACAAATCCTGGAATCAGTCGGCTTCCTTTGCACCTGCAGCCAACATTACCCATTAGGATTTCTACACTTTTAGCCACTTGAAATGAATTGGTATACACAAAATCTGTGGGGGCAAAAAAAGTGGAGGAAATGCAAGTAAACTGGCTGCTGGAGTAGGATTTACTCTTAAACTTCAAGACAATGCTCTCCTATAGACTGAACCTGATTGGTAGTTGACAGAGTCATCACAAGAACATAAACATAAAACCATGAACAAGGACGAAACCAAAAAAGATGCAAAATTCAACTTACCTGCACCAGCAACTGGTCACCTCAACCTAGGGTGTTATGATGAGCACTGGTCACCTCATCCTAGGGAGTAATGATGAGCTTCCACAAATTTATGAGACTCCCCAAATAAAAATGAAAGTTCCGGTAATAAGTGGGAATATGTTGATTGAAAGCTGCATCAACAATTTGGAATGCAGCAGCCTTTCCAAGCAGATATTCAATCATCTGATCAATAAGATCTTGCCAGTGTTGCATATTGTGGTCAGCTAATTATGTCCATATCCGATTCTTAAAATACAAAGGAAACAGTCATAAAAAAAAATTGGATCTGTTTCATTGAAGCTGTAACATAATAGCTTAAAACTGGATGCAGGGAAACAATGATTCGAAACAAAAAATATCATTTATTATACATTTACAATAGATGAGATTTGATGTACACATGTAGCTTCAGACTAAGCAAGTAACAGGAAGATACAAATTGGAGAAACAGGAGTAAGGTAAGAAGAAGAAAGCAGAACAAATTGCTATAAGAAAAGATAAAAAGAATATAAGGAAACTATTTACTCTTTGTTACAGGAAGGAACTTATCTCCGTCTTTTCTGATCCATATAGAGGAGCGGGTCCTCTTTATATTATCATTGAAAAGACGATGCCTGTTGAAAGAGTGAAACAGATATTAGAACTGTTGCAAAATTTTGTTTAAATTTTCTTATATCTGTTTTTTGATTCAAGATTGTCGACTGGTTACTAAGAAAAAAATTATGTGCTGACTTGTAGGACTGACCTCTCATATTCCAATTTCTGCATAACAATCCCATTCAAAAGAAGCTCTGAACTGTAAATTGCTACTCCTGTAATTAAATAAATCACACCCACACAACTGTAAAATTTGTTCCAAGACTTGCTTATATTTACAAAACATAAAGTATCAACTCAGGTTCAACTATGAAAAGAAAAGAAATGTGTACCTTTCTCAAGGAGAGGCACACAAATTTCATAATCTTCTTCACATGAAAAAACTAAAAGATCATCTAGAACTTTGTCATCTTTCATAGCAGATCTTCCTAATCTCTCTACAGCCTGGGAACATTGAAATTAGTAGCGCAATATGAAGTAAATGTGATTTAAAGAATTAACAGCATCCTTTATGAAAGTAAATATGTCTAATAACTACCACTGAAAACTCAAGCCACTTGATTGAAAGTATTAAAAAAAATGCTGAAAGGGTACCTGTCCGTGAACAGCTTTAACCAAACTCGCAACCAATTCTTGACCAGGCTTAACATTTGCAGTAATGAAGACTTTTCTACCCTAAAAAGTCATTTAATCATATTTATGCACAAATTATCACCATGTTACAGTACAAATTTAGACCAACTTGGAGGCCTGTAAATAAGTGAACTTTGGCCTACCTTCAATAGTGGACTTTGGCCTGCCCGTGTCAAAGATATTGGCATACTGAAGCCAATCTCCTTTTCCTTCTTCAAATCCCTAAGTATATAATTTCTCTCATCGGTAAAACAGCTTACTTGTCCACTGCTCTTAAGCCACAAATGTGTCACCACCAGCTTACCAAGCGCAATCGCTTCCAGCATATTCCTAGTACGCACAAACTTATCTGCTACGAAGTGTGTGGCTCCCAAAGAAGAGGATGCAACTGAAGCTCCAAGTCGTGCCAAAATCTGCAAAGATGAAACTAAAATGTCAACGTATCTGTAGCACATTATCTGACAAACAGACCAACTTCTACTCGCAACCCCAAAAAATAAGAATAAAAAGAGGATGAAAAAGAGTGACCTTTTTCTGCTGCTTAATTATGGCATCACCCAAGTGGCGGCTGAATAAGACATGTATACTACCAATGTCTCTCCTTTTCCTCAAATCTTTGGATGAAGGAGTATGTAGTGCATCCATATACAGATTACTAAGCTCCCTTGCGAGGGATGGTTTCGAGGGGCTTCTTTTACATGGCAGTTTCTGATACCCATTACCAAAACAAATTGGCGATGCCTCATTTAATGGGGTAGACACATTTGCAGGTGTGGTACAGTTATCGGGAGTAACACAGAGTAAGCCATGTGGTATAACTTTGGGAGTTGATAGTCCAGCATTTTCCCCTACAACATCTTTATGAGTTGATACAGGACTGGCATCCCCTTTCTTGTCAGATTTCTTTGAAGATGTATCTTTGCGATCATCTTTAAGAAGAGCTTTCACATTCACAGATAAAGAGCCATTAACAGCAGCATAAGCACAAAGCGGTTCAACAACTTGCCCTATCAAATTTCCCTTGGAATTCTTGACTGAAGAAGATGAAGGATGAACAGATATAGATGCTTGTGTTCCCCTCTTCATATCTAACTCAACAGCAGTGCTTCTTATATGATTTCTTAACCTACCCGACCTTGTGATGGGCCCATTAACTTCTAACAACCCGTCCACTACTTTGGACGAACTACCCAAGTTACCAGATTCCTTCAACGGACCTGACATGCTCACATTCTTTTCAAATTTCATTGAAGCTGTATCTTTGCCATCACCTTTAAGAACAGCTTTATCATTCACGGATAAAGAGCCATTAACAGCAACATAAGCATAAAGAGGTTCAACAACTTGCTCTATCAAATTTCCCTTGGAATTCTTGACTGAAGAAGATGAAGGATGCACAGCTATAGATGATGGTGCTTTCCTCTTCATATCTAACTCAACAGCAGTGTTTCTTATATGATTTCTTAACCTAATTGACCTTGTGATGGGTCCATTAACTTCTAACACCCCGTCAACTACTGTGGACGAACTACCCAAGTTATCAGATTCCTTCAAGTGACCTGACATGGTCACATTCTTTTCCCTTCCTCTATGTTTGCTCGTCGGATTTATTTCCAAATAGGTTTTAGCTGACCTTTCATGTGAGAATTCGAGGCCTAGTGGCTCATGCAGAGTTGGCTTATCCTTTGTAACATCATCAATTAGGTTGCGACCTGATTCAGAACATCTTCCTTTACAAACCGAGGGCTCAGGAGTATACGTTCCCATTTTACTGCATACTTTCTCTGTCTCAAAGGCATTGGCCACCGGTATATCATCATGTTTCTTTTCACCAGAACTACCAGGTAAGTTCTCTAGCTTCTTAAGTGCATTTATTGTTCGACATTGCCTGGTACGACGGGCAACGGGACTTGGATTAGTAAATGAACTCATTCCACTGAGGGAGGAGTTAGTGCGTTTATCTACCTCATCGGAATTAGATTTGTCAACTACCCCCACTGCTTTTCTCTGAGCAACCACTTTGGGAAATCTCCTGCTAGAGCTTTCACATGGGGCAGCAGCATTCCCAGTACTAGGGCTTACACCAGGCTTTGGCCTACACCTCTTTTGTTTTGGTTTTATTGCTGAACTCCCACTAAAAGCCTCCAGTTTAGTTCTCTTCGGATGCACTCGAGATGGACTAGGAATTGAAACTCCAATATTTGGTTTTTCAATGGATTTCGGCCTACCCCTCTTTCGTTTTGGTATTGCTGCTAAATCCGGTCTCAAGTCCTCCCCAAGGGTCTTAGAGCTCATTCGAGAAGAAGTTAGAATTTCAGTACTTAATCTGGTATCATGTGTCTTTGTTCTCTTGGATTGCTTAAAAAGGCCTTCTATATCAGATGAAGAAAGCCTCTTCCGTGTGGAAGCATGCTCTGTGTAAGATTTAATGCTCATCACATCTCCTGAATTTGGTAAAACTTGAATAGCATCAGCAGTGACATGGTTGTTTGGAAACCCACAAACTAAGGCTTCCGTAGCTTCTGCAGCCATTTGAGTGTCAATGCCAACATCATACATTCCCCAAGAGTCTTTGACAGTATTACTCTCTTCTAATTGCTGCTCTGCAGACTCTAGATGCATCAGTTCATCGAATTCCCGGAAGAGATTCTTTCTAGCTCTTATTTGGGGTATTTTCTTATCATCCGTTCTCAACTTTTGCAACAGTAACCTTGAATCTGAATGAACTGTTCCCATTATTTTCTGACGGAGGTTTACATCTTGTTGCTTATCATCCACGCTCTTGCCCTGTCCAGATTTGAGACTCCTAGGGATTCTAGGTTGTGTAAAGGATTTGTGTCCATGTCCACGTCCACGTCCACAGCTTGTAAAGAACACATCTTTGTTCTTACTAAAGAACTCACCCCCTCCTTCATCCTCGCGGCTAGCATCCCAGTCAAGGGTACCTGCTCCTCCAACTGGACTTTTAGTGTTGCTTCTATGTGCCAGAGTCTGGGGTCCCTTTGCACTTGGGACAACAGGTGATTTCTCTTTAGCCATTTTTTCATGGTAAACTATATCTTCTTGAGAACAATCCACATTATTAATTAAAAGAAACTTGTCCACAACGTCCAACGCATTAGCTTGTGATAGCTCCCCGGGTTCTTGGGAGTTCAGATAGCTTAAATCCGACAACTTGTGACCATCATCCAACTGTGGAAAATCTTTTCCTTCATAGGTACTGTCACTATGAATTGTTGCTCCACTGTTTTTATAAGGTGTTTCATCAGTAAAAAGCTTTCTCACTGCATCCCTATTTCTTATTTCATCCTTCAGCAACTTCATGTTCTCACCTTCATAATCCCTATCAACATCTATTCTTTTCTCCTCAGCTAAAGATGGATCATCTACACCATCCATTTCACCATCCTCATCACTTGCCACTGATGAAATGGGTTCACTGCTATTCAGAATTGAAGCTCTGTTGGCATTGGTTCCATCAACACTCGGTACAAACCCTGAATCAATAGAAAAACATAATATATGTACATTAGTCCAACAACTCCATCCTATACGTAAGTCATAAAATGCATATTTATTTTGGAATGACAAGCAAAGAAGAAATATATACATATAAACTTCTTACCACAGTCTGGCTGTTTGGTGGCGTCGCTCAGCGGTATTGCAGTGGAAACATTTTTCCCTAAAAAGAAACACACATTCACTGTTATGTTCTTGAAAGAGAGCCACACCTTAGTAACAAGAACTTCATAAGACAAACAAAAGATTAGCTTCCATACTGTAAGACATCCATAGTTGAGAAGAAGGACGGTAAGTCCACTCCTACTGAGGCATTGCCAACCAAACAACCTTTCATTGGAGATGAAGGAGTCTAACAAATTACCCATGAAGCTATTTTATACTCATTTTGGTTCTCCAGATTTGACAAGAGTGAACAGAATTGGAATGACTAGAGTAATATGAAGTTTATGCAATGTAAAGTACTCACCTGAATTGCGGCATTCAATGATTGAATCATTGGAATAAACAGCAACATCCTCTAGGCCTTGTACACCATCATCATCTCCTAAGCCAACTCCTCTTTCGGACTCATGGTCAGATTCGCCAGCCTCAGTCAGTACATCAGTTCTATCTGATAATTCCCCATCATCACCCTCACTATAATTCTGTACCTCAGTATCATCTACCACTAATTGTGTCATGATCCCATTCTCATCATCATTATTACAATCTTCTACGACCTCCTGAGTCTCATCGTCTACCCATACCTGTGTCTCAAAATCCCCTGGATCCGTACTTGTATCATTAAATGGCTCCGTGGATTGGAATTCAGGCCCATTCAAATCACTGAGTTCCAATGAAGATTCACTATTGAATCTTTGAGGTTCCAAGTCATCAGCTGCATTTTCATTTTCCTTTGTTAAATCCTTTCCGTCATCTCCATCAGAACCCATATCACAATCCCGAAGATGCTACTAAACCCTGAAGAACACATTGAGGACGCAAATTAGACAGAGGTACATAAATAGAGGAAACCATAAAAGCAAAACAGAAAGTAAACACAAGAGAAAACACTAAAAATCTAGTGAATACTATGCCATTCTTCATTTACATTACTGTTAGTATTAATCTGCTTTTGCTCCAAATTATATATTTGTACAACAGAAACAAATTAGTAGTACTGGTGATGTAGGAAAAAACTACAGTTCCACTACAATTTCTTCCAATTCCCCTACAATTCACCGCAATATCTTCCGATTCATTGCACTGTCGCTTGGAATTAGGTCAAAAATTACATCAGCACCCACAGTTACAGGAGCAGTTACTAGTATGAGGGGAAAAAAAACAAAAAACAAATATGTAAAAAGTGATTTCACTGATTCATTTCTCAGCGGTGAAATAAATAAGAAGTAAAATACAGAAAAAAGATTACTTACAAAATCATTAGAACTGGTAGTGATTAACTGAAAATTAAAGAAAGACAATAAAACTTAGAATCGTTATAACAATCATTGATTTATAACGTCAACAAATAATTAACTAGAGATTTTGGGAAAACAAAAAAAAGGAGAAAATTTACCAATAAATCAATGAGAAGAACTTAAAAACCCTAGAAGTACAAATAAACAACCCTAATCTCTTCACCAAAATCTGATATTTTTAATCTTAAAGTTATATATCAGAGTGAGTGAGAGATGAAGGGCGGGAGGGGTTGTTGAAACTGTTGAGAGAGAAAGGGAGAGAAGAGGGAAAATGGTTTTATCTTAGAAGGGTTTCTACTCGATCGACAGGGATGAGCTTATGGCGCCAAAAAGAGAAACTAACCCTTTTCTTCTATCCGCCCCTAAAAGAAATGCAAAAAGTTGCCTCGGATCGCCAAAATTAATCCGAACCAAACCGACCGATTTGACACTACCGTAAAATTTCGATAAATTATTAATTGTTTGACCATTAAAATTTAATAATTTTAGTAAATATTAATTTATCGATAAATTAATAAATTATTAATATATCGTAACATATTAATTTTAAATTTTAAAAATAAGTGTGTAGATCATTTTTTATATAATAAAAAATACGTAGATAATTTATTTTCAATTCAAATTAGTTTATAATATTTGATGGCATATTATAAAAGAATATATTGCATATTATGTGTGGAATTAATTTAAAATTATAACAATAAGAAAAACAACACCATAAACTCCGAAACTACAGAAAAAATAAAAATAAAGCTAATATTACGTAAATATGAACAAAAAACACACAACTTTTGATTTCAATTTTAATAAGATACTGTATTTTAGTGTAATTACACTAATTATTAATTTATATACTAGTTGGGCCCTATTTAAAACCTAAAGTTTTTATTATCTTATAAATTTAGCGGGGTTATTAGTTTAGCACACTGGCTCAAGTTGGGATTGGTAAAAAAAATTATTTTAACGAACTTATTAATTTATTGCATATTAATTTAACGAAGTTCTATTGTATTCTCCTATGATGTGATTTCAAAATTCTAATTGATTTGGATATTATTGGTATTTGTGGGTTGATTTGATGAAGGTAGGAACCTGCGGTGCTAAGAAAATATTGATGTTCACGGCAAGGTCTCATGATGAAGCAGGCGATAGCTTCATGGTACTTTTCTTCAAAAACTTGGTTATGTAAATGGCAGCGTGCAGGCCAGATTCGTGATTTTGGTAGGGTTTCTTCAGGTATTGAGTTGGTGAATCTAATTTTCGATTGTTCTGGTTTTTCGGGAGTTGAAAACATCAGGTCTTCTTCGATTAAACGAAGATAGTTTTGTTTTTTTAAGGAAAAGGCAATGCCTCGTAATTTCATTACTGTGAAATTTTTATTACATCATGATCAATTACATCAGAAGACGGAAAAAAAAAAACAATTAACACTAAATTTACAAATTTTGATAGTTAAAGAAACGACAAACGAAAATTATACTAGTATTTTACGTTCCGCTAAATAAATTGACATTCTGATAATGGTTTCAAACCATTTTGTTTCTTGATCTTTTGAAAAGGCAATGCCTCGGAATTTCATTATTGTGTCAGATGTTTCCATAGAGAAGAAGTAATATGATCAAATTGATATCATAGCGATCAATATCGATTTTATTTGCCGAATTAGATCGTATTCTTTCAAAACATACTTGATAATAATACAATAGCACCACCAGAAAATGCCATTAAGGATATCGGATAATAAGTTTTGATAACATATTTGAGCTATTAGATCGATCAGAAAAATAAAAATAAAAAACCTAAAATCTAAAATCACAAAAATTATGATTTTTTTTATGAAAGCATCAAATACTATTTACACATACCCAAATATATTTCGCAAATCTGATATCTCATATTAATTTCAAACAAATTTAGGTTTGGAGATGAAGAACATTGAATAAAAGTTGTTGGATAATTATTGAGAAAAACGGTTACAAAAAGAGGAAAGAGAGAAGAAACCAAAACGCAATTTGTGAAGATAGTTGAACAATAATAGATATTGTTCATTTTGGGATTTGCTTCATGTGGTGATAATGGTATTGGGTAGATGTGTTGGTAATGGTGATGTTGGTTTCTCTATTTGGTACAATGGGCTTGGTAATGGTTTTTAAATAGTACTCGCGGTGTCTGGTTCAGAGGCTATTTGGTAGTTGGATTTGTAGTGTTATTGGTAGGAGTGGCGTTCGAAAGTGCAATCATGGTAAACCGAAGCTCAAAGCTGAATTGGGACACCACCAGCTTATATGTTTTTTCGACTCTTGGACTTAGGGTGCATTCTTTACTTTTTAGATTATTAATATAACTTCTTTTAGTTTTCTCCTTTTTTTCTATAGTTTGTTCTTGTGTTTGTATTCACTTCTGCTAAGTTTTTTGTGCATAAATAAAATCTTCCATTTCAATCAAAGATAAAATAATAAATAAATAAAATCAACTATTGTCCTTTAAACAGAGTTGCTTTTCGTCATCATCAGTCATGGGTAATGACACAACTAGAATAGTGAACTTCTAAAATGTTTTTTTTTATCTTGTTTCAATACAAATGATATGCATTTTCAGACGAGGAAGACTTGACATACTTTGAAGTTGAGATCGGTCAACATTGTTTTCTCCGTGAAGGCAAATGAAGGCGTTAAGTATATGTTGTCGAGGGCAATGACAGAACTACACACGGAGGCTTAAGTTAAACCCTAACTAGTTTTATTTATTTTTTTGTTAACATAAGTAGTAAATTTAGCCTATTTCAGCTTAACCCCAAGTAAAGAAACTTGTTACTGGGGTCGCGGGGAAAACTTTTAAGGATGACAAAATAACAAAATTTGGTCATCAAATTGTAGATGCAAAGGCCACTTACCCATATATTTTTTGTAATAGTTATATTGGCCTCGATTAATTAGTGTTAATGAACTTAATTAGTTTAGTTAATTAAATGTTAGAGATTAGATTAGATTAATTAAATGATTAATAGGTAGATTTAGAAAATTAGAGTTGATTTTTTTTCCAGTCTACAACTAGGGACTCATGAACTTCCAGTCATAAACTAATTCTACGACTAATAAATCTTTCTATTTATGTTATACCTTTCTATTTCTTTTTCACCCTTCTATTTCTTTTTCTCTTTCCTATTGTCATATAATAAAGCTCAAACATAGCATGAAAATAAAATTTCAAAATTTTAAGTAACTTTTAGATTCACATACGGCGAGAAATCAAGGTCGAGCTAGCTGTAAGTGAACATACAACTAGAAAATACTAGCATCGGTTAGAAATTTGGTATGCAATACACAGTCTAGGAAAATACTTATACGACTAGGAATTTTGTTTTTCAGATTAACATACGGCTCGGAGTTTTTTATTTCTCAACCGTAATAAGTTGATAATATCCAACTTACGGTTGAGAATTCATCAATTCTCAGCCGTAACTACAAAAATACATAACTTACGACTAGTATTCCATGAATTCCTTGTCGTAATTTGATGTTTACGGCTAAGAGTTCTACCATTCCTAGTGTAGCTTAGAAATTGGAAACTGAATCCTAATTTCATCAAATATAACCTATTTAAGCAAGAAAAAATGGTGGTTTTTTCGAACCTTACCCAATAGAAGTCATTGCTGGAGGATTTATTGATGTTTGAACTTTTTGATTGATCAATTCTTCATTTAGTTTCGAGGTTCATCATCATCATCATCACTGATAAAGAAGAGAAAAAGAAGAATAGAGATTTTGTTTTTATATTATTTTGAATAGTTATTAGTTTTGTGTTTAGTTATGGAAGAAGGACAATTTGGATATTTGATATAAGGTAGTTGTCCCCTCATGTTTTGGACATTTGAATTATAGGCAGCCCTCCATGAAGAAACAGTGTAGCCCTAATAATAGGTTTTTAAGTAAAATGGTAGCCAAGCCCGGATAAGAAACTAATTAAGTTCTTTGGTATGACATGATTTTGTTTTCAGCTCACTAGGCTAGAAGGAGGTAAGCTGCTAAAGAAAAAGCTATACAAGGATTGGGGTGATGCAGGAAATCATGACGGTACCATTAACGAACTCACCAATAGATGAACTGCGAAAAGACCGTCATGCTCATTTACAACTATAAATAGGAGACCAATTAGGCAGATACTTTGATCTGTGATTTTTTTAGATGTGTAATATACTTCGGTGCTTCCCTGGTCTTTTTATTTTTTCTTTTCTTTTTTATAATAAAGGATAAGACTCAAGAGTTCAAAATACATTCTGATCCAGTTGATCCGGCTGGAATCGACAAAGCTATCTCTGCCTCTACATTGGTGTGTGAGGTTGTTGATTGTGCTGGTTTTTGAAGTTTTTCAACTGAAATTATACACTTTTGTAGCCGATTTCTACTATGTTAATCATGCCACTTTAGAGAAAAAACTTAGTGACTGGAACATCTTTAATGGCAATAAGAAATATTCTGGACTTCTTTTTTTGTATCGAATGCCCAGATATTCGGCTCCTAATGCATAACTTTATGAAGCTAACAAGGAAACAGAAAAAACAAGAAAAGGAGGCACAAGATGCAAGTGATATGCAATGGAACAGGTACGATCTGTTCGGCGCTCCAAAGTTCATTGGTTTTAAAAGCAATCCTCCACCTAGTCGTATTAAGTATAGAAGTGCCTTATTCTGTAAATGGTGAATTAGACTCAGCTTTTTCAGCAATTTATTTTGGAACTAGCCTTAGCAATAAAAAAAAGTCGCCTTTTTATATTTTATTTTGACAATGAAGAGAGAATAAATTTAATAAATAAGATGGCCAGAAATTAATTTTGTTTCAATCAGGAATGATAAATTATGAAAGATTCAGACGGAAATTTTTAATACACGGGGAACCAGCAGCATATCCGAAGCAGAATTCGTACTTTTCATTTATTAAATCTGCTACGTTCAGTCTTCTTAGGCTTCATGCAGTTCCCAAACAATAAAAATTGCTTACTTTTGTGTGATCGAATGGGGGTTCCTTGTTTAATCTGTTATAGTTCAAGAATGGGATGAACAATCATCTAATGCTGATCTTATTAGAGAAAGAAACAAAAAAAAAAAAACTGAAAGCTGCAACTTCAAAAAACATTTGTATACACTTCAAAAGCTTACCTTCCCTTTGTTGCAAGGCTTAGTCTTTTTCCAACAGAGAAGTCCATTACAAGTAGGAGCTGTCCCTGATTCATATCCCCTATAGAAAATAAAGCAAACGAGTGCTAAATATAGTAGTAGCAAGAAGGGAAAAAATTGTCGGTCGTGGTGAACTAGGTTGATTGGTACCTAAAACCTGGTCGTGTTCTGTCTTTTTGTACATAGATGTATATAGATTACCAAGGCTGACCAAACAAAGGGAAGAAATTAGAGTTCCTTGACATCATCCTACGATCCATATTAGAAAAAACTACATTAAGGCCAATTATTAATCCTGCAGACGTAAAGAGGCATTGATTCGTCTTATATACAGATGGACCTCAAATTGCAGCTAGTTAGGACTTCAACTCTTGAGTTAATACAAGGCTAGTTCCTAGACTAGTAGAGCAGTGTGAAATGATCATAAAAGTTCGTAACATGTGAAATGATCATTCCTCTTATAAAATCTATATGCGACACGATTGGTTTTATTAAACACACAACAAAGATGAAAGCCATTGTCATGAAAAATCCTACTGAAAGAACTCACTGATTTTCGTTGGTGTAATTCCCCGCTAAGCTTTTATTGTGCAGCATGCTTGGAGACATGGAATACTTCTCAACCCTTTTACCATTCTGGTCATGGTGGCCCCTCCCACCATTAACATTCAATGATTTGAGTTCATGAGTCAGCTCATTCTCCCATTTCTGAGAAGACAGCTCCGTCGAAATTATAGAAGCCATCTGATTTGGACGATAAACTCCATCCTGGGGCATAACTTGGTTCCTTTCAGCTTTTAACCTGCTCAAAGATCCTGGGGTTCCCTTCTCTGCAGTTTGTAACCACGCGCTTTCTAACCGCTGCTCATCGATAATGGCTTGTATTCTTTGCAGAGGAATTTCCTCGTTTTTTTCTCCTGTGTCATACATCCCAGACACATATTCTATCACACCTAATGGTAAGTCTGAAATCACTCTATTAAACACATCAATCCCTGTTTACGAGAAATTAAATGGCTGTGGTAAACCTGGAAGCTTACCTTCAGAGTAATATCTTTCCTTGGGTGCTCTGACCTGTTCATAGTTTCGCTCCGACTCTGAACGCCCACTTGGAGAATTATTAGAATCACGTCGTAGTTCCCTCTCTGTATCAGTTGCTGCCATCTCCCTCTGAGATGAACTTGCAGGAGATTCAGCCCTGTCAATAGAAGCCTTTCGTTGTACCATCAGTCCCATTCTAACCTCGACATTGTGCTTCATAACAATTTCAATTGAATTTGTGATACTACGTAGAAATCTTTCTGCTCTGGATTTAATATCCCCATCCTTGAATCCTACGAAGGCAACCAGAGCACCTACAATTCCATATGTTAGAATCCAGAATATATGTGACACACGCATATACTACAACACTTAATCATTAAAATCCTTGAAAAGGTTTTATAGCTTGATGTTTGTACATCAGAGCATAAAATTATGAATCTGTTACTTTTATAAGATTTTAGTTTCCTCCGAAAAAAGATACTGAACAAGGAAGATAGTGTCTCACCTGCAACTTCAGCAATTGACACAAGCCTTGCATGTGCACGCAGCAACTGCCTTAATGTATTCGAGTGGCATCTGTCAATACACATCTCCCAAATCTCGTCCAACTTTTCTGGCCGTATGTACCGGCAAACCCTATTTTCAGCAAGAGTGGCATTTGACACACCTTCCTCTACCAATTGGGATTTGGTAGCGGAATGAACAGTATCAACCATCAACAGTGGTTCGCCATGGGAATCAGAATTTCCATCTAGGGGGCCACGAGATGAGGCTGTTGAAGTTGAGTTCCGCCGCCTTTGTTGAGCATCAGATCTTTTCTTGTGAGCAGAGACTTCCCTCGAAGATCCAGATGGCTCATCATCTGTTGCCCTCGAGCTTTGTTTCCTGCTGCTACCAGAATTAGTCGGATGGGAAGACGTAACAGAACCTAGTTGCAGTAGAGCTGCAGTAAACCATGTTGACCGTTCACTTGAAACCCTCAGCTGCCTTTCGGCTTCAGAAAGAAGCTTCAGAGCTTGTTTTAGTCTTTCCAACTCTGCATCAGTTACTGCAGAATCCCGGCGCAACCCCCCGGAAGATTTAAAAGGATAAGGAATACTAGTATCAGGATATACATATATATTCAGGATTATCATCTTGAACACAAGGATTGTAAAAAATAGAAGGATCAGAAGCATTTTGGCCTTGATAAATAAAGATCGAGACGTGTCAGTCAAGATGGAACTATGGAAAAGAGAAAATCCTAATATCTTTTACTGGTCATCGAAAGACCGCAAGTGGAAAAACTCTATAATTACTGCCCCATTTGGTGATTGCTAGGTTAATCCTTTCATTACTAAAGACATAATATAATTAGATGGCATGCGGTACTTACAATTTCGTCCAGCAAAAAATGAACTGCTGCATTTCGAATTGACCAAGTGGTAAGTTCCAGAAATAATATCCATAATAAGACCTGCTAGTTGAGATGTCAATGCCATTGGATCAACCCCTGAATCCATCAATTCCCTGGTTCTCTTCACTGTTTCTGCAGTGTCAGATGACATGGCTAACTCCAAAAGATCAAGTAATTTTTCATCTGAAACAACCCCTACCTGTAGAAGGATAGTTACAGACTGTTAAAAAAATAATAAAGAAAAGCTTAACAGATTAAGATGATGAGAGTTGGATGCAAACTTACAAGTTCATTCACTAGGGATGCAGTTATCCTCTTCCCCAGTAAACTTAACTGATCCAACATTGTTTCTCCATCTCGAAGTGAACCCTCTGCACTCATAGCGATCAAATCAAGAGCATCCGATTCGATTTCTAAGTTTTCATCAGCAGCAACCTTCTTCAACCTGGTAATAATATCTGAATCTTTGATTTTGTTAAAGAGATATTTCTGGCACCGAGATGATACAGTATGGGGCAGATTGTCGATATCAGTTGTAATGAATATTATTACAACTCGTGGTAGTGGCTCTTCAAGAAACTTCATAAAAGACAACCATGTTTTTGAGGGTAGCAAGTGGCAGTCATTGATGATAAATACATGGTAGCGGGAAAAAGAAGATGTGGGTGCAGTAGACAGGCTTTTTAACAAGTACCTGACTCTATCTATTCCTTTATCATTTGTAGCATCAACTTCTCTCAAGTCCATGGTCTTACCGGAAATGAAATCAGTGCATTCCTTACAGAAACCACATGGCTTGTTTTCTTCTGCAGAGTCACAACTTAAAGCAGCAGCGAATATCCTTGCGACTGATGTTTTTCCAGTACCGCGAGGACCTTGGAAGAGATAAACAGAAGCAATTCTTCTCCTTGAAATGGCATTCGTTAGTGAATGAACCACAATATTCTGTCCAATTATTTCATCAAAGAACCTTGGTCTATATTTTTGGCTCAAGCTCCTAACACAGTCCGATGTACCTTCTTGGGCTCCTGTCGAGAGGGGTACAATTTCTAGCCCTTCCTGGCTTCGACAGCTGGACCATCTTTTCCCATCCAACCGGCTCAAACCCTCCATGTCGAGCTCCCCAAAGTTTGTAGAAAGTTCATCATCGTCACTTCGTCCACTGTCCAAAGATGAACCTCCTCTGCCATCACTGCTGTTTGCCAACAATGGCATAACAAGTCTTCGTTTGTTAGACACTGATGATCGACGTTTCTTCTGCAACGTTCTGGTTCCACACAAAATGCTACTTCCTTTTCTTCTCAGAGTATCAGAAAATGAGGGGGAGTAACAGCTACCGTATCTTCCATGTTTCGTCCTCCTTTTTGACCGATAGCACGAAATTCCACATCCTTGTCGGCTTGACAAATTCAAGTGATCTACTTCATCTCCATCCGCAGAAGTTGTATTTCCATCCCAAGACCCAACATTACTGGGATTCTGATTTCTATACTTGTTGTACGAACTGGTTGATGCTGGGGTATAAGGATAAGAAGAATCATCTCTCCAGATGCTTTTCAAGAGTTTGGAAGTTCTGGACCAGTTCTCGCCCCTAGTGGCCATTGATGATGTTGATCTCGAAGAGTACCCAGTTTTTGGTGTTATGTCCCGCGACCGAGAATCCTCGGTATTGCAGTAGTCCACACTGTTAGATTGTTGAACAGATGTAACTGCTCCTAACGAGATGGATGGAAGATCCATCAAGTTTGAAGCTGTTGAGTTTCTAAGAGTACCACGCTTTGAGATAACAGAGCCCTTCTTTAACTTCTTACCTGATCTCCTCGCAGGTTTCTCAAGGTTTGCCTCTCTGGCCCTGAAGGCCATCATTGGGTCAGCAGTATACACAACACTCCTATAATCTTCTTTTTGGGCAATTCCCAAGCTATCTTTGATGCTATCCTCTACTGATCCTACTTCGTATTTTTCCACGTCTAGTTTTACACCCAAATCACTTGATTTGCCCGATTGAGTCCCCCAATTGTAGAGGAATACTTTTTTTTCATCCGTGTCGCTTCTAGTAGGCAAACATGTTTCTAGATCCGTGTACCCCAGAGCATGATGTGCTCCTGTGCGGTTTGATCTGGTTCCATGTAGTCCATAATTCCCACTAGGTGAAGCAGTAACTGGTCTAGAATTCAACGGTGACCTCAAAGAAGAAGTGGTTTCTGGATCACGTAAATACCGTGCAGCTTTTCGAAGACCAGTAAGTTCCTTCTTCCAGTGAAGTTCTCTTGGATCAACATGGGCGACTGACATTCTCTCTTGCAGTTACCAACACTGACCCAGAATTCCATGCAAATGTAGTGAAGATAATTTACAGCTTTTCTAACTTGAGCTCCATTTCATCCAAATGTATATTCGCTTCTTTACAACATTTATACACATTGTGGATTATTTAACGACTTCCCATTTGTCCGAACCTCAAACTTCAAGCATGTCTGATGATGCAATATACAATTTTGGATCTTCTTTCTGCAATACCACCAAACGATAAAGACAATTAGATGCAGGCTTACATGGTAAGCAATTCAAGAACATATTGATCAAGTAAAAAGAGAATCAGACTTCAGCTATCAATGACAAGATTAAGTGGAAAATCCATAAATCCATAACCAGATGAGTGTCACAATTCATCCGATTTGAAGTGAATCAATAAACACATTTAAACAATGGCATTGCAAGAAATCTTGTGGCGAAACCAAAATTCCAAGTTGGCAAAGTGCATAGTCTAAATCCTAGGACATTGCTTTCCTTGCACTGCCTCAAGATAATGTTCAAAACAGTTTAGTCATCAGAAATTGTAAGCAAACCTACGCTAATGCGAGTTTTCTTTTTCCTTCTCTGTATTTGAGGACCCTATATTCACAGGTTGGACCTACCAACTCCTAATTGATCTCTAAGAATTACTTTGAGGGTTACTTAGCCCACTTTGATTTAGATTTCCTTCATGCCTTGCCTGAGAAAAGCTAGAAATCCACAATTCTTAGTCCTAGCAAATGGAAGCTCAATGTTAACACGAACAGGAGATAGATGATCTCGAATAGTGTTAACTCAGTTCAATGTTTGGAACTGTATAAGCTCTAGCCTCAGTAGTTAGGAGACCGACATAAATGATTAGGTGTTGATTTGTGTATATGTGGGTTCACATGTCAAATATTAATTCAGAATTGACCTAGGACATAAATGATAAATCCTATTCCCCTATTCATCTATAACTACATAAGAGCGGAGTCATTTGCACAGTCTCAAGGATGCTTTTTATTTGGCATGATAACATATGCATGTTAACAACATCAACCTATCCCACACTGTCAAAGCGAAATGGTATCTTATTGCCGATCTTGTGTTTTCAAGTAGCTTTAATGTCACAGTTTAAGCTTTTTCGAAGCCTACACATGCACATAAAATCCAATCATATTTTTTGGACAAGGAACTCAATAGTTTCATAAAAAGAAAACTAAATCCTGATGAATCTCAAAACAATTTATTCACCAGGTCTCTTACTGTTATAATGTGAGTAATCAATTATATAATTCTCTTTCCAAACTCAATCATTTGTAGCACTTGTGTCTTTATCATCTTTTTCTTTTAAAGCTTTACCGATTTCTAGTCAACATTAAGCCTTCTAAAATGACCTCTTTCCTCGGATTCCAAACAAACTTTTTTACTTACTCTTTTGAAACATTCTACAAAACTGACCCTTAATCTCAAATGAGTACACAAGTATAAGCATAACCTTAATGATTAAACTACACTAAACTCCTTTACCTATTCCTACCCAAAGTATCCTTCTGTTTTGTGTTTTTTAAATCTCGGTACTGTACTTAAATTATTAACATCGCCGCAACTTTAATCATGACTGATCTCATTATTGTCTACACTTCAGATTGTTGTCAATGATATTAATAGTAATATCACCAATTAATACTAACATAATACAAGAACAGTAGAAATGAAAAGGGGCCTACAACTGAGTAAGTAATTCAGACAAGAAAGAAGTAGTCAAAATAAAACATAAGTATATCCCTAATACGGCATCAAAAAATTATTAATGACAAACTGTGTCTAAAGATTAGTACATTTTAATCAGGAAACAGGGATACAGAAAACAAAGTGCACAAGATTTGATCTTCGACATGAGCTAATCTAAGTGAAATTGCGGATCTTTAAACATTTCAATCAAAATTAAATCAAACCCAAATCTGAAATTTTCAGATCAAGAAAGGAATACCTGGAAAATGTGAGTGAGCTTCAAAGTGAAACGAAATTGAAGATTTTGGATTCTTCAAAAAATCTAATCCAATCTTATAAGATGTAGAGAAGAAAAAGAAAGTAAGAAAGAAAACAAAGAAGTGTTTGAGATCTGAATTTTTTACAAACTAAATGAGTAATGGAGTGATGGTGAGTGTGGTGAATGAATTTTTCTAGGGTTTTTATTTTTGGATGCAAGAAGAAGGGGAAAAAAATAAATCAAAAAACTCCCTCCAAACGCGCCGAGATTCTCTTTTTTGTCTCAAGTCCACTTATTTTCTTTCTTTACTCTCTTGCATTTCCTTATCTGTGTCTTTCATAATTCAAACAGACGTCAATTTTGGGCACGCTTAAAGTTTAATTTGGACATCCGGGAGTCACATTTTTGCCTGGACAATCACGGTATCATATGTGACACTTTATTCTGGCTATTTCCAAGAGGAGTAGATTGCATTTGTAACGAAGCCTGATATAGGGGCTCCAACATCAATAGAGGGGCTCCAATAATAAGACGAAATAGGAACACTATGAAGTAAAACTCAAAAACCCCTTATCCATAATTCTTATCAAATACCCAAACTATCCTTGATTATTAATCTTAATTACATTAATTAGTTAAGATTAGATTAAGCTAATCATGATTAATTAAACATAATATATTTCTTAATCAATTTTTTGGATCAATTTTTTTTTTTGAATTTGTGTTTGGTGGGAAGAAAAACTTGATGAAATTTAAGAAAATTTTATGGTTTTTTTTTTAAACCCTAGATTTTGATTCAATAAACCATAGTAGCATTTAGATACCTCTAGATTAAACTCTTGAGCTTTTTATGGCACAAATTAGATGAAATCACGATTTGAAAGTTTGATTTTTTGTGATTCAGAGAAAGTTATGGTTGGGTTTCATGTCGGACCCAACCGTAACACCAAGAACACCGAAGAACACCATATTTTCCCAAAATTACGGTTGGGTTTTCAACAAAACCCAACCGTAACTCAAAGAACAATGATGAACACCATCTTTTTCCCAAGTTACGGTTGGGTTTTAAACCAGACCCAACCGTAAGTAGAAGAAAAATAATGAACCCAATTTTTCCCCTAGTTACGGTTGGGTTTTCAACCAGACCCAACCGTAAGTTGAAGAAAATGATGAACAACATTTTTCCCATAGTTACGGTTGGGTTTTAAAGGAAAAACCAACCGTAACTTATCCTTAGGAGAATTGATTTTTTTGGTTAATTTTGAGTTTTAAAAATCAAAATTTTGAAATAATTCAATCATTTTTTCTAGATTGAAGGTAAATTGGGTGTTTGAAACAAAGAAAAAACGAAAAAAACACAAATTAAATAATCTAAATTTGTGTTATCCAGTAGAATTTACGGTTGGGTTTTGGCTTATAACCCAACCGTAACATAATCTGATAATTTTTGTTCTAATTTCAACACAGAGTTACGGTTGGGTTTTGCCTTAAAACCCAACCGTAGCTAGTAGAATTTACGGTTGGGTTTTGACTTATAACCCAACCGTAACAATTCTGATAATTTATGTTCCAATTACAACACATAATTACGGTTGGGTTTTGCCTTAAAACCCAACCGTATCCAGTACAATTTACGGTTGGGTTGGGCTTATAACCCAACCTTAACAGATTCTGTAAATTTTTGTTTGAATTTCAAAACATAGTTACGGTTGGGTTTTGCCTTAAAACCCTACCGTAGACAATTTGTGGTGTTTGTACAAAATGTATTACGGTTGGGTTTAGTAATAGGACCCAACCGTAAATGGTCCTGTTAACTGTTTTTTGATTTTCAATATACTCCAATTTGGGTTTAAAACCCAACTTTGTAACTTATTCCTTCTATTGTAATAGATTTAAAGTAGTACATTAAAGGAAATAAACTATTGGAAACGAAATACAATAGAACATTGGATGATTACACTTAAGCACTTAAAGATAATGGCGAAAATCAAACACCCGACTTGTTTCCATAATACGATAGCAATCTGTATGCTTGAACTCCTCCCCATATTTGATTCTATATTGCTCCATAGCCAACACATGCTGAAAAAAAACAAATCAATTATAAGTTTGAATTTTAGAAATCTCTTTTTAATTAACGATTTATTAATCGACAAACTTACTCTTTCCACACCGTTCTCGTAGGGATTTGCTTCGAATCTAGCTTGCATTTCCAGTTTTAAGTTGTTCATGCATCGATACAACGTCTCAAACCGTCTCTTGATGGCTCTCCACGTAACCCAAGGGTTTACATTCCCATGTAATGCCGCAAACATTCGAAATACACGATTCCACCATTCATCAGTATCTTGACCCTCATGCCAATCTTCTTGTGAAACAACGTTGTTATTGTTTGTTATAGAAGGCTCTATCATAAGCATGCTCTACCATCGTATGCCATGCTCGAACAATTGCAACATCTTCATCATTCGTGTATGTATTTACCATTTTTGGTGGTTGAAAGGGTATGGTGAGAATAATGAGAAAGTGTAGAATTATAATGAGAATGAAAGGGATAGAGAATAATGAGAAAGTGACAAGTAAAGGTTTCCTTTTATAGGGAAAAAGTCACCAACGGTTAGATTTTTGAAAAAAAAAACCCGTTGGAATTGTCTATTTTGAGAGGACGTAAATTCAGACATTTTGAGATTCCCGTAGAATTTACGGTTGGGTTTTGAGGTGAAACCCAACCGTAATTTAGTTGTGGTGTTTCTACAATTTATTTACGGTTGGGTTTAGTAATCGAACCCAACCGTAAAATGATATTTTGAGTGAAATGTAGTTACGGTTTGGTTGAGTAACCGAACCCAACCGTAACTTCTAGTGTTAGTTTTAGTGTATATTTTACGATATTGTTACGGTTGGCTTTTTCCTTGAGACCCAACCGTAAGAAAGTTTGGTGTTTGTTCAATTTTTATTACGGTTGGGTTTAGTAATCGAACCCAACCGTAAATATGATTTTTTTTAGTATGGATTCTAGTTACGGTTGGGTTGAGTCATGGAAGCCAACCGTAAGATAAGTTTTTAAGACAAAATTAGTTATGCTTGGGTTTAGTTCATTTTCTTATCAAATACCATAGTTGTTAAAAACCTTATTTTTAACATTAAAGGAAGAACTAAAGGAAACGAAATACAGTAGATCATTAGATGGTTAAACTTAAACACTTAAACACTTAATCATAACAGCGAAACTCAAGATATAAACTTTGTTCCAAGATACGATAGCAATCTGTATGCTTGAACTCCTTCCCATATTTGATTTTATACTGCGCCCTAGCCATGACATGCTGAAAAAAATAAATCAATTATAAGTTTCATTATTTTAAAAAAAAATTGGGAAGAAAGAACAATTTATTAATTGACACACTTACTCTTTCCACATTGGTTTCGTGGGAAATGCTTCAACTCTCATTTTCATTTCCAGTTTTAGGTTTTCCATTTCTTCATACAACGCCTCAAAGCGTCCCTTGATGTTACTGATCGTCCTCCGATATCTATTCCCGTGTAATGCCACAAACATTTCAAACACACGCTCCCACCAAGAATCGTCCTCCTGACAGTCCATCCAATTTTCATCTATATCAACGTTTCTATTGTTGTTATAGAAGGCTCTCTCGTAAGCGTGGTCTATCATCGTAACCCACCCTCGAACAATTGCAACATCTTCATCATTCGTGTATCGAACCATTTTAAATGGTTGAAAGGGTATGGCGAGAATGAGTTGGAAAGTCTAGAATTATAATGAGAATGAAAGGGATAGAGAATAATGAGAATTATAAAAGGAAATGTTTCCTTTTATAGGGAAAAAATTCCCAACGGCTAGATTTTGAAAAAAATAATCGTTGGAATTGTAATTTTTTTGTGACTATTGAGTGATAATTTACGGTTGGGTTTTGCATTAAAACCCAACCGTAATATCCTAGTGATTTTTGTGCAAATTATATTACGGTTGGGTTTTGGCTTAGAACCCAACCGTAATTTTTAGTGTTAGTTTAAGTGCGATGATCATTTACGGTTGGGTTATATAATGTAACCTAACCGTAACAAATATGTTATTTTATTGCAAATTATATTACGGTTGGGTTTAATTATCTTACCCAACCGTAAACATAAGTTTTTAATTGGAAATTTATTTACGGTTGGGTTGTTTCTTGAAACCCAACCGTAAATGATCATCTTCGTTTCATATATTCTTCATTTTTTATGGTTAAATCAATCTTGTATTTGTTTTGTGTTGGTAGGAAAAGTGGAAGAGAGATAAGAAAGTTTTAACCCAAAATTTTGAAAACACCAAAATGAGTAATTCTAGTGGCAAATTTATGGAGGGTGAATCCTTGTATGATTGCCAAACTAAATTCTACATACCCATTGAGGGAAACCCAACTATGTATGATTATTTGGATGGTAGAGAGGTTTTAAGTGTAAGTTGTGATGGTGAAACTAAAGCAAATGGAGATATTAGTCGTCAAAGTGAAGATACAACTGCTGAGAATAGTCAGGTATGATTCTAACTTAAACTCTTTTTCATTTTTTGCAGGTATTTAAGGAACTGAAGTGCATAAATTTTTTTTTTTTTGTTACAACAGTATAGTTACGGTTGGTTTTTCTCAAGAAACCCAACCGTAAGTATCCATTTGTGTTTCTGAAAAGTACAGTTTTACAGTTTTTCGGTTGGGTGTTTACCACAAACCCAACCGTAACTTATTACGTGCATGGGTATTTACTGCACTTGTTACGGTTGGGTTTTGGCTGCAAACCCAACCGTAACATTGGGTTGACTTTTTTTCCCTGTATTACGGTTGGGTATGACGATATTACGGTTGGGTATGACGCTATTACGGTTGGGTCCGATGCTTCTAACCCAACCGTAAACTTATTGGTTTTAGTGTTTTTTCTGACGCTTGGCCTTGATCTTTTTTGTTCAGGTTACGGTTGTACCTCAACCAATGTATGATCAGCCTCCTCCAAATGATATTGAAACTATAGATACTACGGATCACTATTTGAACGACCTGGTAGGTTATAGATAAGTTGTTAATCCCTATCGACAATTGTCATAATGTCATTTTTTTTCACCTAACTTTATGTTTTTGGACCATGTAGACATGGGATAAAAAAGAAGATGCAAAGAAGTGGGCTACAGAACATGGGAAACTCATCATATGTGTGATTGTTTGTAACAACCAACAAAAACACAACCGCTTTCAAATAGTTTGTGAGTGTAGTGGACAATACACAAGACATGCAAAGAAGGGTACTGAGTATGTACCAAAGACGAAGATCATACGAAAAACTTACACTAAGAAGACGGGATGTCCTTTCAAACTTCAATTTCATAAGAACAACGAGAATAAGTGGTTCTTGTCTACAGTTGTATGCGGTCGTCACAACTACCTACCACCAGAGACTTTGTTAACGCATCCTTCTATGGCCCGGCTTACCAAGGAAGAAAAGCTCATCGTAAACGATATGACGGATAAGCGTTTGAAACCCAGTGATATACTCGGGCACTTGAAGAAAATAAACTCAAATAATGTGTCTACGTTGGAGACAATCTACAACGGCAAAGCCAAGTTGAAGCGTGAGAAATGGGAAGAAAGGGACCCGATCCAACAACTTTTGTACTTGGGGGAGACAAAAAACTACACCATGTTTCACGAAGAAGATGAAAATAAAGAAATTAAGCATATTATATTGGCTCATCCCGAGTTTATAAAGTTAGCACGGTGCTCCCATCAAGTGCTTATGATGGATTGCACGTACAAAACTAACAAGTATGAGCTCCCGGTATTGAATGTTGTAGGGCAAACTTCTACCAAGTCCCCGTTTAGTGTTGCCTTTTGCTTCTTGAGAAACGAGCTCCAAGATAACTATGTGTGGGCATTGGAACAAATTAAATTATTCTACGTTGAAGGTTATACCCCTAAGGTAATTATCACCGACAAAGAACAAGGCTTGATGAATGCCATTGCAAGGGTATTCCCAGATGCTCATCATCTTCTTTGCACGTTCCACTTGTGGAATAATATTCAAACCAAGTGCAAAACGATTATTCGGCCAACAAAGAGAAGCGAGATGGAGAGAATTAATAAATTGCCGGTATCAGAACAAGAAGCGGCCAAAGAAAAATTCAAGGAGGATGACAAGTTGGCGGAACTAAAATGGGCTAGTTTCCAAACTGAATGGGATGCTTTGACATGGTCTATCACCAAGGAAGACTATGAAGAAAATGTTCGTATGTTATGCTTGCATTGGAGTAATTATCCAAAAGTTGTGAACTATTTGATGGACAATTGGTTGAATCCTCACAAAGAGAAGTTTGTAGCGGCGTTCACAAACCAATATAGGCACTTTGACAACCAAGCTACAAGTACTGTGGAGTCATCTCACAACAGAATGAAGAAGAAGCTTCATAATTGTGATGGTGGGTTTGTTACGGTCTTCGAAGCGATGCACGATTATTTTGTCCATGACCTTGACAGAGTTAAGGAATCTTTTGAAAAAAGCCTTTCTAGAAAACACGTCAGCTATAAAGACGAACCATTGCTCCGAAGTATTTTTTATAAGGTGTCCCATTGTGCTATTGAGAAGATAATGTACGAAATAAAGCACTATAGATTGGGCAACTTACACGGAGAAGAAGAGTGTGTTTGTCCTAACATGTCAAGTTTGGGACTTCCCTGCCGGCATATGATGCCCAAGTACGAAGAAGACGGTGTGATCCCAATTCAAGATATTGATCCGTTTTGGCAACAATTGTCTTTCGATGAACCCATCGTCGAGCAAGATTTTGGTGCATCGTTTGCCGACACCCACGTTGGAAAGGCTATAGCCAAGAAATACGATACATTAAATAAGGCGCAAAGGTAAATTTGGTTGACAAACTTGAGTTACTTCGTGTTTCCGCACATAAGGTACTCTGTCAAGGAACCAATTAGAGGGAAGAGAAAAGGTAGGCCTTCTACCAAAGAATCGAGGGCCGTGGGACGGAAAAAAACTAGGGAATTGCATGAAGAATCAAAGAAAAGAAACCCTTGTGCATTTGAGCATTTGCAAAATGAATATGAAGCAGAGGATGAGAAGGAGGACGATGCTCAACAAAAAATAAGTCGAACGGAACAAGGGGGACCAAGTGTAGTAGATATTAAAGGAAAAGGTCCCGCGGTTCCCACTCAAGATAGTTCAACAATTGAACTTGGTGCCAAGGGAAAAGTTCCTCCACACCCAAACTCAATAAGAGTAAGTATGAAGGAATTAGCAAGAAGAAAAAAAAGAGTTAGTATGAAAGAATTAGCAAGAAGAAAAGAAAAACTTAAAAGCAATACATTAGTGGTTGAAGAGCCATATACGATCCGGATTGCAAGAGGATTGATGCAATTTCCATCTAACTATTCAAGAAATGAGAATGGCAAAATCGTCCGAACCGAGCAAATTATTTATGAAAATTATATGTCATCGTTCCCAGCTTTTTTTCGTCCATACATAAAGGCCACCGACGATGTTGCCGGTGATGGTAATTGTGGATACCATGTATTCATCGAACAAGTTGGACCATTTAGCGGAGCAGCAGGGTTGGGTATGTACGAAGTAACTTTTGTAAGGCATAAGTCAGCGGTTGAACTACGCTCTTACCCGGATATATACAAGCCAATGATGTGTGCATATAGAGATGAACAGTCGTTGTTAAACGAGAAGTTCATTGCTCTCGAAAGGCGTTTAATAGGCAATAAGAATTGCACTAGTGAGTATTGGATGAGCATGCCAATATGTGGCCAAATCCTTGCCAACGCTTTTAATTGCGTCATCCATTATATCTCAAATGGATATTGTTTAACATTTGCACCAACAAGATCAGCATTTGTCGAACAATTGGCAAATAGAAGATGTGTGATTGGGCTGGTGCAGAACTGCCATTTTGTTGGTCTAAAGTTGAAAGAAGGAAGTCCATTACCCCCTTTACAGGATGGGTACGACGGTGATATCGCCAAGTCTTGGTGTCACAGATTCAAGCACAATTTTGAACTCTGGAAGGCATTAAAACCCTCACCGACATTTCAATTCATATCATTTGTTTCTGAGTCGGAGTCAGAATGTTAATATGTATGTTGGAGGAATCATAATATGAATATAGTTTTTTGGAATATAAAAATTTGTACTATCATATGTGTTACTACAAAATGTTTCCAGGTTTACGGTTGGGTTTTTAGTAAAAACCCAACCGTAAACTAGTCACTGAACAATTATAATAATATTACGGTTGGGTTTTGAGTGAAAACCCAACCGTAAACCCTCCAGTTTAAATTCACTCAGGTTTACGGTTGGGTTTGTACTCAAAACCCAACCGTAAACGTGTCACTTTTACGGTTGGTTTGTGAGTACAAACCCAACCGTAAACCTGGATGAATTTAAACTGGAAGGTTTACGGTTGGGTTTGCACTCAAAACCCAACCGTAATATTATTATAATTAACTTTTTTTTGGAATTTCAATTCACTCAAAACTGGGTTCAAAACACAAATTTATGTAAACATCAAATTTTTGACCACATTACAACCCATGAAATCATTAAAGTAACCTGGGTACAATTGAAATTAACACTAAAAAACCCAAATGGCATTACAAAATAACTAATAAATAGGTTTGCGAGTGAGCAAAAAGTCTTTTAGGATGTGATAATGAGGTAGGTATAAAAAGGGCCATATTTTCCATCTCCTCCATTCCTCAAGAGATCTCTGTAACACCTCATCATCGGTTTCACCCCTAAGTCGTAGTTGACCAATAATACGAACTAATGCCATAAATTCTTCTACTTATCGGTGTATAGTGTTATATCGACAAATCAACTTGACGTGATCACGGTTATAAGGGTTGCCGGTTTCAGAATAAAAGTTTTCATGGATTGTTTGCCAATAACTCGGACTCGTTATACCACTTTGCCTTCTTTCTTCTCCTCTTTTTGGAAAACATAATACATAGTTGCGGCAAATACATAAATCTTCTTCCAAAGAAAAATCTGGATTTTTAATGCCAGGTTGACCCATGTTCCACTATGTTGGAGATGATTGTTGTAACATAAAGGTTTATTTTTTGAAAAAAATGGATGGAAAGGATATGTACTCAACTATTCCACTTATAAACCAGAAGTATAACGGTTATATTTTGAAAAATGGGTCGTACAAGGTTTGAACGGCTCTATTTGAAAACCCAAAAAAAATATAATTCAAAAACGACCCAAAACTTTCCACAAATAGAATTTACGGTTGGGGTTTGAAAATAACCCAACCGTAATATCATAGGGGAATTATGTTTTAAGGTCATAAACCTTACGGTTGGGTTTTCAGCCAAAACCCAACCGTAACTGATGTTTTTACCTTGAGTTTTAAGGTCAAATTTGGGTTTCAAAATCAAAAATTTGAACTTATTCAATCATTTTAACTAGATTGAAGGTAAATTGGGTCATTCAAACAAAGAAAAAACGAAAAACAAACAAATTAGAGAATCAAAATTAAAGTTATCCAGTAGAATTTACGGTTGGGTTCTTGCTGAAAACCCAACCGTAATATCCTAGGGAATTTATGTGTTGAGGTCATAAATGTTACGGTTGGGTTTTCAGCCAAAACCCAACCGTAACATTATTCTTTCATATATACGGTTGGGTTTTCATCAAAAACCCAACCGTAAAACTGTAGTATAAAAATGTGACAGTTTTACGGTTGGGTTTTGGCTAGAGACCCAACCGTAAACCTGTCTTATTTTTCATTTTGCCAGTTTTACGGTTGGGTGTATTTCTGATACCCAACCGTAACACTAATGTGACTGGGTATTTTTACCGGAAAAATATAAGTTTTTTGGTTTCCAACTTCAAATAACTGGTAACTAAATTTTGGCGACTGATTTTTCATTTCACGTCCAAGTTAAATTCAAATTTCAAATCTAACTTCACAACTAATTCACACATACGTTAAACTTTGTTGTCCATAGACATAGAGTTAGGGAGAAAGAGGAGGGGTAGGTCGATGACTTTGACGAGCTCTTTTTTTGCTCCTAACATTACGATGAGCAGCACCGCCACGAGTACGAGCTCCAACACGACCGCCTCGAGTACGAGCACCACGTTGAGCATCCCCGGCTTCATCATGTGTCTCTTCATCCGATGCTTGGGGCTCTCTCCTAGTAGTACTCGCATCTGTAGTCGCGCCTCTTGTACTGGGTCTACTCCTCTTTAAAGTCCGCTGCACATCCTCAACTTCATGATGAACCTCCCTAATCAAAGCTTGGACTTGGTCACGCGTCCTCACATCAATTGTGCTTAGGCATGGATTAATAGAGTCCGCCAATGCAACGGCTTTCTTTTTCTATTCACATATGGAAATTAAAGTAGGATCAGTGTTTAATAATAAATCTTAAAAACATTAATACCAAAAATAATGTACGTACCAAATTGAAATATGCCTTCTTCCAGAAACCATCTCCTGTGTTGATTGCCAGAGTCTCCGGATCATTGTTGATGATAGTTGGATGACCAAAATGGCGATACCAATCCAAGTAATCTCCTGCAGCCTCTTTTGTGCCCGGAGAGAGAGTTAACTCATTCCTTTGGACTTGGTATTTCGGATCATTGCGGTTATTCCAAACCGCGACTGAAGGCGTTGGCTCATAGTTTAACACGATGTTTGGCCCTTCGATCATCGACCCATTCACACACAATTTAAACATTTCCAGTGTAACCGTTGTTTGGACGTATCCATATTGGCGGAGAGTTCGCCGGGGGTTGGACATCACGTACCCAAACGGATGGTACAAAGGGCCGTTGTAGCCTGCCACGTCCGACAATCGTCGTAAATCTTCAACATGTCCATCGCCTATGCTTATGTTCACATAAGGATCGAAATAACATCTTCGACCGAGAAAGCATCAATTTCTTTTCTCATCTTTGCTATGAGCACTTCTTTATATTTTGCCTGCGTCCCGGTGAAGACGAATTTCTTTCCCGTAGGTCCATTAACATCAACGCTTGTTTGAGGAGCCAGTCTGGGAAAGTGATCGTATACCCATGCCTATAAAGATAATTAATATTAATATAAGAAAATGAGAAAAAAATAAATTAAAATTGAACATTCAAATTCAAACAATAAATTACCTGAAGCAGACCGGTATTACCGGCAATCTCAGTTCCCCTGACCCTCGAAGCTTTTCGAAGGTTAGCAAGTAGGTAGGCCAGGGTGGCAGTTCCCCACGAGTACTGATGGGTCATCCCGAGATCACCCTGAAGCCATTGTAGATACTGGACGTTCACCCTGTTGCCCGAGTTGTCACCAAAGAAGATGGTGCCGAGCATATATAGCAGATAAGCTCTGGCTGTTCGAATGTCTCTGGTGTCATCTATGACGACCCCAGCCATTTCCAACTTCACGGTCCCTCCAAACTTCTCCCGTAGTGACCGCAGCAATATTTTCTTGCTCATGGATTGAACTTTCTTCTTTGGCATCCCCGGTTTATCTCCAGTCACCAATTTAAATTCCGATTCAGCTTCGGTCTTCTCCCATCCAAGTGTTTCTTTGACAAGTGCATAAATATCACTCCAGGACATGTTGTTGTCAAAACCCTCAAACACAGATTTACCTTCCACCTCCAGCCCTAGAATTGAGTGGACATCATCCGGCGTTATAGTTATTTCGCCGAATGGGAGATGAAACGTATCGGTCTCAGGCCAATAACGTTCCCTGAAGGCTGCGCAGACGACGCTGACATACTCCCACATTGAATTTGTAATTCCGGGAGCTAACCCGGTACCATTTACAAGAATTTGTACAGCCGTACATTCTTCAGTTAAGGGCCAATGTTGTGCCCTTTGACGAACCAATTTCTTGATCACCTGTGTATGATCCTACAAAGAATAAAAACAAATTTGTTTTACTTACAAAAGTTAACAAACCAAAATTTAACAGAATAAGAGAAGTGATTAGAATAATACCTTGGTCGCTGCAACTTTGGCAGCCCATGAATGGGGATAACCAAATAATATTGCTGATTTGTCTGGGGCCTCACCCCATAGTCCTCCATTCCTCCTCTTAGGCCACAGTTGAGGTTCAGCCTTTTCTTTGGGAATTTCTTTGGCAACCACCCTTTTCTTTGCCTTTTCTTTTCTAATTTCTTTACCTTTGCCTTGAGGGACATGTTGTTCTCTGTCCCCCTCTTCTTCTTCTACTTGTTGCTCTTGTGGTGGTTCTTTAATCACAAGAGAACCTCTGGGTGTTGGTAGATCACCCAAGCCTTGGAACACATTATATTCCTCTTCTGCAATTTGAGGATCACTACCAGCACCTACCTCAAAAGAGGGATTATGGGTCTTGCTCACGCCTCTCATCTCAACCCCTAAATGCTTTCCGTGGCGAGGGGTTGGAGTGTGAGAAATAGGTGTTAAATTATTACCCCTTTTATTCTTCCTACAACACACAACCAATACAAGTTAGATAATTTCCAAGCAATTCAACTTCAAGTAAAAAAAAATTGACTACACAACAAAAATTTACGGTTGGGTTTTTGAGAATAACCCAACCGTAAATGTTCTTCCATATGTTACGCTTAGGTTTTAACAAAAACCCAACCGTAACTTACATGTAACTGACTTGCATATCATTTTTACGGTTGGGTTTTTCTTAAAACCCAACCGTAATACAAAAACATAAATTTTAATGTGCGCAAATATTACGGTTGGTTTATTCTCAAAACCCAACCGTAAACTATAAAAAAAAAATTGTCCATATGTTACGGTTAGGTTTTAAGAAAAACCCAACCGTAATACTCTAACAAAATTTTTATGCAAGCTAGTGTTACGGTTGGGATTTTCTCAAAACCCAACAGTAGAATGGTTTTCAAAAAATGGCGCAAATTACGTACGGTTGGGTTATCTATTGAAACCCAACCGTAAAATCCTAAACTATTCATCTTCCTCCTTTTCATTTACGGCTGGGTTTTCAAAATAACCCAACCGTAATACTCAAGAACATGAAATATTACGGTTGGGTTTTGACACGGACCCAACCGTAATATTGAATGTGTCCATCATTTTTTCCTTAAAAACATGATCAAAAATGCGAATAAATCAATTACAAGTTCTAAGAATACATGGGTTTTCTACAATACCTTAGATACACCATTGTTGGATTTTTCTCTGCTTGATTTTACGAACGGTTATCGATTTCTTGTTGACTCTCTTGATTAGGTTGAAAGGAGAAGGGTTCATTGCCATCACTACTACCTTGAATGCTTTTATTATGGTTCTTCATCTCGAATTGTTTTGTTGATTTTAATCGACGATGAATTTTACGAATCGGCGATGAATTTAGATGGGTTACGGTTGGCTTTTTCTTTGGTTTAGTTTTTGAAAGTTATGAAAAATGTTAAGAATGTTTATGTTTAAATAGGTATAAGGGTAAAATAGACATTCCAACCGTAAATATTTTTACAAATCTTTTTTTGGAATTTCAATTCACTCTAAATTGGGTTTAAAACACAAAATTTATCCCAGATTCACCAATGTTCCACTATGTTATAATACTAGTTTTGTTGGACATGATTGTCATATTGGCGAGTTTTTTCATATTGCAGCAATAACTTGCTTTTTAATTTGCTTGGTTTCCAATATCAAATATTTGTAAATAAAACATGATCTTGACAAATTTAAATAGAAAATCTTTTTCATACATTCACATTAAAGTTGGAATTCCCCCACAAAAGAAAATAAATCTTAGTTTGACGCAACTGTTATAATAAACATAGAGTTATTGCAGGTTCTTCAGTTCTTCGTCACTGGTGGTTCAACTTCATCATTCTCCAAATCAATAATAATAGGTGGTTCAACTTCATCATTCTCCAAATCAATAATAATAGGTGGCTGAACTAACTTTGGCACCAAATCAATTACCCTTGGTGGATCAACAACTCCACCAGCTTTAGGTTGAATCCTGACGAGTCGACTCAAACCATGAGGATGTCCTCGCACTCTGACACTTTGATACTGATCATCAAAAGATGGATTATGTGTTTTACCCCTCTTATTCTTCCTACAACACACAACCAATACAAGTTAGATAATTTCCAAGCAAATCAACTTCAACAAAATAAATATTCACTACACAGGAAGATTTACGGTTGGGTTTTTCTCAAAACCTAACCGTAACTTTTATCCCATATTTTACGGTTAGGTTTTGACACAAACCCAACCGTAACACACATGTAGCTGATTTGCACATCATTTTTACGGTTGGGTTTTGCTTAAAACCCAACCGTAATACAGAAACAATAAATTTAATGTGCTGATATGTTACGGTTGGGTTATTGAGAATAACCCAACCGTAACATATCAGTACAAAATATAGTCCATATGTTACGGTTAGGTTTTAAGAAAAAACCCAACCGTAATACTCTAACACATTTTTATGAACGCTAGTGTTACGGTTGGGATTTTCTCAAAACCCAACCGTAGAATGTTTTTTAAAAAAGGGCGCAATACATTAGTTACGGTTGGGTTATCTATTGAAACCCAACCGTAACATCCTGAACTATTCATCTTCTTCCCTTGGATTTACGGTTGGGTATTGAAAATAACCCAACCGTAATACTCAAGAACACGAAATGTTACGGTTGGGTTTTGACACGGACCCAACCGTAATATCAACTGTGTCCAACATTTTTTCCCCAAAAACATGATCAAACATGCGAATAAATCAATTACAAGTTCTAAGAATAACATGGGTTTTTTTCAATACCTTAGATACACCATTGTTGGATTTTTCTGTGCTTCATTTTGCTTTTCACTATCGATTTCTTGTTGAATCTCTTGATTAGGTTGAAAGGAAAAGTGTTCATTGCCATCACTACTACCTTGAATGCCTTTAGTATGATTTTTCATCTAGAATTGTTGTGTTGATTTTAATCGACGATGAATTTGCGAATCGGCGATGAATTGTGATGGATTACGATTGGGTTTTTCTTTAATTTAGTTTTAAAAAGTTTTGAAAAATTATGGGAGAAATTAAAAGAGTTTAGGTTTTAATTAGTATAAGGGTAAAATGGACATTTAACTTTACCCCCCTAGGACATCCCTTATCGTAAAATTGGGTCACCTTGGCTCAACTAGGAGCCCCTCTATTGATGTTGGAGCCCCTATATCAGGCTTCTTTGTAATAACTCTGGCAATGATACTCCCTATTCTTGAAGATATGATATTATTTTGATAATGTTAAACAGTGTCGGACTTAGTGTTCACACCAGATTTTGGTATCAACTTTAGATGTTGACACCAGATTTTAGTATCAACTTTAGATGTTGACACCACTACGACCATCATCACCATTCTACCACCACCACCCTTAGCACCACCACCACCACTATTCTACCACCCATTCTACCACCACCACCACCACCCTTAGCACCACCACCATTCTACCACCACCACCACCATTCTACCACCACTAGCACCACCACTAACACCACCACCACCACCGTTCTACCACCACTAGCACCACCGCCACCACCACGCTTAGCACCACCACCACGCCACCACCGTCATTATACCACCACTAACACCACCACCACCACCACCACCACCATTCTACCACTAACACCATCACCATTCTATCACCACCACCACTATTCTAGCACCACCACGACCACGACCATTCTACCACTAACACCACCACCACCACCATTACTAGCCAAGTTGGAGTGGTAGTGAATGGTGATGGTGGTGAAGTGATAAAGAAATGAATGTGTTATTTTTTTAAATAAAATAAAATGTTATATGTGATAGATAAGGAAAAAATTAAATAAGTGAGGGTATTAAGGTAATCTAATTTTAAGTGGATAAGGTTTCTAGAAGGTGGAGGGTATATTTATTTTGTGTAGGGGTATTTGTGAAGAGATTTATTTTTAGGGGTATTTAATTAATGTACCATTTTATCAAGCCAGGTGGCATGGCAAATTAGCCGTTAGAACTATTAATGGATACTCATTACGGGTCTGGGTCCTAAGATTGGACCTATTAACAATATTAGTACCCGACAGATAGAACGGTTAGGAACCAATAAGCTTTCGGGTCCTAAAGGATAATACTCGTCGGGTACACACCAATGTTGTTTTTTTTATAATTTTTACTTAAAATTTTAAGTTTTCCACTAGTTTTATTTGGATTTGTTTTCATTTTCTTCATAGATTTAATTTATAATTAGAACATTCATATAGATATATCAATAGTTTTATATGAAAATTTAGATTCAAACCAATATGGAGAAGATAAAATAAACTTATTAAAAAATATAATTGATTTCAAAGACACAATAACTACTCGGACTCGACATGTATTTAAGTTTTTAATTGGGTTCAGTTCTGAGCCCATTAAATTAGAAACCGGACCCGGACCCATTGGCACCCCTACTAGTCGCGCCACTGTGGAAAAGTTAGTAAGCGTCATAGATTATATTGAACGTCCACAACTTTATCGCTCGATAAATCCAGGTCTCCACCGACCAACTGCTCGATAGAATTTAGGTCTCCACTAACCAACTCTTATTCTCATATAAATACCTCATTTTCCTTCACAAATATTTCACAATCTCCTCCAAAAATGTTTCTCTAAAATTTATCTCTAGAGTTTTACTCTAAAAATTCATCTGCCACAATTAAATTTTTAAGGAATAAAAGAAACAGAAAATTGCAAGCATCATTAGACTGAAATTAGAATAAAGACATGGAGTTCCAAAACGTTAGACAACAAATGGACGCTAGTGTACTCCAAAACCATATATTTGGCTATCAAGAGAGAAATCAATATATCAAGTTTAAAGGTGAGTGGAGTGAGTTGGGTATGGTGTATGCGTGGCTCTCTCCTGCAGTTAAAGATATAGTTCGAAGATATCCTTGGTAGTTGTTGATACCTGAAAAATGATTGCCCATTAATAAGGGAAGTCACCTCTATTAGCTGGGATTGAAGTCGTGATTATCTATAGGCTTGGGGACTAAGCCTAAGCTCTTATAAGAAATATCCATAAGAATACAAGGATAAAGAAGGAATAACGGAGAATGCTAAGGATAAGATTGAGAATGGCACTTTGATAATACTAGGGGATTTGAGAGGATATATGTTACAAGGAGGTAAAGAAGAAAGGTATATAAAAGGAATAGGAATAGTACTAAGGAAGGGGCTCTTTTTCTCTCTCTGATTGGGGAATTGGGTCTGTTGTGGGTGGAAGGAGGCTCTCACTAGTTACTTACTTTTGACCCTAAAACATTTGGCGACCACAGTGGGAGTCTACTCTCTAACCCAGCAGCTCAATTCCCTTGAGCTTCTCTTTCTCATCCCGCGTCTCCTCTTTCCCCTTTTCACGCTTTACTAAATCACCTCAAACCACATCCGCGTTATCACCTTCGCGTTTTCCATGGTCGTTTCACTGCATCATCACTTCTTAAACTTCATCATCACTTGTTCCCCTCTTTCAAAAACCCTCATCTGCTGTTTTTTATACTCACTTTCAAGACTCTGCATCTACCATAGCCGCTCATCACCTCTGTACTTAGTGATTAGAGCGATAAGAAATAAACAAAAAAAAAGTGTTGTGAATTGGCAGAGAAGAATCGATAAAACTCATCATCAACAGCCGCATCTGCAGAGAAACTCACCAACAATCGGTTAAAAAAGATAAGTTTAATCCATCTCAATGATTATATTTCAATTACAATTGTCAAATCTTTGGTTTGAAATCGATTTTTAGAAAAATAATCTTAGGGTTTTGAAAACCCAAATCGACGATTTCATCAAAAATTTCTTGACAAATTTATGATCGGAGCTTAGATTTGTAAATATCTCATTTCAATCTTGCTTCCGAGATCAAAATCTCGAAAAAATTTAAGAAATTTTTTCTAGGGTTTCTTAATCGAAAATCATGAAATCTCTATCTTTAATCCCGGTTATAAATCGATTTTCAGATTCATAATCAGTGCAGCTGAACCTTTATTACCCATAATTTTGATTTGATTTTTATCGAATTTTCGATCTCATATTGATATTAAACCTGCTCAATCAAAATTTAATTTAGTTGTTTATAAAAACATAGCAGATATTATTTGATCGCAGGGTTTGAGCTATATATTTAATCAAAAGCTATCTCTATTTCATTCTCACTTTGTATCAGCTACATAACCTCAAGTTATGGTGGGTATAGTTGAATCACAATGAAGCAGAACTGAAGTGTATCAAGTGTTCTCATCTCTGTATGTGAAAAGATTGTTAAAGACGTTGGATAATCCCTGAACAACTAGAGTTAAATTCTCTAAAAGGCAATAACAAGCCCTAAAATAGATAAGTGTCCACTATCTTTTTCAAAAAAAAAATTATTGCTATATGCATTGCACACCTTGAACAATGGTTTATCTTAAGCGTGATTTTTGATTGTCATATGTGAATAATTGAACCATGAACTCTCTTTATTTCCTAAAGCATGAGCTTAATATCGTATAATTGCAATGAAATCCTGCTTGAATGCTAGGGAAAATTAAGTTATCTTAATAAGTCATGAGCGTCAATACCTCACTTCAGCTAAGAGCATGTTGAATCATAACTTAAATAATCTCAGATTTGTACCATCTTTAGTCTTTGCATATTGGTTGTGAATGTTAATATTTGGAGCTTATATGAATCTTTATGCTCAACTGACACGATAAATTAGTTGTGTAAATGGCTCTACTTGTAACTGAAGACATCATAAGTCATCTTTTGAGCTTCATCCGTGCTTCATGAACTGGATGTTTTAATTCACCTAATTGCTATCCTATCCTGATTGGAATCTCTTAAGTATTTGTTGAACTTTAGTTGATCAGGTTGACAATAAACTTTTGTTTCTGATTGCATCGGAATGACATTTAATATTATACATCCTGAACTTGAATATCATTTGTACGATCTTACAATAGATGTGTTGAACACGCACGATCTCGTCCAGAGCATGATAACTATAAATTTCATTTATCCACTAAGAACTACTACAATGCATAAATAGTTGGAGCTAGATAAACATTTAATCTCATTTTTGTAATCTATGTTTTACATTTGCTGTGAACTTTATTGAAATAGTACAACTTAATCTCAGACCTAATAACTCTCAAAAATAAATGAAGGATGCATAATTCCTATATGTCACCCATGAGCTTACATCTGAACTTTTTAGCCTGTCACATGTGGTCTTATAAGTAATTAAGTAGAAGCCAGGAGTAGGCGGCCATCAAAATGATTAGACCCTTCATTATGAGTTCACACACCCATCTCATGCATTTAGATTAAACCAAGAAGCGCGTGGAATGGCGCATACTTATTTATCTATTTGAATTCCATGTCACATACATATGTCATCCAGTTGTATGTATAAATCACCATCTTACCAATCTGACTAAGTATGCATAGAACATCCAAAATCTCGCCTAATTCATATCATCTTGTCTTGAATTTTTTGAAATCCAATAGTGATAATACTGTTAGAATGAGCGAGATATGCAATAAGCTAACACCCGACAACAATGACTGCAGCGTTGGGAACGGCTTAAGCGGTCTCCATATCAGTCCAGATAATTATGACTGTGGCGGTGGGAACGGCTTAAGCGGCTTTCATCCCAGTCCAGATAATTATGACTGCATCGGTGGGAACGGCTTGAGCGGCCTCCATCCTTGTTCACCTAAATATGACTACGGTGGTGGGAACGAATTAAGCGGCCTCCATCCCAGTCCAAGATATGCAACCAAATGGTCACAAGAGCGGCAGAGGGAAAAGCGCCCCTGTTCGATTAAGCCAATTACCTAACACAACTGGTCACAAGAGCGACAGAGGGAAAAGCGCCCATGTTTGACCAAACAACTGAATACAAACGGTCACAAGAGCGGCAGAGGGAAAATCACCCATGTTCGACCAAGCCAATACCCCACATCAAACGGTCACAAGATCGGCAAAGAGAAAAGCGCCCCTGTTTGGCCAAACAACTAAGTACAAACGGTCACAAGAGCGGCAGAAGGCAAAGCACCCCTGTTTGACCAAGCAATTAAGTACAAACCGTCACAAGAGCGACAAAGGTCAGAGCGCCCATGTTTTACCAAACAACTAAGTACAAATGGTCACAAGAGCGACAGAGGGAAAAACGACCTTGTTCGACCAAACAACTAAGTACAAACGGTCACGAACGACAGAGGGAAAATCGCTTTTGTTCGTCAAAGCCAACATCTAACACTAATAAGCACAAAAATCATAACTGTAGGTGGGAATGGCTTAAGCGGACTTCACCATAGTCCAGACAATTATAACTGTGGCGGTGAAAATTACTTAAACGACCTCCATCCCAGTCTAGACAATTATACCCTACTTCTATAGAAGTCAGGGCCACTCACTCCAAAGAGAAATTAGTCGGCCTCGATGCCGAGCGAGATATGAAATGAGTCGGCCTCGATGCCGAGCGAGATGTGAAAGAAACCATCTTCTTCCACAAAGAAGTTGGAGCTACAATACACCTATTCCACAGGGAAATCAGAGCCGCTCTTCCCATAATAAAGGCAGAGCTACCCCTTTCAACATAGAAGTAAAGTCAAACTCAATCGTGTTGTTTTCTTCTTCTTGAAAACAAAAAAAAAGGAAAAAAAATGAATAGCGAACACGCTTTGTCTCCATCATATAAATTATTTCGGTTTGTATCCATCATACAAATTCAAATATAAAATAACAAAAGTCAAAGGACTCAAAGTGTTTTCATAATAAAACGTCCATAGTCATATGCCGAGTTACAATACGCTCCTTCCCCAAAAAAATCAGAGTTATCATGTGTTCCTTCCACAGAGAAGTCAGAGTCGTTCCTTCCATAGTGGAGTATGAGTTACTCATTCCACAGAGAAGTTAGTCACAATACGCTCTTTCTACAGAGAAGTTAGAGTTGCTCATTCCAAAAGCTATGAAATTTTAAATATGAAACGAGCCGAGCGGAATATGACTATGCAATGAGCCGACCTCAACGTTGAGTTAGAAATGAAATAAGCCGGCCTCGATGCCGAGCGAGACACGAAAGGATCCGACCTTGATGTCGAACGAGAAGTCACAACCGCTCCTTCCAAAGAAAAGTAAGAACTACTCCTTCCATAGTGAAGCCAGAGTCGCTCATTCCACAGGGAAGTCAGAGTCGTGCCTTCTATAATGAAAAAAGAATCGCTCCTTCCACACTCAATTATGCTGCTCTTCCACTAAAAAAAAGGGGGTGGGAAGGGAAAGGCAATCGGGCTAGTAATACAAGTTTAAATAAAAAATAAGAAAAGTCAAAGGACTCAAGAGTTTTCATAATGAAACGTCCATAGTCACACGCCGAGTTCATAACATTTCATACGAAAATACACAAAGACATTTAAATCACTAACACCAACTGCTCTTTATAAACTTCTCTACACTGGAGACTGAATGCCAAACCATGCCTCAGAAATTGAAAACCCAAATTAACTTTGGATAACACGATAGCGCGTCATTACCACCCGCTTTCTCAATGTTTAAACTTATATGCCAAAACGTTTCAAAAGGAATGAGTAAGCCTCTCAAAATAATTTTCTGCATTACGAACTATTTGGCATTTAACTCATTCGCATAGTGGTAATACCCTCCGACTAATACAACGATATAATCCTATAATGGTTAGTGCTAACATCAAATACAACTTACGATCCCTAAAAAACTATTCGGTGCATCAACACTAGACAATATGTGTTCGATCGCTAAACCCATAAGAATCACCTTCAACATCACTATAATTATTATAATAGCCCTCCAAACCATGACCTTCATAGTCAAAGAATCAATCTTTGAAAACGCGTTCTACAAAATCAAATTCAACTAGAAGTAAGAAAAACTCATGCTTTTAAACAGTAAAGAGTGTAACCCTATTAGCGCCCTCATTCACAGCTACACGCTATGACAGTTGAACACCAACTTTCTTCTCATATATAAAGCCGCCCTCCGATTGGATGTCACGTCATACATCATGTACCTGCGCCTCACATGGTGTATGCGAATACATTAAACATTAAATTAACCAGGTATGATTTAATTGAACTGATGCAAAAATTTTTTGCTTTTATTCATGGGGACTACACATAGACCCGCTAATTCTATCAGTGTCTTCCGCCTTCATCACACACTATGCTAAGGATACTTCTTTCCTACTTGTGTAAATCTAGCTAACTCGTATTTAAGCGATATACATGTATTGAATAATATTTTATCAACTGGTATGGATGTTGATGAGACTACGACTCCTCAACAGTCAGTGGACTAATGTTAATACCTGAAAAATGACTACCCATTGATAAAGGGAGTCACCTCTATTAACTGGTCTTAAAGTCGTGATTATCTATAGACTTGGGGACTAAGCCCAATATCTTATAAGAAATACCCATAAGAATATAAGGATAAAAAAAGAATAAAGGAGAATGCTAAGAATAGGATTGAGAATAACACTTTGGTAATACTAGGGGATTTGATAGGATATATGTTAGAAGGAAGGTATATAAAAGTAATAGGAATAGTACTAAGGAATGTGCTCTTTTTCTCCCTCTGATTGGGAAATTGGGTCTATTGTGGGTGGGAGGAGGATCTCACTAGTTACTCACTTTTGACCCTAAAACAGTAGCTTTTCTATTTTTAAGGCATAAGAACCATAGGTCTCGAATTGTTCAAGTAATATTAGAATGTTGGTGGAAGACTACAAATACTTTATATTTCAAAGAGTTTGAATGCGGTAAGTTTGTTTGTTATCTAATTCAATTTTTGATTTTTTTTTGGTTTTATATGCAAACTTTAGGATTCACGGAAATTTATATTATGCAAACTTTATAATTCACATAAATTTATATTATGCAAACAAACTATTGATTACACGAAATTTAATTTTAAAATTTTGTTTATAGGAGCTACACTGTTGTACATGTTGGCGGGAATACTATGTGAGGGAAATATGGTTCCATTTGACCAAGGGAAGTGGACAACACTATCGACATGGAAAGAACGCCTTCAATTTGTATTGTGATGATAAGGAAGAAAATGATATTCACAAACATATGCATGTCGGTGGAATAAAAAAGTTTGGGTTGAAGAGTTTCTTACAATGTTATGATCTGAGTGTCAGAGAGAATCCAATTTATGAGAACCCTGATAACTATGATGTGCCAAAAAAATATTTTTTTTCATATGCGTTAGGACAATGTCTTTTTCCAGATGTTATCTCAGTGAAAATTTTTGGTTTTCTCGAAGAGCTTGAAGATTCAGAGTTAGCTCCAAAGTATGACTTTGGGTCTGCAGTGTTATCAGGTTGCACATAGGCCTCAGTGAATGCTTGAGTTTTAAGAAAAATTTGAATTGTTTTTGGGGAACTTGGAGGTAAAAAACTATTTTTTTACACCACTTAATTTTTTTTTTTTTAAAATATTAATTTACTAATTAATTAAATTTTGGCAGTGTTTTCACAATATTGGTGGTATACTTACTTTTGTGTTGGTGAATATGATATACGCAAAAACAATAATGTTTTTCCAATTATAGAGATGTACCAAACTCATAATTGGATGCCCAATCATATTGATGACGGTAAACAATCTACCTAACTCATAGGCTTCAACAAGTGCGCAAAACAAGCCATAATATTGTTATCATGCCAAATATGGATTGTCCAAAGTTCCAAAGTGAAGAGTCTCAAAGGATGTTACACAATTGAAATTAATTCGATCAATGTTTTACAATGATCATTATGGAAAAGGTGTTTAATCATTCAACAAAAGACACTTCCAAGTGGGGACATTTCTTATGAAGTTTACACGGTATTGTTGCAAACTGGTAGATATTGGGAACATGCTGATGAGTTGGTCGTAGAGCCTGTTGATAGGAGTGATTATCTTAATTGGTTTAACACAATTTGCAAGCCTAACATGGATATATAGTCGCAAAATTTGGGTACGATGGATATGCCTTCTTTAGGTAGATTGCCACTTGATGCCGATATTTTTTCTTTCCAACCTCCACCACCAACGCCCGTTGCCTTCGTGTATCCTATTAGTCAGAGAGTTTCATCTTCTTCATCAGCTATGCCACCGTTTGATCGGGAGATGCAGAGTATTGATCCACACGGGGAGACTACCGTAATTCCAATTACTTCTCAAGCTCTCAGTCGAACTTATCCATATTGGAGAGTACAAACTATGCAACAAGAGTGGCAGAATAGGACGAACGACTTGTATTTACGATCACAAAGAATATAAGAATATTATTTGCAGCAGATAACACAAATAATAAACACCATGCATTTTAAAATGCCTACAACAGACTCATCAAGTCGTGCAAGTCAAAGAAGTCCTCGAGGCTGTCAACGAATTCGTACACCATAAATTGTGCAATAAAATTATATGACACATGGTGGCCTTGGTGATGCAGGGGTTCTAGAAACTTCTGGTGGTGGTCCACTATTTTGGAATTTTCATCTTTATACCCCGATTGCTACTACAAGAGGAGCCTTTAGCCTCTATAGGAGTATTACCTCTCTTGGACTTTGAAACTTATTTTAACTTAAGAAGTATCTCAAAACCTAAGCTCATGATTTTAAAGTTTACATCCATAACATAGATATTGAAGAATTTTTTGAGAATCTTTATCTATAACTTGGATTTTCAAAAACTTGAAATAATTTTAGATCTTCTAACAAGGAATTTTATATCTCCTTTAGGAATTTCTAGAAATTTTAATTCACTAACCCCCGATAATATGTTTTTGGGAGTTAGTATAGGTTCCCATAATTACATCTGCCGAGTTCTATCTATATACTCGACCACTGGATTGAAATATCATTTTAACAATCACGTAACATTAGCATTAATTAGTATAACTGGAGTTGTACTTATGTTCCTAGGTTGTGCAATAAAATGACAAGTTATCTAGCCAAATCTGTCTGTAAGTTATGTAATGTTTGGAGAATGATGGCATGAACCTCCAGATAATCTTCTTGTAAATATGGCTATGAATGTATCTTTTACTATTGTCTAATACTAAACTAAAATGAAAAAAATAATAATTTGTTTTCCTGGTACAAAGATAATAATATTTTTCTATAAAGAAAATAACACCTGAAGTATTTTTTTGGACATTTAAGTTTTAGATAAGCGAGGACCAGTGGTTAAACGAGTCTTATCAATTTATCCCCCATTGAAACCCGACAACACAAAATTATGCCCATCGAATCCATGGGGACCAAATGACTGAAGTCAACTCTACTTTGCATGATCTTTTTCCTAATTAATTTTGCTACAGTGTATGCATCACGATGCGTCCTAACATGTTCATTATTCATGATGCGACCTAACATGTTCGTGCAAACATTCATCGTATGCAGTCTTGTTCTAAAGGGAGGGTAGTGGTCCAGTTTGTGTTCCTAATGTCCCCTGAGTCTTGACAACATGTGAAGCCAAAGGTGGTCAAACGCATCAATATTTTACTATTTTTTCAGCCGGAAAAGGAGAATGGCTAAAGACCGGAAGAATAAATCAAAAGTTATCTCTAGTTAGTTGCCTAAACATGTTTATGGCTATAATAATTTGTACGTCGCTATTTCAAGAAGACTTTTAAGCAGTAATACGAAGATTTTGGAAGAAACCTGAGGTTTGAATCCTCCTACTTTCTTACTTGGCGGGAGGGATTGGGTATGCTTAGTAGTTCAAGAAAACACAGTTGGTTTTGGTAGTTAAGTTTTGTACATGTCTGTTCCTCTATCAAAATTACTACTAGCTCTTACTAATAATAACACAACTAAAGTAATCATCAAAGAATTGAAACAACTAAAACAACTCCACTCAAAAATCATTCAAAATTCTCTTCATAATCAAAACTATTGGATTTCATTTCTAATCCAACAATGTACTCAAATTCGTGCTCCAATCTCTTACACTCATCTCATCTTTCTTTCGATTCCAAACCCAAATGTATTTGTCTTCACTTCCGTTCTCAAATTCTACTCTCAGTTGGGTCCACAGTACCACCATCGTATTTTCTCTCTATTTTATCATATTCGGCGAAACTGTTTAAAACCTGATGCTTCCGTATACCCAATTTTGATCAAATCCTGTGGTAAAGACTCCATTAGTTTTCTACATTGTCATGTTTTCAAACTGGGTTTTGCTTCCGATTCGTTTGTACGTAATGCTGTAATGGATATGTATGGTAAATATGGATTTATTTGTTCTGCGCGACAGGTGTTTGATGAGATGTCTGAGAGAAAGATTGCTGATTGGAATTCAATGATTTCTGGGTATTGGAAATGGGGTTACCAAAATGAAGCTTCTTGTTTGTTTGAATTAATGCCGGATAAGAATGTGATTTCCTGGACTGCTATGGTTTCTGGGTATTGTAAATCCGCCGATTTGGAGAATGCAAGAAGGGTTTTCAGGGAGATGCCCGAGAAAAGTGTTGTTTCTTGGAATGCTATGCTTTCGGGTTATATACAAAATGGATTTGTGGAAGAGGGCTTGAATTTGTTTAGAGAGATGATGGATGTCACTGATATTAAACCAGATGAAACAACATGGGTTACAATTATTTCTTCTTGTGCAGCAAAGGGCGATCCTGAACTTGCTAAGTCGCTAGTGAGTTTAATTGATAGTAGGAAGATTAATCATAATTGCTTTATCAAAACGGCTTTAATTGACATGTATGCAAAATGCGGGAGTCTTGAAACTGCAAGAAGAATATTTGATGATATGGGATCTCAACGTAATTTGGTGTCTTGGAATGCAATGATGTCAGCTTATACAAAGAACACTGATTTAGCGTCAGCAAGGGAAGTTTTCAATAAGATGCCTGAAAAGAATGTTGTTTCGTGGAACTCTTTGATTTCGGGTTATGCTCAAAATGGACAATCTTCCATGGCGATTGAGCTGTTCAAAGAAATGTTGCAAACAGATAAGTTGAAACCTGACGAGGTTACAATGGTTAGTGTAATTTCAGCATGTGGACATTTAGGTGCTTTAGAATTAGGTAAAAGGGTCATCAGTTTTTGTAGGGAACACCAGATTAGGCTGAGCATTTCCGGATATAATTCTGTGATATCAATGTACTCAAGATGTGGAAGCATAGAAGATGCAAAGAAGACATTCCAAGAAATGCCAAAAAGAGATGTAGTTTCGTACAATTCACTAATTGCGGGGTTTGCTTTTCTTGGGAATGGAATCAAAGCCTTTGACTTAATTTTGAAGATGAAAGAGGAAGGTATTGAACCAGATGGAATTACATTCATGGTAGTCTTAACCGCATGTAGTCATGCAGGGTTATCAAAAGAAGGTCGAGAGCTTTTCAAGTCGATCAGAAATCCAGCAGTTGATCATTATGCTTGTATGGTAGATCTATTAGGTCGAATAGGTGAACTAGATGAAGCAAAAAAGCTAGTAGATGAAATGCCAATGAAGCCGCACGCAGGAGTTTATGGAGCTCTTCTAAATGCGTGTAGGCTTCACAAACGAGTTGAGATTGGAGAACTCGCTGCATATGAACTTTTCGAGCTAGAACCAGAAAATTCTGGTAACTATGTGTTACTCTCAAACATTTATGCATCAATGGGGAGGTGGGAAGATGTGGAAAAGATTCGAGAGTTGATGAAAAAGAAAGGTGTAACGAAAACAACTGGGTGGAGTTGGGTCGAATATGAGGGAAACGTTCATAGATTTATAGCAGGAGATAGAGGTCACAAGTATTCAGAAGAGATTTATTATCTTTTGAAAGAATTAGGGAGGAGAATTAGAGATATGGGATATGTTGCTGATAAGAGCTGTGTGCTGAGGGATGTTGAAGAGGAAGAGAAGGAAGAAATGGTGGGAACTCATAGTGAGAAGTTGGCAATTGGATTTGCACTTGTTGTGGGTGGTGATAATACGAATGGAGTGATACGGGTTGTAAAGAATATGAGGGTTTGTGGAGATTGTCACAGATACATTAAGATAATATCAAAGTTGGTGGAGAGAGAAATAGTTGTGAGAGATAATAACAGGTTTCATTGTTTCGAGGGTGGAGAGTGCTCTTGCAAAGATTATTGGTGAAAAGGAAATAGTCTGGCTTTTATGTTAGGAAACCACTATGAAGATGTGAAGCTCCCGATTCTAGAACTTTACGCTCCCATTCCCGAACTTCAACTCTGGTGTTAGTTGGATGTACTGTTCCCGCTTAGTTGTGTTCTTAGTTGCAGAATCATTCGGCAGAATGAGGAAAATGGCATCTGATTAAATGAGAATCAAAGAGCTAAGGACCAAGTTCAGAGTCTTTATTTTCTTGCTTCATGCAAAGCTTTTCTTTCTTACTTGTTAGAAAGAGACTGCCATAAATTTTGAAGCTCCTATCGTAAAGAGAAGATGTAATCTAATAGCCATGTTCCAACTATTTTATCGAGGAAGTTGAGCATAGTTGCGTTGGCTTTGCTTTTTGCAGTTGATTCATGGAGTTCTGGTCTAGGGATGAAAAACCATATGTAGTCGTGTAAGAAAGCACGGGTGTGCTGAAAAGCATCGAGGGTCTTGGCCTCTGACAATAAGGGATGTCATTTGATGAACACGCTTTTACTTCATCAGAAAGTGTGGTAGTAGAAGAAATGAAGGAAGTGTTCATTCCGAATATACATCCAAGATTTTGATACAAGTTACATTTGCATACAGAACATTTGTTATTTATTTTTTATTTTTTTTGAAGCATAAACATTTGTTGAATAGTTGATCCAACAAAAATACAATTCATATTTTACTTGGATTTTATTTGCTAAATTGTATTTGACAGAACATTATTCAGTTACCATCTTCTGTTCCTGTTGTTATTCCCTCAAATCACACTAGTCTCTCAGGTCTGCCATTAAGACAAAAGATTCACTCTCTCGAGCTTCAAATCCTTCTTGGATGACCCTTGAAATCGCTTGTCTAGATGGCAAATAGTCAGCCATCGTCAAAAGTGATAAAGCTAGCATGGAATTAAGTGTTCCAGCGACTCCTTTCATGTCATCTCAATCGACCTCCGAAACACAGACCATGAAATCCTCTTCGATGCCAAATTTGATTTCTCCAATCTTCCACTTAACAGTAAAAACTCTACTACTTCCCTTTTCAACATTACTCATCTCGAGTATCTTGATCTTGACTACAAGAATCTCCACTTCTCCCAAATCACACCTCCGTTTTCTTGTCCTCGCGCCTTGATTACACCAACTCAAACTTCGGCCTTATTCACCGACCTATCTTCTCTCCGGTACCTCGGTATCTCCTTTACATAGAACACTTCTCCTTGCAATCATTATCCACCACCTGTATGAGACGGTTGATTGATTGATATTGATCTAACATGATGCGCCATCTTTGCGTGCACCCCTGAGATGCAAAAGGAGCCACACAACTCAGGACTTATCACCATGGCAGTAGAAAACATAAATACCAATATCGGAAATCGAAGAGAAGATAGGTTAGTGAATTTTGAGGCTGAAATTTTTTCTAGAGTCGAAGCAATCAAGAAGAAGAGTGGGTATTTTCAGACCAAAAAACGAATTTAGGATTTGGCAGGATCTGAAATTTTTGAAGTTAAGATCAAGATACTCAAGATGAGTAATGGTTAAAAGGGAAGTAGAGTGGCAGATTGGATGAATCTAACCAGCCATTGAAGTAGTATTCATGTTCTGCATTTCCAAGGTCGATTGAGACTTCATGAACTGGAGTCATTGAATTTGGAACATTGAATTCCATTCTAACTACATCAGTTTTATTGGTGGGTGTCTGTTTGGCATGTAGATAACCGATTTGAAAGGTCTTCCAAAAACGATTTAAAGCTCAAAAGAAGGATTCTTTCGTCTTCGTCACACCCATGAGAGACTACTGTGAATTGATTGATGAAATGATGGTAACCGAGTAATATTTTTGTGGTGATGAAAACTAGAAGGTGGAGTTCACTTGATTCAATTGATTGGAGTCTTCGGTATGCATACATGAATGGAACGTAACACCACCGAACACTTTCAAAAAAAAATGATCTGCCTTATTCTACACCCCGTGCTGTGTAGACTACTGTAATCAAATTTCAAAAAAAAACTTATTTGCAAAATGATTTCTCAAAGCTAGTTTTCATTACAGAATGGGGAAAAAACATCAATATACAGGAGCCAGGATAATTCTGATTTTTTTTTTTAAGATACAATCCTCGGATTATTACAATTATATCGACAGAAGATCACTTGCAGTGACAGATATTTTTCTTTGTGTAACTATCAAAAATTAACCTGGCAGTTGAAACATTACACGTATATTACAGAGATGATGAACTTATTTTGATTCCTCTTCGGATAGCTTATTTTTAAGATCTCTAAGAGCATCAACTACTTCTGTTGACCGAATGACAAGTCACTCGTATATTGGTCCACATGTTAGGCCGAATGACTGGTCTTACACGTGAGGGGGCGTGTGGAGATTGGTCCCACATTGTTAAAAGTTTGGCAATATATGATGAGTTTCCTAGTTTGAATAAGTTTCCTAGTTTAGGCTTAGGTTTAAGTTTAGAAGTAGTATCCTTATATAATTCGTAGAGTTTTAGGAAATTGACTTAAGGTTTGTGATGCCTATAAAAGGCACTGGTTATCACCTTTGTAAGACACACCAAATTATTATCAATGTAGTCTTTTATTAATTCCGCGTTTATTCTCTCCTCTTTTTTGTTAGATCCTACATAGAATTTAATATGATATCAGAGCCAGTATAGAGAGAGGAGAGGAAAAGAGTTAGAGATTTTTTTTCTACAGTTTTAATTGATTTATAGTATTTGTTTTTAATGAGAGAGAATTCATGTTTTTTTAGGTATGAAAAAAAGAAAAAAAAAAGAAAAAAGAAAGTCGAGATCAACAAGATAGAATTGGGTTGTGTTGAATATATGTTGTGGGTTCAAATTGTCAACAACAAGGTCAAGAGACTGAGAAGGACATGGAACCCTAGTTCCTACTGACGAGAAGAATGGTTGTTTGTTGGCGTGAGCTTGATGGAGGAATGGAATTATTAGACAAGAGAAGAAGAAGATCTTGCTGCTGCAATGAGCTGCAGTGAATTCTAATGGCAGTGATAATGTGGGTTTTCTGTCGATTGATGATATGATGTTTCAGTGACGATGGTTATGTTTTATAACTCGAGTAATGATTCTAACTAATGGTTTAATGGGTTTTTCTGGGATTGATCTGTCGAAGGAATTAATGGCAGTTGAGAAGATGAAACATGGAACTTGAACTGGTGGCTTTTGATGGGAGATAATGGAAGTGAGAGGAGCTCGGAGTTAAGTCTGTGGTGCTGTAATCCTCGGGTAGGAGGAGTTCATGGAAGAATAATGGATGTTGGCAGGTCCTGTTGGTCGTGGGACTGAGATGCAGGTGATAGAAGATGGCTGATCGGTGATTGATAGAGCTGTTGTTGGATGCCATTAATGGCAGTTATGGTGTCGATGAAAGAAAGTTTCTGGTGGTTGATGGTAGAGAAGGTGATGGCTATTGGCGGAGAAGAAAGGTCGAGGAAAAAGAAGTGGTGAAGAAATGGACTGGGTTGTTACACCCAAGTGAGCCCATTAGCACTAACATAAGTGGGATGGGTTCAGTTTCGTGAGCCCATTAGCCTCTTTAGCTAATTTACACGGCTAGGTTCTAGTTTTGCCCTATTTTTGGCATACTTTAGAGTTTTGGAAACCAATTTCGACCGGAATTCGAGCATCGACACTTCTACAACTTGTGGCTGACACTATCCTACAAGTCAATAACTCTAATTTCTTTCAAGTTGGATACTTCACTCTGTTCCGTGCTCCAACTTGAGGGAGGGAAAGAGAAGTATAACTGAGGTTGAGATGAGATCAGAATAAAAATCCTATATATGAGGTAGGTGAGAATAAAAATCCTACAGATGAGGTAGGTGTTTAGAAAAATCCTACAGATGAAGTAGGTGAGAAGAAAAAAATCCTACATATGAGGTAGGTGAGAAGAAAAATCCTACAGTTAAGGTAGGTGTTTAGGAAAAATCCTACAGATGAGGTAGATGAGAAGAAAAATCCTACAGATGAAGTAGGTGGTGCAGAAGGAGTTGCATCACAGGTGAGAAAAAAAAATCCTACAGATGAATAGGTGGTGCAGAAGGAGTTGCATCGCAGGTATCGTTAGCTTCAGGAGTTCGTGAAGTTAACATTACAGGAGAAAATCCACGTGTTAGGCCGAATGACTGGCCTTACACGTGAGGAGGCGTGTTGACCGAATGACTGGTCACTCGTATATAGGTCCACGTGTTAGGCCGAATGACTGGCCTTACACGTGAGGGGGCGTGTTGACCGATATATTAGTCCACGTGTTAGGCCGAATTACTGACCTTACACGTGAGGGGGCGTGTGGAGATTGGTCCCACATTGTTAGAAGTCTGGCAATCTATGATGAGTTTCCTAGTTTGAATAAGTTTCCTAGTTTAGGCTTAGGTTTAAGTTTAGAAGTAGTATCCTTATATAATTTGTAGAGTTTTAGGAAATTGACTTAAGGTTTGTGATGCCTATAAAAGGCACTGGTTATCACCTTTGTAAGACACACCAAATTATTATCAATGTAGTCTTTTATTAATTCCGCATTTATTCTCTCTTCTTTTTTGTTAGATTCTACATAGAATTTAATAACTTTTGGCTCAAGATTATGGTTTAGCAATTTCCCTTGCATAGAACTTGACCTGCAGCAAGGGGTATAAAACCACAATCAGGAATAACAGTTGGTTCCACTGCTAATTAACCCATTGACAATTGATATTTACAGGCCTCTGTTCAACTTCGTTGAACCAGTTAGTTAATATTTTAGTTATCACCAAGTTGACATGTTAGCACACCTATCTTATGATGATACAGCAACCGCTTTTAATAATTAGGCTGTATTCAAATAAATGTTCAGCAAAAGATCGGTTCTTTTTATCTGCTTGTACAATTTCATCGGGATTCATAGGCTAACCTGAAACATCATCTAATTCGAGATGTCGCTGTATAGTCAAAGTAATTATTTAGGAAATGAAAAGCAGTTTAACCTAATGGTTTTATTCACCTATATTATGGAAACTGCTCACCAACTACTGAACCAAAACTGATAGAAAAAAACTTTGTATGTTGTTTGACACCTAATAGTGTAGAGTCATACCACGTTTCCACTTTGTCCAAATCAGAACCAACGGTACAAGAACAGTACATGACTTTCTTAAGGCTGATATGAACAATCTGATGTTTATACTGACCGAGTCAGGTTAATTTAAGCACACATTCTGGAATGCAAGTCGCAGGCATATTGTACCAGGACTACTCGATAACAAGATGGTTTGCTTAATACCAAAACAGCAGTGATCAATACTATACATGCTTGGAAATCTTGCTAGACATGACACAATCAAAACCTAGATGAAGTAGAGGACAGAGTTTAAACTACATTACAATATAAACAATTTACAGTTATACACGAGAGACAAATAAACTGACTCCATCAATCTCTCTTTCAGTTTTGATTGTATGAATTTCTAGATATTTGAGTTCAATGTTAAGTAGTAGAAGAAAAAGAACTCTTAATGCTCCACCAATTAATCGTCAGAAAATGTGCAAAATAGCACAATTATCCTTCCCCAACCACGCACCAATTTTTACTTGCAGAATGCAAAAAATCAAATGTTATATCAGGAAAGAAGCATACCTTTGCTCATCAAGCATCTTGTCGTATTCTTTTTGCGAGCTCTTTATCTACCCAAAAACAAAATTTCGACCATGAGATAATAGCTAGACGACTATGTAATTAAGAAAATCATACAGAAGAATTCATCAATGACTAGCTATGCTCTCTTAAGTTGAGAGATATATCGATCATTAACTGGACGACTTTCTACTCATACACATGGCAGCTGTAAACAGGACCTATTACCACAAGTTACAGAAACTAAGTTTGGTTTTACCATCTATACCACCGGTTGTTAATTTCTAATGCAGGGGTATAATCGAGAAGCGGCCTGGAACTACAGTAAAACCTCTATAAATTTAATACTCGATAAATTAATAACCTCGATAAAATTAATAATTTGTCCAGTCCCAACTTGGGACCAGTATAAAATTGGACCCCAATCGATAAAATAATAAGATAATAACTTTTTTGAAATCCCAGTGTATATATATTGGTCCCAATGAAACTATAAATTAATAATTACTAAAAGATTCCAAATTCTAAGATTGTCTAGTAAAAAATGAATCTATAGTCATTTGTTTTTTGTTGAACTTCAAATCTATATTGAGTTCATCTTTAAATCTCCTCATTGCACTTAAGAGTTGGGGCATCGTCTTCTCGTATTGCAACAAAAAGTTGTGAAGAGTTGTTGCCGCTTGCAATGCTTCTTTCCGAGTGACCGGTTCCAAAGCTATTGAATCATCCTCAACTTCGTCATCGACCGGATTTTGAATGGTATCCGCCATAATTTCTTCAATGCTTTGAACCTCGTAACATTCATTATTTTCACCAGGATAATCTAGCAAGTGATTCACATCCATTTTGTGCAGATAATGCATACCTGTAATCAAGTTCTCAAGCTCACGAATGTCTTCCCCAATATTTACATCGTTTAAATCACTTGAGCCGGTTGGATTCGCCGAACGAATTTTACAGTGTCGAAAGCAATTTGCTATGGCCTCTTGTTGCACATTTCTCCAAGCTGAGACGGCCAAATTGATAGCATCTAAAACTTTAATCTTTTCCGGAGAAGAAATGTCCAACTCATAACCTTCCAAAATCTTACGGTAAAACCTTTTACGGTAGTACATTTTAAAGGCTCTAATTATCCCAGCATCACATGGTTGAATTTTTGAAGTCATGTTTGGCGGTAGAAAAAACAACTCAATGTTTTGCAACCCTTGGATATTATTTGAATGCGACGGACAATTATCCACTACCAAGAGAATTTTTCGACCGTGCATTTTTTCATCCAGCCAACGAACATATTCTTCGAAAAGCAACCCAGTCATCCATGCTCTTTTGTTGGCACGGTATTCACAATCTAGGCTATTCATGTTGATATTCTTAAAACAACGTGGCTTTGCATACTTACCAATGATCCATAGAGGAATTTTTTTCGAGCCATCCTCATTGCAACAAATAACAATTGTAAGTCTTTCCTTGTCCTGTTTCCTACCTTCAAGCTGTTTTGTTGCAAGTGAATGGTCAGCTTGTAACCTGTAAAACAAACCAGTTTCATCCATATTAAAAACATCTTTCATAGGAAATTGATCAATTTTTTCCCTTATAGACTCCAATTTCTTCTCCATGTCATGTGTGTCGACTGAGCCACTTTCTCCGAAACGGCGATATGATTTGATACCATGCCTTAACTTAAATTTCTCAAGCCATCCTTGTGAAAGTTTATGCTCTGAAGAATCCTGTGGATACAAAAGCTTCAGCGCCTCAACCGCCTTCTCTATGCTCTCCTGTTATATTCACACGCTCTTGATGTTGGAGAAACCATTCATAAACAACTTTCTCCATGTCCGGGTACATGGCTGGTTTGTGACGCTTGGAAGATCCACCTTTGTCAAAGTCAGCTGATAGGAACTCTGATGATCACTTGAGAGTGTTTGATATTGTTCCTTGACTAACTTTCAAATTGAAAGTTTTGTCAACCCACTGCTCAAAATCTTGTTGAGTGCATCCTTGGTGATCTCTCTTATACTCGCATAACAATTTTCGTTGTTGATCGGTCATTGTTGATTTTTGAACACCTTTTAGTTTAGGAGCCATAGTTGATGTGATTTTAAAAAATTTCAATGGACATTTTATAGTGATCAATTTCTAACCATGTTTAATGTACTGCGTTGGTACCATGGACCAACTTTTTGGTACCATGAACTAACTTTTTACTTATTCAAAAACAATGAACTTGACAAATTCAATTAATTTGTGAATGTACATTCATAAAATATGCCTTGGAACTTGTTTTTGTAATTTATTTTTCATCTCTAACTAATATACGTTGTAACTAGTACATTGGACTTGGAAATTTAAAGGTAATACGTAAAACCTCTTTAAATTAATAAATTATTAATTTATCGATATAATAATATCTCGCTAAATTAATAAAATATCCCGGTCCCAACATTATTAATTTATAGAGGTTTTAATTTAAAGCTCGAGACCGGGAAAAAACTCTTAATTATGAGAAACAACCAATATATTATGAACTACAACTCAGGAGATTAAATATACATTTATACGAATGTATTTACACTAAGCAATATGGTGCCCTAAGAGTACTAATAGTGGTGCGTCCAAACCCAAAAAGTAAAGACTAGAAAATTTGATCTTTACTCCGTCTGAAACGTAACGGGCAGGGAGTAAAATTTGATCGGGCGTAAATCTAAACTAACGCTTGGCGCTGAGCGCATGTACAAGTATCCGTCTGTTGAAATGTGTTTTACAGGCGTACGCCTATGAAAACGCTTGGTTGGGGCGGACGCTAGATGAATGCTCGGTGGGAGACGCAACCTAAAAGAATGTCTGATGATAGACGCACGCTTAGCGGCACGCCCCAGCTACAGGCGTGTGTTTAGAAAAACGCATGATGGGACGTTAATCTAGCAACACTCCCGACCACTTTTCTACTCGTGCAACTGGTACGTGTTTCAAAGAAGACAGACGCTCTTCTAGGCTTATGCTTGTCTCATCAGGCGCTTCTCCAGCCATACACGTGTCTCATCAGGCGTTTGTCTAGGTGAATGACTGATGGGGCAGAGCCTTTTATGTTCGTTCTCCTCTCTTCTCCTCTCCACATCTTCCAGACTCTACTGAACACTTCCAACAGATGCATACCCATCAAGCGCCTAGCACACCACTTCAAGCTAAACCGAATTCTCCCTCCACCTCAAGCTTAACCTCTTTTCAAATTTGAGAAAGCTAGCAAAACCGTGGCATATTTGATACAAAGTAATCTAAGTTAGGTTTATTTCAAGGCAAGGTATTAAACTCAAACTTTTATATGAATTTTAATGAATTTCATAGGTTTAGATTATGATTTATTGTAATGTTTTGTTAATTAAATTTGTATATATATGTTTAAAGATTAAACATATGATTATGAAATAGACATATTAGGATTTACAAATTGTAATTTTGCAATTGGGTATAATTCTAGGGTTTTGGAAGTTGTAAATTGGGTATATAAAATTGATGAGAATTAATTGATTTGAATTTAGAATTGATTAAGTTGTGGTTAATTTTAAGTTCTTGATTAATTGATTTGATATGATTGTTTATGAAATTTGAGAATTATGAATGTTTATGTTCCTTTATAATGAATGTTTACGGAATTATAGAATTAGGGAATTATGATGAATTTTTGTAGAGTTGATAATTTGATTAGTAGTGGACTATTTTGTGAATCATGAATTTTGTATTTTGGAGATTTATGAATGTTTGTACATTTGATTATCTAATTAGAGGATTAATTTTTTAATGATGAAATTTGTATTTTTGTGGATTTATGGATTAATGTAGAGTTTTATATTTGTGCATTGTGAGGATTACTCTTGATTTTGAAACTTGTATGTACCGTTTGCACAGATGTTGAGTAATGTCATGGCGAGATTCGTTGGTCGAAAAAGAGGAACAAGAAAGCTAAAACTGTTGAGGATCCAGAAGTAGACTGTGACAGACCGGAAAATTTTCGCTTTCGACGGGTCGGGTTATGACCCGATTGGCCAGCTCCAACTTCCCGATTCGCCACTCGAGATACCATGCTTTCAAATTTTTTGGACCAATTCGATTTTTACCGAGCAAATGTTCATTGATTTATTCCAAATTATAAGCATGTAACCGAACTTTTATATTTCAAAGGTTATCGAATCCCACATATAATTCCTATCGTTTTACTGTGAGGACACGATATCTCTTGCCAATCTATCGTGCTGCACGGTCTTCCACTCGTGAGTGGGATCCTGACAACGCACACCTTGCCGAACGGGTGAGGGGTCATCGAATCCTACATATGATTCTCATCGTTTTACTGTGAGGACACAATATCTCTTTCCAATCTACCATGACGCACGATCTTCCACTTGTGAGTGGGATCCTGACAACACACACCGTGCTGCACGGGTGAGGGGGTGATCAGTACCAGTGCCAAGGGTAGTGGGATACCATCCACCGTTCCAAACGGATTTTCTGGCAAACTCACAGAACTAGGTCAAGCTCCACAGTCCGTCTTTTACAAATGATATGAACTACTCAAGAGAGTTAGTAATCACTTCCAGATGGATGGTATGAACTACCACTATAGGCAATAACCATCCCTTCTCAGATGATCTGAATTACTTGGAATGGTAATAATCATCTCTATCACATGTATCAGACAGATGATATGAATTACCTTGGATGGTAATAATCATCTCTCATTAAGTAGTATGAACAACCAGTAATTGGACTGTAACTACCTCGAGAAGATTGCAATCATCTCCAAATAAATGGTATGAACTGCCTCGCAGCAACCAACACTTTTAGATGATATGAGCAATCTTGTGCTGAACCGCATAGCGGATGCCTACGTACCCTCTCCGTAGATCGAAGGGATCAAGCACGACCGTAGTTTTCGTCTTTCTTTGGTTTAGCTAGTATGAATTGTATGAACTGCTTGTCGTAGCAGCAACAATCTCTAAGATAGTATGAACTTCTTACCCAAAGCAGTAACTATCTCTAGATGTAGCAGTAAGTTAGATAATATGGATAGTATGAGTTGCATAACAACAAATATCCCTAGCACATCCCATCACCAACAATCACCTTGGAAACTATCCATTGATGAACAAGATACCATCATCTATGTTTGTACATGTTCCTGCAACTTAAAATCAACAATACAAATACCAGAATCTGTTTCCGTTTGAACTGCAAGTAATTGTACCTGTCACTGGAACTGTAAGTATGAAACTGTAAATATCAGAATCTGTATTAATACAAATACCGTAGGCAATGGTTATATTACTGTGACTAACCAATGGTTAAATAACTGTGACTAGTAATAATCTTAATCAGTAGACTAACACAGATGGAGACACATCAATAACTAGCCCAGCAAACACAAATTCCATAAAAAGTCAACTCTATTGTCCCACCATTACGATTAGTGTGGCTAACTATGCAAGAGTAAGACTTAAACGTCTCTTTCTTTGTATACCCAAGTGTGTACAGTACCTAAATACTAACACATGAAATTAGCACCTTATCACCAGGGTATTTTAACCCACGTTAGAAATTGGCAGACCAATGATGCAATAGTCCTGTGAAATTTTAAATTGTAGACCTCCTCCGGAGACAAAATGGTATCAACAAGAACACCAAAGAAGATAAAATGCGAGATTATCAAATCTTCAATCCCATGTTATTCATTAACTAATAACCAAACCATCCTACTCAAACTAAGACAACCTACATATGACTTGGAATTATAACTTATAGTTCTCTAACCTCCTTGGACATTAAAACAGGTCCATATGCTTACTATCTACCATCAACCGTTATATTGAATATAAACAAGACTATGATTGCTAAAAAAAAATCGTTCACAGTGCGTCCACACCTTCCAATTTAGCTCTATAGGCTAAAATATATAATATCAACTATATAAAACATTCAAATTGCTCAACACATTCAAACACAACACAAGACTTCAACCATATACATGAAAATTCAGGAATATGTCCTGGGAACATAGTCTGCTGTCCCTATCAAAAACATATCTTATACTTGTAGGAACATGATAAAATTTTAACCATACATTCACAACTACATCAGGGACGTGCTATAAAAATTTGAACTGAAAGTGACGTTTATATATCAAGTAATGACAAATTCTATATGCACAGTTCAGGCTGCAATCCTACAGTCGAATTTGAAGAACATTGCCTACTAAGGGTAGTTCCCAAGATCAACTTGCTTTGAAATTTCTACAGTAGTATCATCATGTAAATGGGTTTATCATATCCAAAATAAACTAATTTTTTTCAACCTAACTTCAAAACTAGAGGTATAAAACCTATCTATGTTTTAACCAAATTCTGTACCTCGAGACTTTGTAACACAGCTGTTTCGGGTACCTACAGAGATCAGAACTTCATGAAAATTTTACAGTAATTCACCTACATGTATATAAACATTATATTAAAATTTCAGCTTTTTTTGATAAGTGGATGATGAGAAACATTACAAACAGTTGAGTTTCCATAGTCTGAATTCAGCACACAACGTTATCAATTTATTCAATCTTTGCAATAGTAAGTATGAACTGATCTTCTTGAAATTTTGATCGTATAATTATGACTTAATTAAGCAAAACATACCAAAATTTCATCACAATCCAACCAATGGATCTAACGATATTAATAAAAGAAAAATAGACATTCAAGGGTTTACAAGGTTGTATGATAGATGTTCAATACGAGTCGTTCATTAGAAGTTCTATAATTTCTAAAATCACATAGATATTAAGGTACTTAATAGTGATTTTAAGCTACCCAATTCATCAGTTTTCTAAGAACACGAGCCATGATCAAGATCCTCAATTTCATAACATAAACCCTAACTTCATTGCATACAAGAAGAATTACCAAAGAATCGTATAAAATGATGTGTAAACATATTGAAAACAAGATCATTCTTTAATTTCCCAAATACATGAATAATCAAGGAGGAATTTATCAAATCTTCATGATTCACAAGTTACACAAATAAAAGAACAAGGAGATTCAAGCAAAGAAACCCTACCTCAATTGTTGATTTACTCTAAAGGTTAATAACAACAACAAATTGTATTTCTACTGTTTTGTAGCTTGAAAATTCAACAAGAAATCTCTTCCTTCTAACTGATTTTAGGCTTCAAAAACTCATTCCTAAAACCTCACAACTTTAACCACTCCAAGGCACTTGCTCAGACAACATCCCTATCTCTAATTTCACTCATTCAATGGTTTAAAACACCAAATCAATTCAAACATGACTCCCTTAATTCCTTAAACAAGTTTTGAGCAAGAATACGAGAGGAAGGAGGAAGAAAATGCCCTGAGAGGAGACGCAGGAAGAAGAATAAATAAGGGTCTCTCTGTTTTCTTGTTTTTATCACGGTGATGAGAAGACTAAAGTGCCCTTACGCCCTCATTATTTTCCATGTGTGTGGTGAGGTGTCTACTGTATGCAGAGGTATTAAAGCACCCAAAGGTTTACACTAAGGCAGGCAATTCAATTTAGGCACTAAAATTTCTTATGGAGAAATCTATAAGTGTTAAAGACACTCGACCTCGAATATAAGACATTTAGGAACTATAACCGCAGAATATAGCTAACGGGTTAAGTTAAACCCGAGAAAAATATTTGGGGTCTCACATAGACCCTACTACTGAAGATATGGTCGATGTTCCCGGGTTAGCGAACTACAGTGTCGTGAAAGATGCTCAGAGTCACGCTTCAAAAAATATTACATATTCAACCGATTCAAAATTCAAGTATTTACATCGTGGTTCCCTGAATCGTTCATTCAGACCTATGCAGGTATTACAAAACACATCCCTAGGGTTAAATATATTATTGAAAAGGCAGGATGAGACCGTTTATTGACCATGGATGTAGTAGATTCGTCACATGCATTGATTGACTATATTGTTGAGCGTTTTTGGGATACTACAAACACTTTTCACTTCTCCTTTGGTGAGATGGGGTTCACACCGCTTGATTGGGTCATGTTGACAGGATTAAGTATTGGTAGTGGTATTCCGTATGACCCGGCGAAGTACCAATTTGAATATGTCCGGGCGTATAATTTTCCAGAAATTTAAGATAGTGAAGTTTGTAAAAGAGAACATATTCCCGCGCAGTGGGTTTCAGATGCAATTACAGTTGCATTTTTGAGCACATATTTTGATCCAGGAACGTCGGTTGCGGCTAACGATGATAGCATACTTGCTGAGAGAGTGACCAGAGCCTTTTGTATGTATGGTTTGGGACAATTTTTCTTTTCCAATGCTAAAAACTATATTGATGCTAGATGGTTAGCTGCTTTTGAAGATCTAAATGCAGTTGATAATTATGACTTGGGTACTGGTGCTTTTGCGAAATTGTATTCCGGACTCGCTACATCGGCAGGGGACAAAAGTCACTAGCCGGACCCTTCCAAATATTGGAGGTAAATTTCTTAGTTCTATTTATATTTCCTTTAAATGTTTATTTGTTGGTAATTTATTTATTTGGTTGGTTGTCTTCACATTCTAGTTTTGGGGGTACGAATATTTGGGCATATGTCGACCAAAGAACCCAACGAGTGAAAGTGAAGCAGTATGGCCTAGAAGTTCTCGGTGGAAGGGTACAAGAAGGAAGAGTATTGATATTGTTCGCTCTAGGAATTTTCTTAATCATTTGTCTGTAGACGATGTGACCTGGCAACCGTGGGATTCCGCCATCTTAGTCCTTGACACTGATATTGGACGGAAAGCATCAGAGCTCTCAGACAAAAGGGTTATCTTTTCTTGGCTTGGCATTGTGAGTTAAAATTTATTTTGATATGACTGTTCTTTATTTTCTTGGATTTTTTTGATAGTTAATTGGTTTATTTTTGATAGTTATTTTCTTTGCAGAACATAACATGTACCTCGGAGAATGGTGTTGGAGGCAAAACCATTATATTTTTAGCGTTCCCAGGAACCCACCTACTCGTATTAGCAACCTCAACAATGACGAAGCTAATGAGTTGAGGGAAAGCGATTTGGTCCATGCAACTGAATTAGTGCATGTTGTTACGTATGATTTGTATATGGAGTATTGGCGACATGTAACTAACTTGCAGAAATATGCCACCAAAGTCGATTGGGAGGTTGAAACATACGGGTATCCTGGTGACCGTATTAAACACAACATCCAAGAACCTGATGAGCATGTACCCATTCCGCCTCAACAACAATTGTCATACGTAAGTATACAACAAACCTTATTTTTTTGAGTATGTAAAAATATGTGAGAATGTGATTTATTTATTTTCATAACAGGTCGAAGCTTATGGTCTGGTTTAACAATATGTTGATTTTACGCAAGAGTTTCGTAAATTTACGTTAAATGAAATGAAGGAGAGGATGGAGTTTATCATGGCAAAAGATGAAGAAATACAGGGTCAACAAAATCACATCAACAATTTGGAGTTACAACTGGCCCATTTTCGTACGCAACAACCACCCCTAGGGTTTGACACTTTTCTCAAACTATGCCACCACAAATGTGGAATACCCTGGGTCAGGGATCATCATCAACAATGCAATCAGTTAATTACACATCGAGATCATATTTGCCTCCTTTTATGCCACCGCGCTCGGCGCCTGAGAATCCAGATACGGATGAGTAGTCTTTCATTTGCATTGTATTGTCATTCGGACATACATTTATTATCTTTTATTTATCTTTTATCTGATGGAATTGTCATTTCAAAAGACTTTTCTTATCTTTGCTTTGTCTTTTACCTGATTTGTGTTGTCATCTCCATAGATATTTTTAATCTTTTCTTTGTCTTTTATATCTGCTTTGTATTGTCATTTCAAAAAGATATTTATGTTTTCCTTTGTCTTTTTTCTGCTTGGTCTTGTCATCTCAACCGACATTTCTTATGTTTGATGCGTCTATTCATCCCACTCGCCTCAACTCAGTTGATGTTTAAAAAACCAAGAGTGTGTAGTCATATAAACACTCAAAGACTTATCTTAATATGCCTATAAATTGAACACTCGATTCTCCAATTATACAAACCAAAACTGCAAACATCTCCAATGGCATACTATGAGAATAACAATCACTATTATGCTTCTTGTTCTTCCATTCCTCCTCCTCCTCCTCATCCTTCTTCTTCTTCATTTGTTGATGATGATAATAATATTTTGTACTCATCAGACGAAGATTTAGTTGCATTGAAACAAAATAACCAAGCAGTCACTTTGGGATTGATCGTTTCAAGTATGAACTGCCCACATACTCGTATCCAAATACCAAGAGAACGTGAGACCGGTGCAATGCTTCTCTGGAAAGATTACTTTTGCAAAAACCTACGTTTCCACATAATGTATTTCGTAGAAGATTTAGAATGCGGCGAGAACTGTTCAACCGTATTTTGGGAGATGTCATATCAGCAAATAATTATTTTGTTCAAAAAAAAAATGTTGTTGGCGTTCCTGGATTAACCACGCATCAGAAAGTTACAGCAGCAATACGAATGCTAGCTTATGGATATGCGACCGATGCAATAGATAAGTACTTACGTATTGGAGAAACCATTGTTTTGGAAACAACTCGTAGGTTTTGTAAGACGATTGTGCAGTTGTATGAGAAAGAATATTTACGCACACCAACTGAGCGTGATGTTGAACTGTTGCTTAAGGAAAACAATGATTAGGGATTCTAGGGATGCTGGGTAGTGTAGATTGCATGCATTGGAAATGGGATAAATGCCCATCGGAGGAATCAGGGGCTTACACTGCGTATAAATGGAGTGAAAGTATTATATTGGAGGCAGTGGTGTCATATGATCTCTGGTTTTGGCATGCATTTTTTGGTATGCCCGGTTCAAACAATGATATTAATGTGATGAACCATTCTTATATTTTTAAAAATCTTATCAACGGGAAAGCACCACCAGTGAACGTTGTTGTAAACGGACATCATAATGATATGGGATATTATCTTGGTGATGGAATATACCCAGAGATTGCTACTATTGTGATGTCTATTAAACATCCAGATTCCCATAAAAAACAGAAATTTTCAGCAATGCAAGAGTGTTGCCGAAAAGATGTAGAGCTAGGCTTTGGTGTACTGCAAAATCAATTTGCCATCGTCAAGCAACCTGCAAGAATGTGGAATCCATACGTACTTGCATATATCATGAATTTTTTTATCATTTTACATAATATGATAGTGGAGGATGAGCGTCTACCCTGTGATTGGCCACATGAATATGATCAACGCCGCAACCATGCACCGGTAAATATTTCGAGACAACATAGTGCTGAACTATCGAGAATGAAAGTTGATCAACGCCGACGTGCAGTACACAACAAAGATACGCATATTCGTTTACGAAATGACTTGATCGAACATTTATGGTCAGATTTTGGTGACTAATAACAATTTCTAAACCATGCAGATAGGTTTTGTGGGTATATCTCTTGTAAACCCGCCCGAGACACCACTCGTCCACTAGAGGCACCTAGGGGTTTAAAGGCTTGATGTACATGTTAAATGCAACCGCGATGCTTGCGAAAATGAGTTTATGTTTACTTTTAGCTCTTGTATTGTCAATATGCTTACTAAGTTGTAATGAATAAATTAACGTAAGTATCATAAATAACCAATATCACTTATTTAGAACAACAATACATCAATAGATGTTAAGGTTTCTCATTTTCACAGGAGTCGCGGTTGCACTTAGTACGTGCAACAAGCCTTTAAACCATTAGATGGCCCCAACGGACGAGTTATATCTCGTGAGGTTTTACAAAGAGATATACCCACAAAACCTATAATCAAACCTTTAACGAGTGGTATGACGGCCTGGCTGACGACCTATAATCAAAAGGGTTGTATTTTTCCATCACCCTTAGGATCTCGAAATAAGGTTAGTACCTGAAATCTGAACCTTTCCATCTTCTCCATTCCTCCAGAGATATGGCAACAACTTCGTCATCAGTTTCATTCTTAATTATTCTTTCATTCACCTTAGTGGTTAAAGTTCAAAATTGTAATACTGCCCTACCTATTTCCCGAAATCGACAAAAAAGGCCTGCTCTGTTCCGGTTATTTGGGTTACCGATTTCATTACAGAAGTTAGCATGGATATGTTCTAACCATTCCATAATCATTGAACCATTCATCCGACGTTCATGACCCCTTGCTGGATAATATAATACTATGTTTCGTAAGCCATAATACTAAAATTCTCAGCATTAATACTAAAATTTTCGTAAGCCATAATTCTAAAACAGAGAGATAAAAAATAATCTTTGAATTAGGTTATTTGAAATGTGGAAGGTGTGGTTTCCAAATGGGAATGAAAGGGTATATATAGAAAGAAGTGACGAGTCTCTTTTTTTCAAGACTGGTGGGTCCATAATAACAGTCTATTCAGTGGAATCCAACGTTTCAATTATTTACTTTGTCAATCTGAAAATTTAAGCAATCTCACTTATCTACTCATGTAGGAGAAGAGTAGATAGGCTAATATCTTGAGTGTTGTAGTCTTTTATCGCGTTGATGTTAATGCGAAAAAATGACTGGTTGGTAGTTGTTTTTCATCTGAATTACTTATTACTCGAAATTTAAAGTTTTCATTAATTCAAGGAAAATGTACATTGGAAGTTCATTACAATTTAAAATAACACTATTAATTCAAAACTAAACTGGAAATTTTAACCTCTTGATACTTATCTGATAAATAAATATATAAATCATAAAAGTAGAAACTGAAACTGCCAATCCATTAATAATCCAAATAATTAAGGTTTCAGCTAATCCGAGAATGCTTTAAGATTGACTTCTCCTTCTCTGCAAAATGTCTTCCTTCCTAAGTTCGATGTACTCTTTTGTTACGGAATCCAACCCGGAGACATCCATCATCATTATGCAAAACTCGTCGTCTGCTTTTATCTTTGCGTCAAGTTTTTCTTTCCTAGCTTGTTTTGCTACAAACTTTGCCGAATACTCAGCTAGTTTTTCTGCAAACTCGGATTCTCTCTGCGGCATCTTCATTTTTTTTGTTCTCTATAATTGGTGTTGAAGTTTTGTTTCTCTTTAATAATTATTTCCATCATTTCTTGTTGGCCACTTGATTTTTCTCTCCCTGTTTTCTTCAGTCGTTTCGCCTTTTTTTTTTCCACATATGATGGTTATATGTGTTAGGTATATCTCCTATTTCTTCACCGTCACTGGAATGGTCTTGGCTTGTTTCATGTCTTTCCAGGTCTTCCTTGCCGCTTTCAGAATCTTCTTCAGCTTGTAATGAATTGAAAACAACTGTCGATCGTCATGAATATTTGATATTTTCTAACATAATTGCATAACACTCTTCATGCTTAAATATTTTACCACCATTAGCTTCCTTGAAAATCTTTTTTACTTCTTCAATCTGTTATTTTTTGAAAAATAGTTTAGTGGACGATATACAATTCAAAACAATAATGTATGGGACAAAAATTAAATGGGTACTTACCTTTGTTTCGGGGCCCCATCCAGTATGGTGTTCACGTTCCACTTCCGCCTCTTTTGCAGAGCAAAGCACCACATCTTTACTTATTCCCTGAAATCGTTTCTGAATGGAGGTCCAAGTGTGCCCCCGCATTGTAGGTATGGCTTCTTTCATCCCTCTTAAGATGTGAGACAATAATTTTTCTTCTGATTGATCGGAACCAACACTACAATCTTGAGATATTGATAAATGAATTCTACACATCGTTACATCTTCAAATGTAAAAAAATTTGGACCTCGTGGTTTTGGTTCCATAATTCTAACTGGTTTGAAAGACAAATATATAAAAATAGTGAAATTTTTCTCGTATACAAATGAAATGGAAATGGGTTAGTATTATATGAAATACTCAATCAACCAATTCATTTATAGGTATACCAAAAGATAAACGTTACAACGGTAAGAAATCAACGATAACAAATCTCAACGGTTAGAAGAGGCGTTCGCTTAGAATCACGCCCCACACACAGGCGCTCGCTTAGCAGCACGCCATATTCACAGGCGCTCGCTTAAAATCACGCCCACAACAAGCGTTGTCTTAGACAAATGCCCAACACGAGCGTTACTCTAAACGAACGCCTAATTACCAAGCGTGCTTCTGGCGTTACGCCCCGTTGGACGTGCTCTTGGGTGAACGTTTCATCAGGCGACAATCTGGTTCACGCCTGACAAATGAATCACACGTCTAGTTAAACGCATGGCACGAGACGGTAAGCCAGCATCCCGCCTGGCACAAGACACACGACTAGGTTAACGCTCCACCGTATTTTGGTTTGGTCAAGTTCTAGGATCATTTTCGATCCCAAACAGTAAAAATACTGGACCAGAACCCATATACACTCACACCACTGTGATTAATTTTATCCGGACCAAAGATCAAATTTAGGTATGGTCTAGTCTTTGATCGTTCCACCGTGAATGCTCTAAAGCCAATAGGAACTTGTAAAATTAAAAACAGGCTGCTTTGCTAACTAGAATAGATGAGATGATAACAAACATGCATTTTTGTTTAATCGATTTATCAAGTGGGATAAAAATGATGAAGTATGCATCTCACCTCCGAAATCAACGCTTTGAAACTCCAGATGAAGGCACCCTGGGAATTATGGTATCAGAGTTTATACACATTCATATGAGTGTCTAGATGCATAACTTGGAAACGGCAAATAAATACAAAAACCATTGCTGGAGAAATCTATCAACTGATTGTAATGACGAAGCAATTTATGGTGGACTTAAAAACTCAAATTGGCACTAATTTCAAAACACTAGTATGATAAAATAATGACCAGATTTACGTAATTCGATACCGTATAGCATAATAAGATATTGAGCCTCTAATATATGCACCTATCAAGTTATGGTAGTATTTCCATAACCATGGACAAAAGATTGATTATGAGACATTTCCTTCTTTAAGAAAAAGAAGGGCATAACCAATTTCATACTCAAAATCATTTATTAAAAGGTTATCATTGGAGATTGTGACTACAAGAAAAACACATACTGTTCCATGTGCTGCATGCTGCTGGCAATGATCAGATGTCACAACCCAAACCTTAGGGCATCCATCCTCCCTCAAGGCTGCAACCTGCACACATCATACAACATTGTAGCAGCTAGTGTAACAAAACTGAATCACTAGGCGAAGTTAGAAAATAAAAGGAGGAGGATTTTAAGATGTTTAAAAGAAAAATAGACCGGGTAGGACTTTTTAGATTTCATCTGGATCTGGAAGAAAAAAAAAGGATGATGATTCCCTGTAGAACAATTATGACACCCGTGATAACTGATTGCCATATTTATAAATCACAACCCTGAATACTTCTTACAATACAGGAGGTTTTAGCATGTTTCATGTTTGAATTTACGTGAGAGTTCATTCTTTGATCCTTACCTCTTTCTCAATCCAGGCATTAGCACATGACTCACTGGAGAATACTAAATCAACCCTGCAACAACAGGAAATGCAGAGTGTCAAATCAGTAATGACCATAACAACATGACCTAGTTTCAAAAAATAAGAAAATAACAAGCGTTAAGTTATAAATATTTTCAAGCCGTAATAAAGCAACTAAGTTTGAATTCATCTTTTTGATCCCTAATCGAAGTTCATCCTAATATTCAATTGGCTAGGAAGTATATGTACACAAAAATAGTGCATATGCCTGTAGAAAAACCCTGTTTCTCACGGTCATAAAAAATTATATTCAGGGAATATTAGTCACCTGAGAAAAAAATATTCTCAGAGAACAAAAATTCCTCACAAGCAAGCACGTTTTGACCTGTGATTCAGCTATTAGCACAAATAGGTAGGACATCGGCGTAGGTGCCTAAATGAAATGCCTTTTCTGATCATTTTGAAACCTTGTGTAAACTTATGGGAAGTAAAAGATCTAGGTCTCAAGTCAAGCTGCCTCGCCATTGTTTAAGTGCATTGCGAGAGCCATCATATTGCTCTCTCGCTTCACTGCAATGAGATAAACTTTTTAAGCTAAGTCTCTAATAAGGCAAAATCCTCTTATTCTATAATAATCAAAGCAACATATTCAAGTTCATGTTACGAGCACACAAGATATCCGTTGATGTAGCTGATATTCAAACAGCTATTTTCAAAATAGATGCAAAAAGGTTCATCTACTACAGTTGAATATACTAATCAAAGATTCTTACTGCATGATGTCCCTTTAGCTAGCCAATGGCCTAACATAGCAATAAAAATTTATGAAATTAAGAGTTAAAGATGAATCAAGTTCAAAATATATACCCTGCAAAAAATTTCTTGTGAGAAGGGAGTCCAGACATCATGGCATCAAAAACCACCACCACCTTTACCTCTGTACATTTTTCATATATGGTGAGTGGTGGTTACATAGGCTACAAAATTCTGCATTAAGTAAATCAAGCCTAACTGTCAAACGAAAAACTGACAACAGTTGGTGGCATGGTTTGCTGTGTTGGTGGCATGGTTTCAAGGTTTTTATTAACAGGATATGTATACATAAGTTCAGATTTAAGCATCCATGATATATGTCCTTTTAGCATCTTTTTTTTTAGTATCATTACAACGTCTATATACTTCAGAGGAAGACTACATAAACGACGTTGAGATGGCACAAGTATTCCTTGGTTTCAAGTTTCAACCCTAACATATAAATAAAACTTTTCTATACCAGCCAACTAATTTCAGTCGGTGATCGGGAATGCATTGTACAGTCATTTTGGATTTCCTTGTTAGATCACTATTATATACTTACCGGATGCTCAAGGAAGCACTATAAGAAAAACCAGTTCAAGCGACCAAAATTTTAGCAAGAGCCTAAAATTTTAGTCGTTTTAAGGGTTTAAGCAGTCAAAGTTGTAACTGCCAGATAGTTGGGCGGCTATAAACCTGTGTCCACTTATATTTAGCCACGAAAAAATGTGTTTAATCGTTAGATCCTTTTTTCAAGTAATTTATAACAGCTAAGAAAGTGATCATGTACCTATTCACTTTGAGGCACAGACTCATAGCAATAGAAAATGAATTGGTTGTTCTAAATATTAGCAAGAGCCCAATATTTTAGTCGCTTTAAGAGTTTAAGCTACAAAACTTGCAAACGCCGAATAGTTTGGCTGCTATAAAATTGTGTCAACTAATCTTTAGCCATGGCCAGATGTGTTTGATCGCTAGATCCTTTTTTAAAGTAATCTATAACATCTAGAAAAGTGCTCGTGTAACTCTTTACTTTGAGGCACATACTCGTAGCAACCAAAAAATGAATTACTTGGTAAAACCTCTTCCAGCAACTAAGTTTAAGCCACCACCACCATTTCAAAGGAAGTCAGTTTTTAAAGTAGACATTTGAGATCTTGGTATTGATCTAACAATCTTATTAGGATTTGGTTATGGAAACATAAAAACTCGTTTAAATCAATATTTTAATTCACTATGAGCAAACATTTAGATGCACAAATAGATTTTTTTTTTAACATGAGTCGACTAAATTAACTATAACGAAGGTCGTTTGAAGTCGGGGGTTAGAAACGATTCAGTTATAGCTTTCATTAAATATATACTTGTTCTTTTTAACTATTTGTACAAATCGCAAACTAGGTAGCAAAATGAAAATAATAACAAGACAAATAAATAAATACACATCCCATTCATAAAAGAGGGGTAATACATAGCACATAATAGAACTTCGAAACACTCTAAAAAACTTATACAACGCCTCCATCATAAAATCTTAAACACTACCCCCAACTGGTGTACCCAAAACATTGTATATTGTCATCACACCATTTCCAGTACACCCTGTATATAACTTTCCACAAAAACCCCAAAAGTTAAGAAAATTCATAAAAAAGTCACAAAAGACACACTTATCTTCATCCAAAGAGAATACATAACCAGCAGCAACTGCAGAGATCAGAAATAAACTCAGATGGTTAACCGACTCAAACAACAGGATCCTCAGGACCTCCAACTTCTTAAATTTCTACCCAATTTTCACAAAAACTTGATCATACACTGCATTGATGGAAAGAGTAGCGGAATTCTTGGCTTTGAGAGCATAATGAGAGGCTAAAGTTTGTTTCTCTTGATTAAAACGAAGTTGTGTGTCCTTAGCATCCCGCTCCATCTTCTCCCTCAACTCACGAACTTCGTCCTCTAGATTCAAAACACGGGAATTGCTGGCAGATAGTAATCCTTTTTTCTCTTCAAGTATGGATCAAACACTGGCAAGATCACCTTGAGAAGAAGCAAGTTCAGTAGTAAGATCTACGCTAAATAAAAAAGAAACATTAACAGGGGAAAGTAGAAATAGGGCATTAAGGAAAGATTAACCAAGTCTCCTAAGGGATACCTCTATCAGCAGCTAGGGTCGTTTCTAAATGTTTTAAAGCATCATATCTCTCTTTCTCAAAGTGTTGACACTCACTAAAAAGATTACGATAATAAAATTCTCGTTGATCCTCCTCAACGGTTAGTATGTCACTCTTGAGAGAGAAGGTTGCGCTTATCCAACAACTGCTCAAGTTCTTTACAAAGTTTGAAGTGTCGGGCATCTACGATTCTCTTGTCATCCCTGATCTTGATAATCACACCGCGATAATCGTGATTTTTGAGAGACAAAGCGTGAACGTCGGCGCGAGCATTATCACAGCTTGTCTGCAGATGTTGGTTGTGATATTTTATCTGCTTTAACTCCTTCTGTAGTTCCACGATCGAAGATCATTTCCACTCAAGATCGGCGAAAGCCTCAATACGATAACGATTGAATGAATTTTGGAGTAACCGATAATCAGACCCAAGGACAGAATGATCATCTCGTAATCTCCTATAGTTGGAATTAGCTTCCCCTAGACCGCTCTGAACTCCTCAATCTCAGCGTTTTGAGAGGAACTTCCCGCTAAGCACCAGATGGACTACTTTAAAAAACAAGACTAACGGGAAAGTAAGAAAAATGGAGGTAAAAGAAACTCACCAGTCAACTTGGCCAGATCCGAATCATGAGATTTTTTGAGGTCCTGGAACCGATCTTCAGCGAGAGAAAGTTTTTCATTCAGCGCCTTTGCCTCTGTCTTTCGGCTCTCGACCTCTGTCTCCCACTTGGAAGTGTCAACCACGACCGCCTTAGACCGTTCCTCCTTCAATGATAAAAGCGCTTCCTCGCGAGCTATAACGGCTTTTCCAATCTGCATTGTGAGAGTTGCAGCCTTGAGCTGATAGAACTGTATGAGCTTGCGGCTATACTCCAGAGCCGTACCCACCTGTGAAGAAGTGAGTAATCAGCAACAAAACCTAGATCGTAAATCATGGGAAGGGAAGAAAGCACCACCACCAATACTTACATGATAAACAACAAACTAAGAACACAAGTAGGAATGCCCATATACGAACGCTTTCATTTGTTCAAAGCTGGCATCGGGCACATCCACATACCTCTCACTAACGCTTTCATAGTACCATGGAGCCGACTAGAATATGCTTCATTTTCTCCATTATGGACAGACTTCTCACCCTCATCAGCCTTATCTCCCTCACTCTCTCTCCGAATTCATGGATCAATGATCAACATCACAACTATATCAACTTGAGCAACAACGACAGACTGGTGACCATGATAGTGTAATGTATGAATAACCTAAAAACCTAGAACATGAAAACAGGGCTCTCAGTTCAACAAAAGAAACACATTTGTTCCTATAAACAGTATAAATGCATTTTCTCAAACAGTAGCAAAAAGAAATGAGGCAAAACGAAAGATGTGCCTACTCCTAATTATAGGTTTTTCTTCTATGGTTCAAGATTCGAAACAAACTCTACACAATCTAAGAACAAAAAATTTGAAAGGCTCTCTACTGCACAAGTATACTAATCAGCAAAATTAGTACAAGCCTTAGAAAGTTGTGTTCGTAGATGATTCGTGGACTACAAACTAGTCGTATAATTTTAATCAGTCTATAACCAAGAACATCCCCAGTCCACTTTTATGTTTTATCCAATGCCAAATCTCTATCACATGTTAGATTCTTATGATTCTTATTCTGGCATAAAACTGCTGCATTTTTCCGTACAATATATCAACTGACAATTGAGACCATCACTAAGCTCTCTTTCTCTGCATTTTAAATAAATGTTGGTAGAGGCATATCCGACATGCAGATTATGAAACAGAACGATTTTGATCTTGTGCAGCTATAAATCTTTGAAACTACTAAAAAATATAATCATGCTAATAAGACTCCCACAAACAGAAAGAAAGATTGAATCTCAATCATCAAATGAAACTAAAACAGAAGAAAATCCAAATTTGCAAACTCTGTACTCGAAGTCATTCTACTTCATCAGTGTATGTGTAGTGACACCTAAACTTATCAAGACGGGATAAAATTTTTTAACAGAAATATAAGTGGTTCTTACGTTTCCCACCACCAAAGACAACAAAATTATTATATTTTAGTTCTCATAGGAGTAACCCTAACTTCAACACCAGAGTAACCATCTTCAGCAAGCTCTCTAGTCAATACTTCGCTCAACTCAGCAAATAATAATACTTCAGCAACAAACTGTAAATCAAAATAGAAACAATTGATTTCAGCCACAAAAAAATCACCAAAAAATCACGAAAAAATAGAAATAAATGATATAGAAAGAGGAATTGAAGGAGGATTTACCTTTCGTTTGTTACTCATCTGTGTCGCCATGACTCAGTACTAACACCTCACTTGAAAACTTTGAAAACCCATTAAAAAAAACCTAGATCTAGAACTCAAGGTTACAAAACCATTAATAAAGGAAGATATGAAATTTCAACCGATTGTGTAGTGGTTGTTAAAGGGAATATGGTGTTTTGATGTTGATGGGGGTGGTAGTACAGAGGTCGGGTGAGAGGTTTATGATGAAGAAGATGAAGAAGATGAGTGAGGTAGGAAATGGAAACGGGGAGTTAGGGTTAAAGCAACTCTAGGGGGTGAGCATTTTGGCTAATTTACCGATTATCATCACGGTGGGATGGGCAAATCCAAAAAATGGATTGGTAAATGGGTATCTGTCCATTGAGATGTTAGTTGACCGGGATAAAATGATCATTTTATAAACAATGGCAGAATAATTATTTTCATCAACTTTAAGACTAGGGGTAAAACAATTATTTTACCAGAAAATGGGCAAAAGGTAAAATGGTTATTTCGAGGTTTGTCTCAGTACTTATGACGTAGACCAACGTATGAGGAGAAATTGATTCAATCTGATACCTAACTTATATCCCTTAGGGATGCGCTGGTCTAGGCGCTTCAAAGTCTCATAAAACATCCACGGTTGACTTATGAGCTTGAGCAGAGACACATTGTCTCACGTAAATACGATTCACCCATATCTGAGCCCAAAGACACACTACATATCCAATGTGTGCAAGATTATGGAAATACAAATTGAAGAGGAAATAATTGGATGTTGATCATATTATGCTTAATGACCTAGTAGATTGAGTAAATATTTTCATATGAACGCTAAATGTACCTATGTTGTTCATATTATGCTTAATGACCTAGTCGATTGAGTCATAATTTTCACCGGCGAGTAGGAACCTTAACTGAAACCCTAAATGTACCATTGTTGGTCATATTCTGCTTAATGACCTAGTCGATTGAGTAAAAATCTTCAGCCAAATCTTAAATGTACATATGTTGGTCATATTATAATTAATAACCTAATCGATCGAGTAAGAATATTTATTGGAACCCTAAATGTACCTATGTTGTTCATATTATGCTTCATGACCTAGTCGATTGATATGAATCTTCAACGAAACCCTAAATGTACATATGTTGGTCATGTTCTGCTTAATAACCTAGTCGATTGAGGAGAAAACTTTAGTTGAATCCTAAATATACGTGTGTTTGTCATATTATGCTTGATGACCTAGTCGATTGAGTATGAGTCTTCAACGAAACCCTAAATGTACCGTGTTGTTCATATTATTCTTAATGACCTAGTCGATTGAGTGAGAATCTTTTCTGGAACCCTAAATGGACTATTGTTTCATACTCTTCTTAATGACCTAGTCGATTGAGTCAAAATCTTCATCAGAACCCTAAATGTACTTACATTGGTCATATTCAGCTTCATTAATTGATCTAAGATTATATTCCTCAATTTTTTTAGTTGATATCATTGTATGTCATTTGGGACCGATCTAAGTTTGATAAATAAAATAACTGGATATGTTAAAATAATTATCCAACTCCATAGTTCGTTGGTCTAAATAATTATATGTTTGTACATCTACATAATTCGACTCATTATATGTCGTTGATTTATAGTCGAATCTTTAATAAATTCATCAGTCTCTAAAGTTCATTTGATCTCATTGGATACGCAATACAAAAGAGATTCAGCTGACTCTATTTCATACAATTGCATTTGATGGAATTATGTGGATAATCAGTCAAGGTAAATAAAGTAAAACTAATTTAAGTAAAATTGGATTTAATCTGTAGTCAAGGTAAACGTGATCTCACCAACAATATGTCTTTGTACTGATTCTAATTGCATATCAGTATAATTGTAGAATCTTAATTATAAGTTAATTAAGATGTTTGGTTACTTTTAATCTCAATTAAAAATGGATAATTATAATTAGATAATCTTAATCAGAAGTTGATATTTATAATTGTAGAATCTTAATTAGTAAAAAATTTCATATTGTTTGTTATCAGTTCATTCTCATAAACTTGTTTACATTGTTCTCGATGACCTTTTCCCCAGTACCCTAATCCTAAACCTATCGATGTTCGTCACATTATCCTTAATAACCTCTTCCCCTAAATTGGAATCTTCATCGGTACCCTAACCCTACTGATGGGATTTTAGATTACCCTGTATATGATAACCGCAATCGCACGGTGTCTACAATGCAGACAACGACAAGTACGGGTCGAACCCACAGGGAACAGGGACAATACTGCAATTAATATCTCAATTAACTAATCAGAAATAATATTTTTAGATTTTTAGAAATTTTAATGAACGAGAAAATAATAAAATAAACTAGCTTATACAATATGATCAAGTAGAGCGGGCACTAGGGTTTTCGGATTTCGCCAATTTGATATACAGAACTCACATTTAATTTCCAAAATTATCGTTTCACCACTGTAATTTTCTTCGCTTCCAAGTTGACATTTCCAAAGAATTGTTATTCAATCGAAAAGCGTATCCCATCTAATATTGTTAAGCATGGCATATCAGTTCAAAAGCATAAACAATCGGTAGAACTATCTAACCCATATATAGTTTAAATGAATCAAATATCTAGTTGATTGCATACACCGTCTAAGAATCTAATCCAAGCACGACGTATCAAACAGAAAGCATGTATGATCAAATTTACTATTTATGCAATAATTAATCAAGCTAACAATGAAGATAAATTACTAAACATTTAAACCATTTACTTATAAATTTTCTATAATCAAAATTGGTTTCTACCCAAAACCCAGTCACAAAAATCAATGAGACATAAAAATAGATTTCTTAAAACTCATAAAATATATAATCAACAAAAGTAGAGATAGAGAAATTTCACTATTCACAGCCGCAAACAACCAAAGAAAACATCCCCGACTACTTCTTCTTCTCTCCTGTTTTATTTTGTCCAGAACCCAGCCGAAAACTCCTGCGTCAGTCTGCTTTTCCTGTTCAGTTTTTGTCTCTTGTTCAGCTCTGCCTCTTGTTCAGTCAGTCCCCTAACTATCACACCCTGCATCTACTCCACACCACTCTCTTCTCAACAGTCGCTCCCCCACTTCTCTCACCTCTCTTCCCAATCAATTGATATCTCCCCTCTCCAACACCAGCCGCTTCCCCCAAAAAGAAAAAAAAGCTCAACCGAAAAGAAGATGATAGTCTGACGCCCTAGCTTTGTTTTTATACTTTCTTTTCTCAATTTTTGTTTGACCCCCACGTGCTCACTTTTGTCACCCGGTTTTTAAAATTGAAAAGATGAACTGATGAACACCAATGCAACAGACCCACCAGCCTTCACATCAAGCACACCTTCAAGCTTAGCCAACACCCATTTCTTTTGTTTTCAGTACTTGCTTCTCAATTCGAGACAAAACCACTAGCCATCCTCTAGGTACGTTTTTCACTGCCAACTCCCATCAATAGCCTACGCCTAGGTCTCTAGCTATTTCTTCCAACGTCATTTACTCATTCATGTTCTCTCTTTATCCTAGCCAATGTCCACTCCATACGTGTTGTCTAACAAACACCTTATTTCTTTTGTTTTGTGGCAGACTTTGTCTCCCCACTTTTCCTTCTTGTTTCACACGAGCCATACCTCAACAAGCCAACAGACTCAACCCGATCCCTTCACCGTACCACCTATCACCTCATGCTACTTCTCTATCACGTGTGTACATCCTACTAACCTCAATCACCTACTCTAATCACCTTTCTACCTCTTTGCCTTCAATTTACGTGATGTCTCCAGTTGAAAACCAATTTAAAATAAGTCCTACACCACCTACTACTCTTTTTTTTTGTTGCACCCCAAAGGCAGAAACTTGATAAATACGAGCACTAGTTTGCGTGTATTACACACCACAGTTTGTGAATGCTTCAGTAACACTGACTCCACCTCCAACTCTCTGCCACACTTTACTTCTCTTAATCTTCACCCACTCTTTACAGCCACATCCCAAGCAAACTGTCATCCAAGTTCATAGATTAAGCAATTTAGCCCATTTAACCATATTTATGAGTTTTACGTATACAACCTAAAATAATATGAAAACACTAAAATTAGTACAAAAAGATAACAAGAAACTGTAGATAAAGCGATAAAAATGTATCAATTAAGTGCTTATCACCTACCGATGTTTGTCATATTATCCTTGATGACCTCTTCCCCTCACTGGAACCCTAAACATGTTGATGTTCGTCATATTATTCTTAACGACCTTTTTTTCTAAGTTATAATCGTCATATTATCCTTAATGACCTCTTTCCCTGAGTCATAAATTCACTAGAGTCCTAAACATACCGATGTTTGTCATATTATCCTTAATTAATAACCTCTTTCACTAAGTTGGAATCTTCACCGGTACCCTAACCCTATCGATGTTTGTCATATTATCCTTGATGACCTCTTCCCCTCACTGGCACCCTAAACCTGTCGATGTTCGTCATATTATCCTTAACGACCTTTTTTCTAAGTTATAATCTTATCGGAACCCTTATCCTACCGATGTTCGTCCTATTATCCTTAATGACCTCTTTCCCTAAGTCATAAATTCACTAGAATCCTAAACCTACCGATGTTTGTCATATTATCCTCAATTAATGACCTCTTTCAATAAGTTAGAATCTTCACCAGATCCCTAAACCTACCGATATTGTTCATATTATGTCTTTAATGACCTTTTCCACTAATTTGAAATTTTTACAAGAGCTCTATCGTCGATAACAATATCCAAATTAATTTATATATATTCCTTGGATTTTTTCATACCGAAGTTTCATAATAAAATTGAATGCACTAGTTCGTTTTAGCATAAAGTGAACCGCACATGCTTCTCACACACTTGTCTCAATCCGTATGAGAATCCAAAATCGAATCTGTACCATCCAAAAAATTTCATGATTCGTATGACTACCCTATCCATCGTCCAAAACTTTTATTCAAAACCCTAAACGATTTTTCTCCCTTCATTTTCCTTTCCCTCTTTCTCTCTCTTTCATGGTTCTGCTCTCCTAAATCCTCCGCCGCTATCAAAACCCTAAACAGCAGCTCAGCAAGTTTTTCCGAACAAGAAAACTAATCAACGGAAGCTAGATATGTTGAAACTCTTTATTAATGATCCGTCTCTTCTTAGTGATCCTTCTTTTTTTTTCTTCAGAGATTATTTCCAAAGGTAAATACATTACCTCCATATTCGAATCCAAGTTCAATCCCTCACTCCATTCATCGATCTTCAATATTCACCCAAAACAGACTTCTTCTGTGTTAGAGCTTAAGATGCAGCTCAGCCTTATGTCAATGATCGTTTTGAAAAGAGCAAAAAACTAAAGATTGCAATTGTAGGTTTTGGTGATTTTGGTCAATTTCTTGCGAAAACTCTAGTTCATCAAGGACACACAGTTTTAGCTCATTCTCGATCAGATTACTCTGACATAGCTCAAAAATTAGGGGTTCTGTTTTTAACTGATGCTGATGACTTGTGTGAAGAACATCTTGAGGTAGTACTTTGTAGTTCTATAGTTTCATTTTTGTAGACAATTTCAATCTTCGAAATCCAAAAACTCTTTCTTTATCAGTGTTTTTTAATATGTATTTTGAATCTTGTATGTTGCAGTCCTTGGGTTGTGACTTGTGTGAATGGAGCAAATATCTATTAATTCTTAATTTAAACCAGGTTTACAAAATGTGAATCTCACCAGCTGTTGCTTATCTTTTTTTATGCAGTGAAGCGGATGAAATATACAAAATATGCAGTGGGTTTTTATTTTCTTGTAAGTTTCCGTCCTGATTCATATTGTTCTACATTTTTGTTTTATTTTAAGGGTTTCATTTATATTTTTTTTTGAGGTGTATTTCTTATTTCAGTGGTTTTATTTTTTGTTTGATGATTTTGCAGAAATTAGTTTAGTTTGGTTTCCTTGTGAAGTTGGAAAAGAGTCTTACATGTAACAAATTTCTGGCTTTATTGATTAGTTTCTGGATGTTTTTCTTCCATTGATAAAGGCATAAAATGTTGGACTCACAGATCGAAACAACCACAAGTCTATTTTGTCTATGAACTCATAGATATTGTGGTTTTTAGGCTTTATTTACGTTTTAATAACCAATTTCAAATGATTTTGATTATGGCTTTTGTTGATTTTTTAGCTGACTGCCTGGTTAAAGTTCCATTTGATCCTATCCAGCATTTTATGTTGCCTCTCATGAGAATTTCTGAAACAGGTTAGTGATAAACGCAAAATTTATATATATTTACCGCTTAATTTATATTTACTAGTGCTTGAATTTGTACTAATAATATATTTTTGTTGTTTTATTAGGTGGTATAAATTACGAATAAACACAGTTAAATGGGCATGACTTGAGCTTTTATAGTCGCGCACTTGTCTAATATGGTCTCGGACCTGCGTTGTCAATGTTAGAGTGCCAACAAAGATCAAAGAAAATAAGAAAGAGTGAACGATACACGTGAGTTGGCTGGGTTTATTAGACTTATCTTGTTAATCGTGGCGAGTAAAAAGACTAAATAAGGGACTATTAGACTTCCTTGTTGGTTGGGTTAGCTGATGGTGTTGGCTGACACAGAGAGGCTGGACGGTGAGTGGATGGCTCGAGCTAGTGGCTAGTGAAGTGGGAGACAAGGTTAGAGTTTCTGTTGCTGGGTATATAAGAGAAGTAGATGGACCGGATGGCTATTGGCTGATGGGAGCACGTGAAGGGGGCTGATGGAATGATTGATACGGAGAGAGGAAAGTGGAGAGTGATTGATACGGAAGAAAGAGAGGGATACTATTTCTTTTAACCTTCCTTTTAGGTTTTAAGGTGGGACCGTATGAAAAGAAGGGAGGATAGCTATGATCTTTTTAGGTATGGTGGTACAGTGGGAAAGAGGGTGAGAGAAGAAGTTAGGAAGGTGGAAGGTGATTGGAGGTTGGGTTTTGGAAGGAGGTAGATTAAAAGCTGGTGAAGGAAGCGGTACCTAGGGGAGGCTAGGGGAAGTATAGGCTGTGAGATAGAAAGAAAAGAAAGTGGAGAGAGAGCGTCAGACATAGGAAAGGCGTGAGAGACAAAACTGTGGAGTTTGGCTGTTGAAAAAAAGCTAGACAGTAGAGACGGAGACAGTAGTGCGTCAGGTGAAGGTCTGCTTCAGGCGGGCGTCTACGGTACAGAAAGTTTAAGAAATCAATCTCCAATAACACAGTGAAATCTCTTCATTTTCTCTTAATTTATTTTTAATGGATTTTAAGAAATCCAACTCCATGTTCTAGATTTTGTAACTAGGGTTTTGGGTAGAAACCACTTTTGAATATGGAAAATTATAAATAAATGGCTTTAATGTTTAATAAGTTATCTTCATTGTTAGCTTGATTAATTATTCCATAAATAGTAGATTTGATCATATATGCTTTCCGTTTGATATGCCGTGCTTGAATTAGATTCTTAGATGGTGTATGCAATCAATTAGATATTTGATTCTTTGAAACTATATATGGGTTAGATAGTTCTACTGATTGTTTATTCTTTTGAACTGATATACCATGCTTAACAACATTAGATGTGATATACTTTTCGATTGATAAGCAATTCTTTAGAAATGTCAACTTGGAAGCGAAGAAAATTACAGTGGTAAAACGATAATTTGGAGAATAAATGTGAGTTCTATATATCAAATTGGCGAACACCGAAATCCCTAGTGCCCTCTCTACTTGATCACATTGTATATTTTAGCTAGTTTATTTTATTATTTTCTCGTTCATTAGAAGTTCTGAAAGTCCAAAAATATTGTTTCTGATTAGTTTATTAAGAGTATTGATTGCAGTATTGTCCCCGCTCCCTGTGGGTTTGACATGTACTTGTCGTTGTTTGCATTGTAGACACCGTGCGATTGATGTTATTTTATATAGGGTTCTGAAATCCTATCAATTAGTAAGCCTTTACTGGAGACATCCAGAAAAGGATATCTTGCATCTATATCTGCATCTAGTTACTCTTATGTTTCATTACTCAAGCATTTCATTCCAATAATGAACCCAGGCAAGCGTCTAATTAAAGATCGGTTCAATTATTTGATATTCCTTTCTTTCTTCTCTTACCTTCTTTAATTTGAATAAGTAAATAATACCATCTAGAATTTAAATCTCTTTTCGTCCTGCAGGTGGAGCTACACTTTCTCTCATACATGTTGCCTCTGAAAGAATCATCTATGGGTACGTTTTTTTACTACCTTGTTTATTTACTTATTTGTGTTTACATTAGATGATAAACTCGAAAAGATAGATATTACTCTCGACGGATTCTTAATAAGGTACAGTGGGGGGATGAGTTCAGCTAAAGATGCTCTAGAGAGCGACACCAAGGTCAGTGTTTCTTATTAGCTAGCTAATTTAATTTCCTTCTGTCCATTTCTCTATCTCTATATCTCCATACCTTACAGGATAACTAAGACAATATTTGATCCACTTTCTACTTGATGCAGGTGCTTGCTTAAAAAGCTGCAAGGCGCTATAAAGTTAGGATCAACACTATATCTGCTGGCAGGGCTGCACATCGGGTCGATGGGTCGGGTTTGGCCCCACCCGCACCCGACCCGTCAGTTGGCGGGTGACTGAAGTATTCACACGCACCCAACCCGCCGTAGGACGGGTCGGGTGCGGGACACCCCTCTAGATTCAATGCAAAAAAATTTCCTCATAGTCAAGATCAAATTCATCTCAAGAAATTCAAACCCAATTCCATCATTTTCAAACTATCTACTCAGATCTAAATATCTAAAGAATCAAACTAAACTTGAAACTTAATTAAAGAAAAAACTCATATCAACTAATGTTTAACTTCACTTAAATAAAATCATTTCCAATTAAAAGCTAAATGCCTAAATCCACTTCCATCAGTCTCTAACTCAAACCCCTTTCCTTTTTAAAACTGGTGTTGAACATCATTTGCAATATAGGGTACCCAGCTTGTCCCAGACCATTCATAGATCTCGATGGAGTACTCCTTCAAACATAATTATGGGTCAAAAAATAAGCAACAAAATACCGACTCGTTCCTTCTTATCTATAATATAAGAAATAATATTCTCTCAGACAAAAAGGGGATGGAAGCAAATACCACTTCATCATTGATCCTGTAAATTGCAGCCTTGTCTGTTTCCCCAACTCTGTGGTGCCTAACATTGACCGCCTACAGACAAAAAGGAAGTTACACTAATGTTCAATATGGCTGTCAATCATAGTAGTTGAATTGTAAGTAAAAGTTTACTTCGTATCAGCAGGAGATAATTTAAATTGTGAATGGTAAAAGCATAATCATCTAAGATATGACATATAGTTTCTTTCAGCATCATAAATTTTCAATTCCAACAAGGGGTAGAAAGTCTTATCTTAAGATGACCCCTTTCATGGAAGACCCATTTGCTGAGTTCAGTAGCAAACTGCTCGTTACCAGACTGCTCGTGTCTGAAATTGAAAGTGAGCGTGTTATTACATTCCACATAACCTGGATACCTTTTTCGTGTTCATACATTCAATTCTAGTTGTAGTCATGAATCTGAATACAATAATTGTACTACTCTTGTTACGTATGCATAACAGGGTCAAGAAATAGCACCAAGCTCCAGCGATGGATAATACCGACAATACGGCAACTGCCTATTAAGAAGCACAAACCTTAGTAAGTCTGCAAGTTAATAAATGAAAATTATGAATTAAACTATAACATAGCCAGATAAACTTCTAGAATATATGTCCTTGAATTGGTGCATCAGTAAATGTACATATGTTTTTCGTAGCTACATGAACTAGATGTAATGACAACAATACAAATTGAACCCCAACTGCAGAATCGAGTGCCTTTCTTTCTCCTAATTTAAGATATCAACGGTACAAATCGAACCATTTAGTAAGTCAAACAACAGAATTCATAACATTATGCACTCTTCCATAGTAATTCCAAAACAGATGAAACCAAAACCAATTGATTTCCAGTCAACAATAATACCCCAAAACAGACATAATAAGATTCTTCACAAACTGCATGATAAGAAGGGGTTTAACATTACCCTAGAAGGTGGATTTGGTGGAATCGTGATTCAAGTAAACCTTAGAATTAAGGTGTTTCAGATGATAACACCACCTCCACTAATAACCTTCCACCACCATGCAAAACCGCCAATCACTGCCAACAATTGTACCACCGCCCATCAAAACCAAAAATACAATTTTGTGTAAATATCACAAATGAACTAATTAAATCTTCATTTCAAATAAAATGTAATAAAACTCAACAAATATCTCCCACTCTAAATCACTAACACTATTCATTCAATTAAGTAATCAAACTATTTAAAATTGAGATCTGAGAGGAAAGATGAACCTCCGCCAGCATATTGTTATCATCGATTTTAGGTTCTTCAAGCCAAATCCAGTTGAAATCGAAATGCACATATTGTTTCTGATGGTCGAGATTAGATTTTGGAAGTTAGTTCCTCATTGATTCATCAGTAAATTTAAGTTTTGTAGTTGAATCAAGTGAAAAATCTGAAGATGGTGTTGCGGTGGACCAGTGGTGGTGGTGATTTTTTCGGTTTTTCCTAGTTCCTACAGCTCAAGAAGAAAGAAAAAAAGAATAAGAAATGGGAAATGAATGAGTCGAAGAGAGAAAATATTTTTAGGGTTGTTTCATCAACGACTCAGATTAAACAAAACTATTTAATCCAAGGGCTAGGAAATAAGGATTTTTTTGTCGGGTTGGGCGGGTGGGTCGGGTGAGAGAAGGTGTCACCCGTACCCGACCCGTTTATCGGCGGATCGGGTGCGATTCGGGTCAAAACTGGCGGGTGCGGGTCGGGTGGCGGGTCCGGGTCGGGTTTGTGCAGCCCTATATGCTGGTATGCCTATGTTTATATATATGTATTGTGTAAATATTATTTATTATTTCTTTCATTGCATGTATAGTAGCATATATATCTTTCTGATCCTAATACCAGCGGAAAATGTATGCCAGAAGCACTAATAGGATCTGCGGTTACCAACTTTGGCATCTTGAACCAAGACTAGGCTGACCATAAAACAGGTCAAAAAGACTCCATGCACCCCATCAATAATATAAAACAATCTGAATAATGTGTTTCACTTAACCTTTCTGGTTCTGTTCCCATGCATTCACGATGACTGGTAATTTCCGTTTCATTAAAATGGATATGGACAAGTTTGCCACGGTTAGTCGGTAGTGTATCCATGAATATCCCTCTTTCTTAAGCAAGAAGTCTGAAGATTTTTTTTGTTTTTCTCTACTCTAAACCCTCAGGCCCTCTTGGAAGCCGTGGTGGAATGGAAGCATAGCCGTGTAGCTGAAACATTGACATTGTATTGTGAACATTTAGAGGACTAAACATAATTGAAGAATAACAACAAATATTTCTCCAGGTATTTGAAGTTTTGAAATTGCTTAATGTGCTTCTTCCTTCTGTGGGGGACGAAAAGTCATCAAGTAAGGAAAATGTTTTAAAGGACCAACCTGAACTTCTGAGGCGTTTTGGCACAGATATTGTTCCTACTTTGGTTGAGGTTTGTTCTTTTCCTTTGTTCTTGTTTTTGTTGTTTCCTTATTTTGGATAAGTTGGTTTTACTCTGTGTTGCTTGTTTTCTTTCTTTCTTTAGTCCTTGTAAGTTGTGACATTATATTTCATCATTCTACAGGTTGTAAATAATGGTGTAAATCTACAAGTTTGTGATGGAGAAGATTGGTTGTCAACCTATGCCAGATGATTTAGAAGATGAATCCCTAGATGAACATGAAGTTGAAGATAGACGTACTAGTGATTATTTGTAAGAAGATGAGAACGACAATGCTGGCGATGTAATTGGTGGGGATACTGAAGTACATATCAATATATGTATAATTGTAGAATCTTAATTAGAAGTTAATTAAGATGTTTTGGTTAGTTTAATCTCAACTAAAAGTGCATAATTATAATTGTAGAATCTTAATTAGAATTTTCCATTATAATTATATAATCTTAATTAGTGATAACGTCCAGTATTAATTTTTAATTATAATTACATTTTGGGATTATCTAAATCAGAATTCGCTTTTAGCGAACAATTTTTTTTGGTAGTTTAAAAACTTAAGCAACAACTTCAGGCCAATCAAAATCAGAATTCTAAAACAATTTGGTAGCTTAAAAATCTAAGCAACCAACTTCAGGCTAAGTTGTTCAATGTATCTATCAACTAGGTATTTTAATAGCTCAATTCACTTTTAGGGAGCAAAAAAATTTGGTAGCTTAAAAATCTAAGCAACCAACTTCAGGCTAAGTTGTTCCATGCATCTATCAACTAGGTATTTTAATAGCTCCTAAATCACAAATCGCTTTTAGAGAGTAAAAAAATTCGGTAGCTTAAAAACTTAAGCAACCAACTTCAGGCCAACCAAAATCAGAAATTGCTCTTAGCGAGCAAAATTACTTGGTCGCTTAAAACCTTAACAAAGCAATTTCAGGTCAAGTTGTTCTATGTATCTATCAACTAGGTATTTTACTTGCTCTAGGATGGTTGGTCTAGATCTGAAGCGATTGGTATTTACTTGCTCTATTGGTTGGTCTAGATATTAAGAGATAAGAATTTTACTTGCTCCCTGGTGGTTGGTCTAGCTCTGAAGCAATGAGAAGAATACTCGCTTTAGAAAAGTTGGTTGATTACTAGAGCGACTGCCTAGCTGCTCTAGACCTTTACAAAGCAGGCCTTTTACAACAAACGGAGCGAGTGCCACTTTTAGTCGTCATAAGGGTTATAATGACTCAAAAGGGGTTTTTAGCGACTTAAACCGACCTGTCGCTTAAACCGGTTTTTCTTGTAGTTAAGAACCTCACTCGGGTAAGTAATAATCCTCTGAGGGATTACAACATGTGATAAGTGTATACACTTGCACATTTGTGTTAAAAAACTTATTTATAGGGTGGTTATTCAACCTTTGCACTACAATCTACAAAACGATTAATCGAGCACCAAGAAAATACTTTTTCAGATTTGGCCAGTAACCACATACATTGTAACCATCAACAAGTAAGACATGAACAACAGTCTCCAAGTCCCAACCCTGGTGAGTGATACAACACAAAGTGAAATACCCCAACCTTATTATATAGGATTAATTGGTTTTTGGTACTCAGGTTTTGACCAGGTTTAGTGTTTGGTCTAACATTTGTCCAACGTTAGTGTTTGGTACCTGGACTGGATGTTGACCCGAGTTGACTCGGTTAAGTGTAATTTTGATTAATTTTCCCATATAAATATTTATACATTTACTATATACCCTTTGATACTGGCGTAATTCATACATATTTACCGCTTAATTTATATTTGCTAATACTTGAATTTATACTAATAATATATTTTTACTGCTTTAATAGGTGATTCGCATAAAATTCAAAGTTATGAATTAAACATGGTTGAAAGGGCTACAAAAACCAATTTATTTGCTCATACATCTAAAGACTGTAGTCACACAGTTAACATAGTTTCATGCCTCTACATTTAACGTGGTTGAAACGTGAGATGGATATCCTGTTGTGGTCCACTTTGACTATAGAAAGAAGAGGCTAGGTAGTGAGGCTAGTGGCTTTGTCTCAATTTAATGGCGTCTGACGTGATTTCTATTGTTGTTGGGTAAGGCTGACAGAGTAGATATTTCTTTAGCTTTCTTTTAGGCTAGGCTTTGTGAGGCAAATAGCTAGAGAAAGGGAATGAAAGAGACGTGAGAGTTGGAGATAGGCGCTGAAGTGATAGGAGTAGAAGAATGTGAAAGGAAAGTTAGAGACATAGTCTGACGCTTTCTGTTTTTAGTTTATGTTTCGGTCAAGGCAACGTAGTCACATGAAAGATTCATCTAGGGCGTAGACTATTCAAGTGAGAAGTCAGAAGCAGGTATAAAAGGGAAGAGAAGGAAAGAAACAAGCGAGGCTGCACGGTGGACTCTTTTCTTAGGTTTTCTTTTCTGGAGTGCGGCTGAAAAAGTGTACAGGAGTCATGTGCGGCTAGGGAGGCGTGAAGAAGAGGAGTTGTCTGTACAATTCTAAGAGGCGGACGAAAGGGTTTTTGACGGTGGTGCT
>JAJJMC010014687.1:8174356-8201748 GCA_023531435.1 Papaver californicum
CCCTCAAGTATATGTAAACATATATGATCCGAGATATTGGGGTAATCTAGACACAATCTCTAGAGATTTGTTAGTGAAAAAGGGTCCTTGTAGAGACCCAAATATGGTGAAAGGTCCTAAGAATAAGCGATCTAAATACTTCTTTTCATCCTATTACACTAGAATTTTACCTAATGATGAAGAACATGATAGAAAATGGCTTGTACATTCAAAGGAGTTAGATAAAACATTTTGTTCTTGTTGTAAGTTGTTTATAAATGATTCTCGTATAAGTAGTTTAGCAACTGAAGGGTATGATGACTGGTGTCATTTTGGCCAAAGGCTTAGTGAGCATAAGATTAGTAAAGAGCGCAATGCTAACATGAAAGTTTAGCTTGACTTACGTGAAAGGCTAGGGATAAATGATACAATTGACACGCATGTTCAACATCATATTAATGAAAATAGAATGAAAATAGAGAACATTGGAAGCAAGTATTGGAAGGAGTCATTTCTATAGTAAAATATCTTAGCATACATAACTTGGATTTTCGAGGAACAAATGAGAAAGTATATGAAAATAGTAATGGAATTTTTTTTAGGTTTGATTGAGATGATTGCCGAGTGGGATCCAACGATGAAAGAACACATGAAAAGAATTAAAAATAATGAAACTCAGTACAATTACCTTAGCTCTAGAATCCAAAATGAATTGATTGATTTGCTGTCTTCTAGAATTAAAAGTGTCATCATTCGGAAAATCAAGGCCGCCAAGTATTTTTCAGTATTGCTTGATTGTACTTCGGATGAGAGCAACCAAGAGCAAATGTCTTTGATTATTCGGTATGTAGATACTAGTGAAAGTCCAATAAAGATACAAGAATACTTCATGGGATTCTTAAAAGTGGATGACACAACTGCACAAGGACTGTTTGATGTATTAAAAAACGTCTTGGAGGATCTTGATCTTGACATTAACAACATTCGAGGTCAAGAGTACGATAATGGGGCTAATATGAGTGGGTGCAAAAAAGGTGTACAAAAGAAATTGCTAGCTATGAATCCAAGAGCAATGTATACACCTTGTGGGCTTATTGTTTAAATTTACCATTTCTTGATATGGCTCGTTCTTGTAAGGGAGCTACTGATTCTTTTGAAACGTTGAACCAAATCTATAAGATCTTTTCTGCCTTTACAAAAATGGTGGCAGATTTTAAAAGAAAATGTGAAAGATCATATCGTCAAACCATTGTCGGATACGAGATGGGAAAGTCACATTGAGAGTGTGAAGGCAGTTAGGTTTCAAGTTCGTGATATACGAACAACATTGCTTAAAGCAGGAGATAACGACGATGACAAGGATAATGCAGCAAAGTTTGCAGCAAAGTTTGCAGCAATTTTTTTAGCAAGACACAGTGTTGGGAATTTTGCGTTCATGTTAAGCTTGGTAATTTGGTATGATTTGTTGAATGTTGTAAATTTAGTTAGTAAGTCCTTGTAATTTAAAGATATGCTTATTGACGATGTTATGGATCAAGTGAAAGGACTTCTTAAATATTTCCAAAAAAGTACAGGGTAACGGGATTTGAGCAGGCCTTAACTACTGCCAGAGAGATTGCTAATGAAATGGGAGTTGAAGGTGAATTTTATGTGGATCGTATAATTCGTAGAACACAACATTTTGATGAGATTGGAAATTGTGAGGAAACAGTCCAATCAGCTGAAGAATCCTTTCGAACTAAGTCTTTTTGCAGATTATTGATCAAGCTATTAATTCACTTGAAAGACGGTTTCAGCAATATAAAGCGTGTGACGATATATTTGGGCTTTTGTTTAGTTCAAATTTAAATTCGATGAATGATAATCAGTTGAAAGCTCGTTGTGATAATCTTGAATTTGCTCTAAGACACGGGGACACGTCGGATGTTGATGCAAATGATGTGTTTGCTGAGTTGAAAGTTTTACGTGAAGTATTACCAAGGGAAATAACTACAACAGTTGGTATATTCAATTTCTTAAAACGTCAAGATAGCTTTCCGATTACATCTATTGCATATAGAGTTCTACTAACACTTCTTGTTGCAGTGGCATCGACAGAAAGAAGCTTCTCAAAACTTAATATATTGAAGTCGTTTTTGCGTACTGCCATGTCCAAAGGAAGACTCAAGGGTTAGCTATGATATCGATTGAGCATAGTCTTCTTGACCATGTTGATTTTGATTCCTTGATTAATGTTTTTGCGGCAGTAAATTCAAAACGACATAATTTCCGTTGATGATTTTTTTTTGTGTTGAATTAGACAGTCAATATGTATAAGAAACAATGTTTATAAATATACAAAATATATTACGTTTATACTATATATATATATAAATCGTCTTAATTTTATTTTACTTATTATTAATACGAAATTATAGGGGAAATTATATTATTTTACCGTAAAAAGGTCCTATGGTTAAGTTCGCACAAGGCCCTAATACACACAGGATCGGCTCTGATTCTTGCTATATTGTGGCCTACACAAATTATTTTGGTCCTACCACTAAAAGTTAAAATAGAGTCATTATGAAAGAAAAATCAAAACCCCTTTATCCAACTATTTATGTTAATAACTAATATGCTTAATTAGTGTTAATTAATTGAGTTAGTTGTGAATTAATTGTTTTATTTATGAAATTAATTATTGTTAATGAATAATCAAAACATAAAAAAATTGTTTTTTTAAAAATTTTATTGTAAGAACATCAACCAAGAATCGGTGGATGTTCATGCCCTCGTAAGCCGATTCTAGGTTGATGTTCTTCATTGACGAAGAACATGAGGAACCGGTGTATACGGGTGCTCATATTGACCGATTTTAAGAAATCACACTCTAGAATCGGTCGATATTGACAATCATATCGACCGATTGTTAAAAAAAAACTCAAAAATGATAGGTTCTTTTCATAAACTTTTGCCCAAAATCGGTGGATAAGGCTCTCCACGTATGCCGATTCTAAAAACTCAAATTCCTAAGGTTTTCTGAAAGTTTTTTGCCCAAAATCGATGGATGTTCATGCACTTATCCACCGATTCTAAACTTGACATTTTTTTAACTGTTTTTCTTATAACTTCTTCGTCCGACATCAGAATGACCTTATTCTTTTTGAATTGAACTCGTATTTTAATTCTCTAAAAGATATATCTATAATTCCTTGATTTGGACAAGTTTAATTTGATGTCTTACTTCCATCTATCTTTACATGTAGTACTACAAAACATCCAAGGAAGCAAGACATCAAATGAAACTTGTCCAAATCAAGGAATTCTTAGATCTATATTGTAGGGAATGAAAATATGAGTTCAATGCAAAAAGAGTGAGGTCATTTCGACGTCGGACGAAGAAGTTATGAGCAAAACAATCAAAAAAATGTCGTTTAAAATCGGTTGATAAATGCATGAACATCCACCGATCCTAGGCAAAAAAAAATCGATAAAAACTTTTGAATTTGAGTTTTTTAGAATCGACACACGTAGGGAACCTTATCCACCGATTCTGAGCAAAAGTTTATGAAAAAAGCTATCGTTTTTGAGTGTTTTTTTTAAACAATCGGTCGATATGAATGTCAATATCGACCGATTCTAGAGTGTGGTTTCTTAAAAATCGGTCGTTATGAGCACCCATATATGCCGATTCCTCATGTTCTTCGTCAATGAAGAATATCAACCTAGAATTGGCTTACGAGGGCATGAACATCCACCGATTCTTGGTCGATGTTCTTCATTGACGAAGAACATCAAAAACAGTCGACCATCATGTGAGTGCCTTACTACCCATTTGTTCTTAACCCAAGAAATTTCCAAAATTTTGAAAATTTTCAAATAAAAAAAAATTGATTTGAAAAAGAAAAAGATTTTAAATTTTGATTGGTTTTGAGGGAAATAGAAATAGATTGGAAGTATTAAGGATAAGGATATAAATATAATTTTAATTATTGAGGGTAATTTAGTAGTTTCATCCTTTTTAGACATCCCTTATCCCCTCACCTAGGTGAGAACAAAATTAGGTAGAGCCAAAATAATTCGTATACGCCCCAGTATAGCCAGATTTTCGTATAGTGTGGTTGTGGTAGTTACTTTCCAACTCGATTCGGAAATAAACCTTTTTTTTTACCCACACCTTTATCTAATTCAGTATATTGATTTTTTTCCTTGTGTTTGCCCAGGTGCAACATCGAGCAAAAAATTTATAATTAATTAACTACGCCTGTGTTTTACCATTCTCATGATTGAAAAACAAAAAATTTAATGTGAATTTACATATATACATATATATATATATTTATTTATTTATTTATTTATTTATTTATTTATTCTGTTGAAAAATTAAACTACGGTTATGATTATATGAGATTGTTGCATAAATAAGGTTTGAAATCTTACCTAAAGAAAAAAAAATGGGAGCATATTGGGTCATTTGCCAAGCCAGGTGGATAGGCAAATCCGTCTTATGGCAGTGGGAAATTGGTAAAGCGGATGAAACTGAACCGATCAACTCAATTTGGGTCGCTCGTCCCAGGTTTAGACGAGTCTCGGCTCAAGTTGGGTCGACAACGGTCATATTCCAACGATATTAATACGGTTATATTTCTCACCCCTTATAAATACAACCATCTTTAACTTCTTTACTCACACCAAATTCAATATTCTCTATATACTTTCTCCACAAAAAACTTCTTTTATAATTCATATTATGCTTCTCTAATTATTATTATTTTTTAAAACTACCATGTCTCAATCTCAAAATATTAGAAGAACAAGAAATAAAAAACCACCCAGGAATACGTATAATCAACCTGACAACCTCTATCGACTCAACAAGAAGATTCAGATGAAGAGAACAATCCGAATGTCCTTTTCAGTCGAGAATTAGCCACGACCCAAGAGCATGTATCTTCAAGAACAAAGGGAGATGTTGTGCATCAAAAACCAAGAGGTGGTTGGTATGAAGTTAGCAAACTTTATAAAGATCTTACTCCTGATGCTCAAATTATGGTCAATAGATTTCCTTGGAGGACTTTGTACCATATGAAGACGAAGAAAAGTTCGGCCAAATTGGTGTCTATGTTGCTGGAACATTGGTGGTATACTACACACACGTTTCATTTTATAGACTTCAAGATAGGTATGTCCTGTATTTTGATTTATAATTTTTATGCAATCAATACGATTCATATATGAAGTTAACAAATTTAATGTTTTTACATGAATAACACCATTAGATTTGTATTCTTACTTGGGATACCTTGCGGTTTAAGAGATAATGTTCCATATGACCCAGAAGGTTGGTTGATAGAAAACCAATATAGAGATGAACTTTCGTTGTACTTTAACGCAACGACAGCCAAACATAGAGAACTAATAGGTGGTGGAATTGCTAATGTAGGTTTTAAAGGCATATATAACAACAAATTTTATGGTGATATTGATCTAGAAAATCCAGACTCTACCAACGATACACAAATTGCCAAGGTTTTTATTTTATGGTTAACTGGTGTTTTTTTTTCCCCAACTCAAAAAGTTGTGTTAAAGTATGATGGATAGAGGCGTTGCAAGATATGGAAAAGGATGTCATTTATGATTGGGGGTCTACTATATCAGCCGAGTTGTACGTTAGTCTCGATGTCAGATGCTTGGGTGGGTCAAACATCAAAGGTGTATGGGGACTCCTTGAGGTAAATATGATAATAAATTCATTTGGATTTACATAAGTTTACATTAGCAAGTTAAAACTAATCGTATGTTATTTACTTAGGATTTGGTGGTATACATATACCAATATTGGTATACCAAGAGTTCGTTTTTATACCATAAAGTTTTTCCAAATTATAGTAAAGTATGAAGCTGATAACTGGAAGGATTATGACCAAACATAATGTTATTTGGAACCCGTATGAGGACTACGAGGAGTTTTTTTGTAATATAAGCGCATGTTGCTCACATTCAACTCAGAGATATTGGTATTTTTTTTTGTTTTTTTAGAGATGTGCTAGACAGTTAGTTGGGTATCCCAAATAATCCTCGACAAGCCACCATCCTTGTATTGGATCACAAAAGACTGCAGAATCGGGGATGGAAAAGGTATAATAGAGTATTCACCCCTTGTGTTGAAGATCAATACGACGAATGGTACAAATCGGTTACAAAGCCGATAATTGGTACAAAAGTTATGAACATCTATGGGCTGGATATTGCCACAATAGGAAAACGGAAATCGGGCTTGGATGTTCCAACAGTACCGCCACCATCGGTTCCAAAACTTTAACCATTTATCCTTCGGTAGGAGCTTTCTCTTCATCAGCCCCTCCAAGAGGACCTTTTGGACCTTGTTCTTTATTGCTTGGGTCAGATTTGCCATATTTGAGTTGGGAGATACAGACCTATAATATCCAAGGAGAACTTCTTACAATTCCAATTGCGTTGCAATGTATGGACCACACTAGTTCTTATACATGCACATCGTCCATTATTGATTAATTGGTAAAAAGATTGAATTAATTGGAGTTAAGAGATCATAAAACTAGACATCTATATAACCAACACTTGAGGGCGTTGATGGAATCCATGAGCATTAGTACCTATCTCTCTCAACTTTATGGAACACCAAATTCTCAGGAAAGAATGTTAGAATCACAATAATCTCCATATCGTCCAGTGCCAGCAGAAGGGCAACAATCCGCATCTCGTCGGGCCAGCAACTAGACCGCCAAACTTATAAATATTACAGAAGAAGAATAGACTTTGGAGTCTCTCCAGTTGATCATTGTCCATTTATTATACATGATGGTGGATCCCAATATGCAGGACCAAGTCAAGAATTTGGGAGTACGATGGAGCGGGGCATGTATGACAGGAGTTGGCATGGAAATGAGTAGTTATGTTTTATTTAAGATTTGTAATTGAAATTGGGATTAAGTCTTTTTATGTAATTAGAACTAATTTACAAAAAAAATTAGTAATTTTAATTCACATTCAATTAAATTTATAATAACGTCTTTTCTGGAGCAGTATGTTTACTTTTTAACATCCCATACGTGCAATCAAAAAATCTTTCAGGATTGCGTAACGAACTTCGTAAGTAAAATTTTTCCTTTTCCATCTTCGCTATTATTCTCGAGCTCGCAATACAACTTCAGCATTGATTTCACCCCTTATTCGATATTTATAGACAACTCGGACCAAAGCTATAAATTCTTCAACTCGTTTTCTTATGGTTTGATATCGACAAAAAAACCCACGTATATTATGGTTATTAGGGTTCCAGTGTCAGTACAAAAGTTTTCATAAATTCTGCTCCAACAACTCATACTCACTTAACCATTTTGTCGTCATTCTGCACCCCTTGTCGAATAACATACAACAAAGTTTACCCATATAGATATGTCTTCATCTATGGTAAACTCTGCCGGATTAATATACGGTTAAGCCATATGGGTGTAGAAGGTGTGATTTTGGAAGCGAGAATAATTGAGTTTATAGAACTATTTTATAGTCGCTGTATGGAACTAGTCGTTGTCGTCTCAACCTACGCCGATCATCTTAGTTTGATACGACAACGACTATATACAATTTTAACTTTCGATCATAACCTTTTATATAGGTTTTATCCAACAAATATATATGATTTTAACAATAACTTTAATTAAATGTAATTTGATTTTAACAATAACCTCTTTTAATTTTAATTTTTAATTTAATGTAAGTTGTTTTCAAAAGGAATAAAAAAGCTTAATAATTTAATTGAATTAACTTAAATTATATTGAAACACTAATCTCAATTACATTAATTTACTATATTACGCTATTTTACAAGATACAAACTAGGGCAGTAAAAATTTAAATTAAAGAAACACTTCAATTAAAATCTCGGAAATTTTGTGCCTTCTGTTTATCTTTATTTGACTTATCTTTTATTTGATGTGCTCTTAAGAAGATTTTCCATGGTTTTTGTGAGCAGTTCTATGGTTAACTTTCAAATTTTCTTTTCCTTTGATTTTATTGCCTTAAACTCTTATTATTCTTATAGCTGCAGATTTGACTTGGTCAACGTCTAAAACTCGAAGACCTCTTTGCTTTATATCATGTTATATTTTCTTATAACCATCACATATCTTATTAACAACATCTTCGAGTATGACTCCTAAAAAATCAAGTTGGGTTGTAATTTTTGCAATTTGTTTCCGATTTTTTTTCCTACAGAAGTTGAGGTTAAGAGTGTGTAAAAATAATTGAGTTTATAGAAAAATTAATATTGAAGTGAAAATATAAGAATTTTTGAGCGAAGAAGGTATGATTTTGGAGTTGAAATTGTTTGAATTTATTGGGAGTGAAATAATAGCCGTTGGCGGCTCAACCTAAGACGAGACTCGGTCCAGGCTAAACCGAGCGGCTCAGGTTGAGTCGATCGACTCAACCTGAAACGCGTAAGGCAAACCCTCAAATATGAGGGTTTGCCCACTGTAGAGTCATAATTGGTATTTTGGCCAATTTGCAAATTCCATTATAGTTGCTCTATGAGTATATTGAAAATAAAAAACACGAAAATATTTTAGATTTGGGCTTTGTTCATTTATTTATGTTTTTGATCGATACAAAATTTACTTTCGAGAACGGATGTATGAGCATTCCATGCTAATCCATTTTGATGGTTTGCCCATTCACTATAGAGTCATAATTGATATTTTGATCGATTTATCAATCCCACCGGAATTGCTCTAAGAGTATATTAAAAATAAAAAACACGAAAATATTTTAGAATTTTGGGCTTTATTTACTTAATTATTTTGATCGATACAAATTTACTATCGGGGAACGAATATATAAGCATTCCCATGTGAAATGTTAACATATATATGCACTCGCGTCCCACTGTCTTATTGTAACCAATAAATTTTCAATCCATTTTTCAATTGATATACATTATTCAGACGATCAGATCATCTGGATTACAATACTAAATTATGTAAATGGTGTATTCTAGAAACTAGCAACAATCCTTGTAACCTAAACCTAACTCAAACGGCAATGGTATTAAAATTCATTTCGAAAGTTTATAAAAATTAAATATCCCCATTTCATAGTAGTTAATACTTTTGGTGTTTGTATAATTTTTAAAAAAATAAAAAGAGGAATATTTTTTAAGTTTTTTTTTCAACTACATCCTTATAGATAACAAGACAATAAAATTTGACATACCTCCCAAACTTGACACGTGTATTCGTAAATTTTATATCGTTGGAAAGTATTTTAAAACACCTACGTAATGAACATGAACATGACTGTTAAATTATACATATTTCTTATACTAAAATTTAATAACAATAATCAATTAAAAGAATAATTATAAAAATGTTACCTTGTTTAATTATAAGTATCAACTTTTGCAGAACAAAAATTTAAAATGAAAAGATCAACTACTATGAAACGGAAGGAGTACATAATATAAGACTTAGTTTGGTATTGATGTGAGTTTTGTAAAAGCGTTTTTCTGCTGTGCGTTATTGTGTAAAAAAAATAGTTGAACATTTAGTAAAGTATAAACTAAAAGTTAAAGCTGATTAAAAAAGTAATCAAATTTTGTTTGGTAAAATATCATGTTCAACTATTGTTGTTGTAACGAAGGACACAAATAAACATATCACTGAAAATAATTTTGTTCAAGTTTATTAAATTTAAAAATAATTTAATTTGTAAATTTTAAGTATTTATGTAATATTAAATTTATTAATAATAATTATTGTTATTGTTAAAAAATATTATTTTTATTAATTAGTTTTTACTATAGATATATTTCCAAACAAAAATTATTTAATATTTGCTCTAATTATTATTGATAATTTTTTTTATTGAAATGGTGTATAAAATTTGGTTTAAAAATGAAAAAGAATAATCTTTAAAGAATAAAATATATTGAATGAAAATTGATGATATATAGATTTAAGTATAATTTTTGTCATTTAGAAAATAAAATAGGGATAAAAAATAAAATATGAAAATTAGGTGAGACCATAACTTCTGTTTATGGAGTTGAAAATGGGTCTATTGTCCAAGTATTCCTAAATTGTGGTTCTAGTGGACAACTAAACATTAAGGATGGGTAAAATGGACACCATAAATCCTAGACAACTTATATCCCTCATCTTTATGTATTTCTTTTTTTATCCTTTCTCTCTCCAATTTAAAAACAAATCACAAAAAAAATCATAACTTTCAAAATATATATCTGATTTTAATAAAACTTATATTTTTGAAAATGATTTTAAATTATCTACAAAACATGATCCATTGTATGTTGAATTCTAATTTTTGAGAAAATAGTTAGGATGAAACTGGTTACATCCTAACTAAAATTAAAATTAAAATTAAAAAAGTTATTCGAAAAATAGCTAGATGAAACTGGTTGCATCCTTCCTTAAATAAAGATAGAAAAAATTATTAGAAAAATAGCTAGGATGAAATCGGATGCATCTTGGATTAATTTAAGAAAAAAATTATTCAAAAATAGCTAGGATGAAACTAATATCATCATGTTTTTGTTTCATCCATGTTTAAACTAGTATTAAATTGATATCATCTTGTTTTAGATGAAACTGGTATCATCCTGTTTTAGATTTGATTAAATTTATTTTCATTTATTTTTAAATTAGTGTGAAATTGGTTTCATCTTATTTTATATTTGGTTGAATTTTTGTTCATCCATGTTTAAATTAGAATGAAACTGGTTTCATCCAGGTTAACTATATGGTATACATGGTTTCATCCATGTTTTTACTAGGATGAAACCAATTTTATCCAGGTCAAACCTATGGTAACATGGTTTCATCCATGTTTAAACTAGGATGATGGATGAAACTGGTTTCATCCAGGTTTATACTAGGATTTAACATGTGATCAATAGCCGTTACGAAAAAAAACTATGATTTAAATTGCTATAAGAATCAAATCAAGAAAAATACAAGATTAAGAACAAAAAACAGGTGTGATGTGAACCAATGACAATGAAAACAACTCTTCTTCCCTATTCATTTAGAATAGTATGTAATGCTCATGGAGCTAATACCGGCTCATTCCATGTCAAACATATCTATTGTACTGATGTTGCTGGTTAAAATGGGAAAAAAAATCCACTTCAATTGGTCAACAAATAAAGAAGAAAATGACATCCATGAACACCATTTATGTTTCTCCTTAAATTACTCAATCTCACACCATGAAATAGTGACATCAGCAGCTTAAAAATGGCTTAAAATGCCCCAAATTATTTTTATGGATAAGAACATCACCTGCTGCTTGAGACTTCTTTGTGCTCGAGACTTCCTTTGGAATTGATCAAAACATAAAATGTTGCTCCGTACTATAGAATATACCCCAAAGAAATGAACTTGAACTACAAAGCAAAGAGAAATAGACAAAGATTAAGTTTGATTTATTCTTTACTGAAAAAATTAAAAGAGTAATCTAGTTAAAATAGTATATTTTTTTTATTCAAATCTGGGCAGAATGCCCAATATGGATATCTAAAAATATATTTGTAAAGTTTGGATATTAGAGAAGTATATTATTTTAGTTGTCCTCTAGATCCATAAAAATAATTTTAGGGATTGTTGAACTAATTAATTATACATTTAAAAAACTTTATCTATTATTAGGACGAAAAAGTATTATCATATATATGTTTTTAAAATAATTTTTGAAAAATAATAACAATACCAAACTCATCCTAAGACCCTTGTTTGTCTCGACGGTGATCGTAAGGGTTCAAGATTAATAGAATAATTAAAGTTCACAATTAAGGGCAAAACCAACATAGGTTACACGCACAATCAGTCTCGTGACTACTGGAGTACCAAATCTCGTGCTCTGGAGTAGCAAGAGCAAGCACTGTAGCAAATTCGACTCTTTTTGCTAATTTTCTAGAACTCTCCTAGCTCTATTCCTCTATCCCTGTTCAGTGTACAAGGCACATTGTATTTGGCCTCCTCCAACTCGAGGTAATAATCATTACGGCGTGGAGATATGGGGACAAAAGATCTGAAATTCCGAACCAGAAAATCGCAGCGTTTTTTCGGGGGTTTCTGCCGAGAAAAATTATGAAAACAAGGATGAATACCTAATATCGAGGTAAATATAGGGTCTTAATTTCAACAAATTATACGAAAAAGAGTAAACAAGTTCGTATCGAGGGGCAAAAAGGGAAGGGGCATCGTGTGTAACGAGTTATACGTTCATTTGTCGGGTACTTCGATTTGATTCAGTGTAAAGGGTTAGGCTTTTGCTGGTGGTGTGATCCTTTTTTTTTTTTTGATTTCTTCCTTCTTTTTGGGGTTGAATTTAGGGTTAGGTTTCACAGATCCTGGGAAACCTTAAAGATCAAGTTCCTGTTTCAAGAGGTTTTCTTAAGGTCAAATAGATACCCTGAATTGTATTGTGAGTTACCGTGTTGTAGCAGTGGAGAAATCCCTAAGATCAAGTAATTAAAGTGTGTATAAAGTTGGTTGAACTCTTGATTTGAACTTCATATCATAACCATTTGCAGAAGTTTTAAATTGAAGGTAAAATTTCAGAGGTCTTGTTGATTTGATTGTTGAGAAATGGGCATGTTTATACTATGTGAAGTTTTTTTTTTGTTTTAATTGGTGGATCTGATTGTTTTTTTGGATATATTTAGGGTTTAATATTGCTGCTAAGACCAAATCTGATTGTTGAGTCAACCCTTGAATTGAAACGCTAAAATCATCTAATTTGGTAGTTTTTTGTCAAATGTCTGAACTTCCTGTCACTCCATCCTGAATAACTTGGTTCATGGCTGTTAAACAGAGACGAGGAAATAGTGTATATGACAATAGAACTGATATATTACTTAGAAGAATGAACTTCAGTAATCGGTAATTCAAAATAAATTAGAAGTTTTAGTGGCTTAGTGGTGCTTTAAACATCATACATCTTAACCTCTTTCTGATGAAATGAGTCTTCCTTCTTGTTGCTTTACCTTGCATATTATCTCCGTTTTGCCCATTCTGGATTTGTTGTCTTGTCGGGATCATTCCGGTTCTGTAAAATTGTGATGATAACAGTTTAATAAAGGTGATCTTTCATATAAACTCTCAATCTCCATGAGACTAAACATCTCTTATTATCTTTTCATTTTTACGCCTTTTTACATTTGCTTTTAACTTTTTTGCTGCTATGTCATTCTTTTGGTTTTCTTAATAGTTCCTTCTTCTCTTTGTTGCTGTTAATTTACTGCGTGCTGTATGTATATATGGACAGGTCTTTCCCAGCAACTGAAATTTTTGTTGATAAACTACTGTAACAAATGGCTGAAGTTTCGGATCAATCCAAAGATGTGGCTGAAGATCTATCATCAGTGGATAGAACAAAAGAAACTAAGACTACAAAGAAGCAGCGCAAAGGAATCTTTTCTCGGATGTGGAACGGACTCTTTGGATCCCGCAAAGATGATTTTGAGAAGAGATTACAAAATATATCCAAGGAAGAAGCTACCGTTATGGCGAGGATGAAGAGGAGAACTCAAAGTTGGCGAAGGATGGCTAGAAATCTTATTGTTTTCTCTGTTCTGCTTGAGGTGAGTTTTCTTACCTAATTTTCGGAATGTTACTCAACCAACAGTTGTAACTTGTACAGGCTACTGTATTCTTGTTGTGACCCTGTTAGTTGACCACCTTTACCCTACAAGAAGCGTTCGAATCTTCATCCATGATAATATATTGGCACAACGCTTTTCTGTGGCTGGAAGTTATCTCTCTATTGCATCCTTGCAACACAAATACACGTTCATTGATTACAAACAATGATTTTATACACCTGCGAAATCTTCACATACAAAAACAACATTATGGAAACTGTTTATGCTTTAGAAAATGATAAATAGATGTTTTTCCAGCACCACTCTACTTTCGTTACGTAACTGCTATGGTGCTTTAGTGTGGATTTGTATTTTACATCTCTATGTATTTATTTTTCTGCAAAATCATCTTTAACATGTAAGGAGATATGGTTGTAAAGTCTGGTTGAATTCAATCTAGGGTGGTATGTTGGTAAAGATCTTACCCTTGGTTTCAAAATCGTGCATGCCTCGATGCCAGGCAGACCATCAACGTCACATCACATGTTTATTTTACAGCCTCTAAGAGGCTTACATTTTTTACCTAAATATATTCCAAAAAAAGATCGCATTGTGAGGCGATTCTTTTCAAAGTCAAAACCCCGCCTAGAGCAGCTTGCTCTGGGATTATGTCAAATTCTGTCCTTTATAAAGAGTCTCTGCCTTGGGTTTTGATTAATCATAAAATTTCTAGCCCTTTGAAAAAAATTTAATCTGAAGAAAGAGTTGTCTGGAGCAAAAGGACTGGTTATTTTTTTTTCTTACAGCAAGGTATTCTGAGGCATACGCCTCGAGACGTGCGTTGAACCACGTCAGGATATGCTGATGTGTGAGGTAAGATGCTGTCTTAAACCTTGATCTTACCTATCTGCAAAATCTAATTTCAGGCTGTTGCGGTAGCCTATGCAATCATGACGACACGGACAATGGATTTAGAATGGAAGACGAGAGCTATTCGAGTTTTGCCAATGTTTCTTTTGCCTGGCCTAACAGCTGTTATTTACACAACTCTGGGAAGCTTCTTAAGGATGTGTAAGTGTCTTAAACTCTACCGGACAGTTTTACTCTTAGCGTTTTATTGCTGATAATTCTTGTTCTCCTATTTATTTTTATTCTTTTTGTATGTTGAAATGGTTGAGCAACTAGAACTTTTTCTGTTCCCATGTACTTCACGTAGTCAGGTTGTGCTATTTACTCACTGTTTGTCAATAGATTCAGAGTTAAGCTTCAGTTCTGTACTTTGACAATTAATTAGTTGTAAACTTGTTGCTTCATATTTCGTTTTATGCTTGTAATCATCGGTAGGACCCATATAGAGTAGAATACTCTTAGACAATTTATGCAAGGATGTCCCATCGTTAGGGAGGTCCCAGCGCCAGCAATAAAAGTTCTACCACCGTGAGAGTCTTTGAGATGACATGGCATCAAATTAGGACCTTTTGTGGGTCATCAGCTTTTTCTTCTCTAGAATTGCAACCTGTTCTCTGTTTACATGCATGTTGATATAGAGGATAAAAATCAAATCAGTGTCATATTTGAATGATAACTTGAATCTTGTTGCTGTTTCGCTGGTGATACTAAACTCTTCCGTGCTTAGTTTTTGTTTATATTTGAGCAAGTTTTTTTGGATATTTTGGTCCAGAATTCCATTTTCAGAATCTTAATTATATTTCGATTGTGCATTTTTTAGGGGAACACAAGGACAAGAAAACCCTCGAGAGATTGCGTGAGGAAAGGCAAGCAAAAATTGATGAACTTAAAGAGAGAACAAACTATTACATTACCCAACAACTCATTCAGGTGACAGAAATAAGCTCTTTCTTGTCCAATCATTACCAGTTATCATGCTTGAGGCCAAATAAAGCTTATTGTGTCGCATATACTTTCAATAGTTGTCTCCAATCAATAAGTGTATATATTGATGCGTTGTGAATATAAATGATTGGACTGTTTACTTGAAAAAGTACACTGATCTAGGTAAGTTCTCAGATACTAGGTGATGATGGTATTGTCTCTCCACTTCATAGCAAACATATGATGATGTGAATATAGGAAGTCTGCATGGATTTTTTACATGAGACCCTTATCCCGCTGAGTTATTGGATACACAAAATAAGCAACTTGAGAAAGAAAAGATGGAGTGGAGGGGAGTGTGGGTTAATGGTTAGGCTGTGTACTTCTCCCATTATTTTAATTTATGTGGCTCCCTCTTGATAAGTGAAAGTTAGTGCCACAGTAGCTTCTTATATTGGTCACATGGAACGACATAGAATAAGATAGCTACTTAATCATGCTAAACAAAATTTACTATTATCGGTGGCATTGCAGAGATACGACCCTGATCCAGCAGCAAAGGCAGCTGCTGCATCAGTCTTGGCATCAAAGTTGGGAGCGGATTCGGGATTGAAAGTGTTTTTGGGGGATGAATCAAAGGTTGATCCTGCATCAGGAAAAAGCAGAGATGTCGAGCTTGCGCAATCTAAAGGGCTAAGGAACCGGCACAACAGATCTAACAGTACTGGAACCCTTGCTTTGAATCAATCAGTTGAGGAGGTGCCAGGCAATGTGGGTCCCACTGGCTCTGAGCCTGCAACACACAATCAGGTGGTTGTTGATCACCATCCAAATTCTACCGTACAAGGCGGGGGATGGATTGCACGTATCGCAGCATTGCTTGTAGGCGAAGATCCTACACAGTCGTATGCCCTGATTTGTGGCAATTGCCATATGCACAATGGTAAGTCAGTTTCAATTCTTCTCCATGTTGTAATCATACTCTCGGTTTCTAGGTTGGTGGTTTTAACCCTTCTACTTTGTTTTCTTCGTTGGTATATGACAATTTGGGGCTCACGAATTGCGACCGGCAAATAGGTTTTAAGATATCATCTGCAAACCAGTATAATCTGAAACACCTTCCCATAAGATCTGAAAACCATATCAATTTTATTTGAAATGAGTATGGATTCAATTTCTTCAGAGAACAAGAGGAACTATCCCCCACAACCCCGCTTGTTTGATGATTCTGCATTACAGGTTTATTGGGTTCAAAAATAACGAATATGTTTCGTCCCTGATCCGTGAGAAGTTATAATTAGTATCAGCATTGTTAGCCTTCAGTTTCGGACACCTTGCATTTAGATGTTATTCGTATCGATTCTAGTGCATAACTAATAACTGATTTGTTTTCGACAGGCCTTGCGAGGAAAGAAGATTTTGCTTACATCACTTACTACTGCCCACATTGTCATGCTCTGAATAAGTCAATACAATTGGAAGAGAGTGGTGCTTCTGTCGCCAATTCCTCCAATGCAAGTATTCCAGACACTCCGAACAGTGGTGAAGTCACCATTGCCCCAACTACCAGCAACCTCATAAACAAGAATTTGTCAGCTGTTGTGGAGACTCTTGCAGGCGAGATCGACGAGAAGGTTGCAGAGGAGCCAGACAGCAGTTAATTGGGTTGGAGATTCTTTTAGTACCTACTACACATACATGGTTGCGTATTGTGGGGCTTTGGCTTTATCTTTTCAACATATACGTCTCTGCCAGTGAAAGAACCCAAATCGTGTACTAGATTAGGTCAGTTTGTGTGTTGTCATGTTGTTATTTTTTATTTTTTTGCGGTGTAAGAGAAAAAAAGTATATGGAGATATAGGCATGGACAGATGGTTGATGAAACCAAAACGACCATCGGGCTGTTTATAAGGAATAGCAACTCTAACAGTTGCTATTGGAACGGACAGTTTACTATGTTTTTTGCAGATCATGTCTTGGGGTGGTTATTTACTAATCTGAGGAGAAACGGCATTTGTCTTCTTATACATTTAAAAGAGTAAATAATAGGCTATACATTTTTGTGCAATTTGTTTTAGGGATTATTCTGTTTAGGGCTGCACAAAGGTCGGTTCGGTTCTTGGTGGAACCCTATACCTGTACCTCCCCATGTTCGGTTCTTAAATTTTGTACCTGTACCCTCGATTCGGTTCCGGTTTTGTACCATGTACCCTGGGTCCGGTTCCGGATACGTACCCTGTACCCTTTTTTATTTTATTTTTTTTTTAAATGTAAATTGTTGAAATAATTTAAAAAAAAAAAAGTTTAAGTGTTTCTACCATTTCAATCTAATTACGAAATGTATACAGTATTAAGTTCCGTCAAATAAACACAAACACAAAAACTTTGGTGGTTCCGTCGAATGTGATGGCTACTTAATCTCGGCGGTCGCTTTCCTAAGGCTCAGCCGCTCAGGTAACTTAAGTAACTATTGAATTCTTAACTTCTTATTTGGGTTCAGAAAAATCAGAACTTGGTAGTACGAATTTCATCACATGCAGAACTTGTTTACTTGTTGCAATTTAGTGTAACTTAGACTCTGTAGGGTATCATCACATTCAGAACTTCGATTGATTCCTTTCCCTGTAAGATCTTTTAGATGAGACCCTCTATGGTGTTCAAAAACTTCTGATGATGAGCACGGTGTGCTTCATATATGTTGTATTCTATTATGAGATTTTCCAAACAACAGTTCCAAACTTTAGTATCACTTGATCGGTTCTTTGGGTCCGGTATAGGTCGGTTCTGAGCATGTACCTGTACCTTGTACCCCCCTTATACTCGGTTCCTATTTTTTGTACCCGTACCCCGTACCCTGTACCCTCGGTTCGGTTTTTATAGGGTACGGTTCCGTCGGTTCCGGTCCGGTTCTTCGGTTCCGGTCGGTTCCTGTGCAGCCCTAATTCTGTTCACCACAGATAATTTTCTTCTACTCGGTGTAAGAATTAAGTGCAACCCTTGTATTTCAGATTTCACCTTTTAGGATTTCTTTTACTACCATTCTTCTTTGTCAATTGAAGTATACACAAGTCACAGAATAACAGTGAACAACTTATAATAATTTGAGATATAATTTGAGAATTATCCTCTACTTCATTTACAAGAATTACTTGTATTTTTTTGCATTACCATAGTCTTTTTCCTGACCTAGGATAGTATATAGTGCTTGTCCATGTATGCTTCCATTGAGTCTATTTCTTGAAAATTACTGAAAGGTGTTGCGACTTGCATGTTAGCAAACTACTTGGTATTGCTCCAACCAGTTCATTCCCAATGTATGAGTCAAGCTCGTTGAGTTTGCTCAAGTCCCTGAGCAAGGACAGGGATTTCCCCGATTTTTTTTTCCAGCCAATTTCAACATTTTTAAATTCTCGAGTTCGCCAGTTTCTGGTGGAATTTCACCAGAAGTTAAATTATGGAGAGCCAAGTTGGCAAGAAGACTTATTGATGTAGGAATCTTACCACTGATCCGATATCTTCCCAAGTAGGAATTTTGTGAGCTTGGTTGCTGACAGGTTGCACCCAATGAATATTGGAATTGCACCTTTGAAAAGATTGCCGTCCAATCCAAGCAAATCAAGATGACGACTAGAAGTAAAAGATCTGATGAAATCCAAAGAGGCAACCATACGATTATACTCGATATTATACATTTGAAAGCTGGCTAAATTCTCAAGTCCAAGTGGAACTATTCTTCTAATAAATTACATTCCATATGAGTGATTTCGATATTTGGCAAGTAGTGCAGTGATCCAGGAATTCCTCCAGTGAACCTAATAAATGCAAAACGTTGAATTCAATAAGATTCAGAAGCTTATCTCCACCATCACTTGGAATTTCATCCCATAAGTTGTTAGCAGGCAAAGCAAAATGAGAAGTAACGTTGTTTAAAGGAAGAGGAAAAATTCCAGCGAGATTGTTTATGGAAAGTTTCAATTTTCTTAACTTTTGAAGACAATCCAACTCCTTCGGCAGTGTTAGACTGTTAGTTCCCAAGTCTAGAATAGCTAGTGTAGAAATGTTTCCAATGTAAAGTGGGATTGTACCAAAAAGTTGATTCTAAGTCAAGTGAGCGAGTTTAAGAGGGGTTACCAAGATCTTCCTGAAATCAAGCTGCTCAGGTGTCATGAGAATCACAAGTTCCCCTACAAACTTGGAGTTTCCTTGAGCTGCAGCTATATATGCAAGGCCATCTTTGTAGACTGTAATCTGTGCGGTCACTGCGTCCCATTTAGCATAATCAATGCAACTGCAGCCGTTTGCCAATCACCTTTCTCTTCTGGCAAAACTCAGATGTTTGATTTCAAAGAAAATGCATATACGAAGCTGTCATCAGGTTGATGAAATTTTGCCAGCAGCATGTTACATAAGAAATTGCTATAAAGAACACAGTTTATAAAATAAAAGATCTGGTTTCCGAATTTCACTGGACTATATTACAACTCTTCAGCAGGATCCAAACTCAACAAGTAGGCAACCAAGCCAACAACAGGAACAAACCTTAATATGTTTACTTTGTTAACACTGCTCTCTTTCACATTATCTATGTTATCACCAATCAACCAAGGCTGGAAAATTATGTAGAGGCAAATATCCCATATGAAGGCATAACCTAATCGGTCTGATCCAAGATAGCTTAAGAAATATTCCCATCGGTCTGTCAGGGTCCCAAAATTTCCATCCATTCGACCAAAGCATGCCCACACTAAACATAATGTACAAACAGCACCGCCTATTAGTCCAACGACAGGTGCACCATCTATCATCACAGCTTCCAATTTAGAAGGCTCTTTCGGAGAGGATTCAGTGTCAGCTTTGTTAAGTCGGATTGCCATGTAGGGTATTAAGAATGCTGTCACCAAATATGCATAAACGCGAAATTGGTTACAAAGAAAACAAACCATTGTAAATTTTAACAATACTGGTCTACTGCCAGGTATAAGATAATATTTTAGCCATAATAAACCATATTTTAGACAGTTAAATGGAGAAAGAATACTGTTTGTGAGGAACATCTGGAAACCCCATAAGACATCAAGTGATCCCTTGAATCTGTTTCTCTTGCGATCCGTGAATAACAAGGGGGCAAACATGAGTGTCCACCCAATCACAAAATTGAATAATCCTTCCTCCGTCTGATATCATGGACAAAGAAAATAGCCGAAGGCATCGGCATGTGAATCTTTAGACCAACCAAAGGAAAACAAATGCGCATGTGAATCTTTAGACCAACCAAAGGAAAACAAATGCGAGAAATAAAGAAAAGTTTTGTTGGCTGCTAATGCTATTACTTGAAACATGCCAAAGGACCTTACCGGGTGAATCACCGGGGACTCAAGCACATGAATTCCAACTACTCTGCCAATAAATCCAGGAAAACATTACAATCAAGCAACACTTGCAAATCAATAATTCACTTGCAAAATAACAATAACCATAAGAAGAAGATACTTGGAAGATAAAATAGAATGAATGAAGTAAATGTACAAGTATGGATAAAACTATGTTGTGCAATTTAGAAAACAAGAACCTGTTTCATCTTCTAGAAAACAATTCTAGTTTTCTGTATATGATTTCACACTCTCTAAAACAAGCTGTGTCTATGCATTTCCTAACCAAACACAATAAAAGCCATGGTGGAAGATATGAAAGATATATCAAGTTACAGGAGATAAGTAAACCATAGGAAGATGATTAGTGTCAGCAAAGTAGAAAATTGACATACTGGAGTTTATGAGTGGCAAGACAAAGAAGAAATTCAGAGAAAGCCCCAGTAGAGAATGAATCGTGTCTTGACTAATCGCCCATACTGGATCCCCCTGTAACAAGTATAATAATTATTACTATTTCGTATCGAGTTCGTTTAATTGCTTTCCAAACAGTTATGATTATCAACAAGTAATGCATACCGGGGCATAAGGGAGGAGAAAAAGCCACACAATGTATACACCTTCAGCAGCCCACAACAAAAGCTGTAGAACTATTGTATTATTATTATTATTATTATTATTATTATTACTATCATCATGGGTTTCTTCAGAATTAATGTTTTTGAACTTTTCAGATGCTCTACAATTAATCCTCATACCCAATTTTCTTTTCTTCCTGACTGCTACCAAATGAAGTTGTTGTTGAGGATGATGCAGTTTATTGATGTTGTCATTGAGGTTTTCTCTTACAATTCCATGACCCAATTGACAATGAGAAACTAAAGAAGATTGAATTGAAAGAGGAAGCGAGGATTTTACCGGAAGAAATGAAGTGTAAGAAATTCTAGATAATAACACCATTTTTAATTTTATCCGTGCACTTCCTCTGAAGAAGAAACAGTGGAAAGAAATGTACGTAGATTTGTTAATTTTTTTCTTCCAAGTAATGAAATGATTATTTTTCAATGGACCCGGTTGCTCCCTAACTTTAAATCAGATATATTTGAAACCTGACTATATTAGGGCTTAGGCCAAGTCCTATATATCTTTCAAAACATTAAATTTAAAAAAAACACATATTATACACTTAATACATAATTAAATTATTTTTTTAAACGTTCTGATTTGAGCATATGCGTAACACGTCAAAGTCTTTGTCGCCAATGGTTAACAGTTTTTCGCCTATAAATTCATATTTTTCAAATCTAGTTTATCCAAAAAAATTCTTATTTTCTCTTTTCTACTTTAAATTATAAGAACGTTGGTGGAAGACTACAAATATGTTCTCTATTTTAGAAATTTAAAATAGCTGTCGGAGTTCATGCTCCAAAATATACAAGAAAAGGATTTAGCTCTTTGTAAAGCATATGTTTTTCATAGCAGAGGAAATGTTCTTTCTGGTCAACTCATGTCGCACACGTCTTTTTGGCAGAACATTTTCACTACGTTCATTGTAGAAACGGGGAAACGAAAAACCGTCATGCTGATGGGTTGTCCAATCATTTTCAAGCAATTATTCATACGGTCACGCGATTCCTTGTTCAGGTAAGGGTAGTTGATCGAGAAAAATTTAACGGTGTAACTGAAGACGAATTCATCCAATTAGCTCTAGATGTATTGCAAAAAACTCACGAAAAACCTTTTCTGTACGAAGCTTGTTTCAACATCCTTAGAGATCTTCACAGATTCGATCCCTTTTATGTAATGATGTAGTTTCCTTTTAATCTTATGTAGTTTGCTCTAAGAAAAGACGTTAAAATTTAATTGAATGTGAAATAAAATTAGTAATTTTCTTATAAATTAATTCTGATTATATAAATACTTAATTGGGTCGTCTCTTGGTTGACCTTTTCTGTTTCTTTTGGCTTTTAAAATTTGACTCATTGTGGCAGTAAAAAAACTCGAGATGATTTTGGAGATGTAAGATTGAAAAGGAGATGTAAAATTGTGAAGAGCGACATAGTGGTCATCGCCCAGAGCTTTTCCCATAGTGGCGCACCCTGTTTGTCCAGCCACCTGGCTAGACAAACAAATCCATTGGAAAGGGTGCATAGGATATGGCCTTACAAGAATTATTTTGGTCCTACCTAATTTTATGTCCCCCCGTATTAGTAGATAAGGGGCGTCAAAATTTGCACGAAAATACTAAATTATCCTCTATAAAAACCTAATATTACAAACTGATAGTAAACCCAATTACCAAAACTAATTATTCTACCTATTCACCATTCATATTTCAATTAAATGATTCTTCTTTTTCTTCTCTCTTTTCTCTCTTTATCCCTTATCTTCTCCATTTCAAACCAAAACATCGTCGATAATCGACGATTCAAAAAATGATTAATCGTCTAATTTTTCTATATAATGAAAATGCCAAAATGAATTAAGCATCTCACCGGAGGATCAACTCAACCTTGTGGAAGCAATCCACTACTGGTAGAAGCAATTAAATATTAACTGAAGAAAAAACGGTTACGGAGGAGGAAGACGGAGAAACTCTTAGGTCGATACAACAAATGGCTCGAATCATGTACTTTTGTATCATCTCATCACTCTAAATTAGGTTTCAATCACATGCCAACACTCAAAAATTGAAAATTTTGATTTCTGTGTGTTCTGTGAAAACCAAAATCGTTCGATGTTTATGTCTACATCGAACGATTCTAATTTGAATCTTTTGATTGTTCATGCCCCCGTCAAACGATTCCGGTGCAACTGAAAAAAGTCAGGAAGAACATCGACCCAGAATCGTTGGATGTGGACATCTCTATCGAATGATTCTGGGTCCAGAAGAAACTGAATATTTCTCAGAATCTTTGGATGTGGACATCCCTATCAAACGATTCTAGATGTAGATGAAACTGAAATTTCTCAGAATCGTTCGTTGTGGACACTCCTATCGAACGATTCTTGGTCAAAAAAACTCCAGGTCTTTCTGATGGTTTTTTAGCCTAGAATCGTCCGATAAGAAAACCAACACAGAACGATTCTAGAATTATAGTTCCAAGAATCGTTGGATTTGTGTGTATCATGATGACCGATTATACTCTTGGAATTCCTAAATCCACTTGAATTCGATTGTTGAGTGTTGTATGTTGTCGTAATCTTTAGGGATAAGGGAAAAAGGCTAAAAAAGGGAAAAAGATACCTAAGAAAAAACATGATCTTGCTTCCCCTGAGAGCTTGGGACCTCGTCGAAAGGATGGTAAGAACTTGACGGCTAGACACCGTAGGGGTTTGGCGGGCAAAGCTAAAACGGTCTCCATTAATGAACCAACTGAAGTGGAGCACCAAAGAGAAGAATCTTCTTCTTCTTCTGATACAGAATCTGATAGAGTTTCAGGTGAAGTGGAAAGTGATAAGGAAGATAGTAAAAGCCATGACGGAGAAGAACGAGGAGGTGGAAGGCCACCACGATAACCACAAGAACCACCAAAAGAACAACAAGGAGATAAAGATGCAGTTCCAAGAAGGAAGAAGAAGGGAGCATACTTGCGAAACGCTGAGATGTTGTTAAGTCGCGATCCCTATGAGCCTATTCATGGGTTACCGGGTGACGGAGGACAGTTTCTATGGGGGTACGAGCACAGTTGGGATCCTAAGATCTGTGCAACCATGGTAAGTATCTTAACCTTATTGTATATATCGTCTACTTTTATTTAAGCTTAGTGCACTTTATAATTTGTCGTGATATGTTATTTAGGATCACATCGATGCCCTACATCTTCTAAACACCAATCGCCATTCAGCAAAATGGAGTTATGGCTACTGGATGGAGAAGCACCCTAAGTCCAACGGATCGTCGAAGAAATGGGGTTGATGTATGGATCCAAAAACTACGAGGTTTGGTATGACAAACCCCTTGTTTCTTCCTTCCTCGAGAAATATTACGCGGAAACAAATATTCTTCATCTTCCATTTGGGAAAATGACAATAACCCCAAACGATGTGTAGTTGATGCGGATACGGTGCCAACAAGAAAACCAAAAGTGAGAAAGGATGGTCGGGGAAAATCAAGCAGTGGACAAAACAGAAATGACCAACAAAGACCTGCTAAACGAAGTCCATGTGGTCGTGGTCGTGGGGAAGGCGGTGATGTGGTTGAATGAATGCTTTCTTGTATTTCAAACTTATGTCTTTCACTTTGGATAATTATGTCTTTAATTTATGTTTGCCGTTCGGATTTAAACATATGGATAATTAGGTTTGTTAGTTTATGAAGGAACGGATTTAGTTGGTTTTAAAATTATTGTGATAGCTAGGACGCGACAAAAGAACTACAATTTGGGCCAATTAACTTTGGTTGTTTTTACTGCCAGAATCGTTCTACGTGGATAAATATATCAAACGATTATGAACACAAAATGCAAAACTTTTTAGTTGTTTTCAAAATTGGTTGATGTTAACGTTCATATAGAACGATTAGATTGACTTAGAAAAGGCCAATTTTTTATTGGTTTTTAAGTGTAGAATCGTTGGATATGGGCATCCATACCAAACGATTCTAGGCAGAGAAAAACTAGAATCGTTTTATATGGGCATCCACATATAACGATTCTAGGCAGAGAAAAAACCAAACTTTATGTTGGTTTTCTAGTCTAGAATCGTTCGATGCGCGCATCCATATCTAACGATTCTAAGCAGAGAAAATGCCAGTTTTTCTTGTTGTTTTTAACTTAGAATCGTTCGATGTGCACCTATTTATATAACGATTCTATCAAGCCTAGTTTTTGACATTTTCGATAAACCAGAATCATTCGACGTGGACTTACGTATTGAACGATTCTTGCAGAATATTTCACCCAAATTTTGAGTTTTTTGAAAAAAAATAGTCGTTGGGACTTCCTCTATATAAGAATGACCTCTATCCCTGGCCCAACTTGCCCCAAAATTACACCTTCTACTAAAGCGGTCTCCATTAATGAACCAACTGAAGTGGAGCACCAAAAAGAAGAATCTTCTTCTTCTTCTGATACAGAATCTGATAGAGTTTAAGGTGAATAGGAAAGTGATAAGGAAGATAGTGAAAGCCATGACGGAGAAGAACGAGGAGGTGGAGGGCCACCACGACAACCACAAGAACCACCACAAAAACAACAAGGAGATAAAGATGCAGCGCCATGAAGGAAGAAGAAGGGAACATACTTGTGAAACGCTGAGACATTGTTAAGTCGCGGTCCCGATGAGCCTATTCATGGGTTACCGGGTGACGGAGGACAATTTCTATGGGGGTACGAGCACAGTTGGGTTGCTAAGATCTGTGCAACCATGATAAGTATCTCAACCTTATTGTATATATCGTCTACCTTTATTTAAGCTTAATATACTTTCTAATTTGTCGTCATTTGTCATTTATGATCACACCGATGTCGTGCGTCTTCCAAAATACCAATCGTCATTCAGCAAAAAGGAGAAACCTATCAAACGATTATGAACAGAAAAACCAGAATTTTTTTTCTAGGTATTCAGAATCGGTTGATGTAAACGTTCATATCGAACGATTTTAACCATCACAAACGGAGAGACCTAGCGTCTAGATTCTACGTCATCAAAAGCGAAATGTGAGAGTTCCGTAAAATTAGAAGAATGGTTCACGAGCATCATCCTCAAGCTTCTAATAATGAGAAAGTGAGTAGTTCGACATGTTTATCCCTCTCTCATCGTTTGGTATTCGTATACTAACTTGTAATCGATTTTAGTTTCAGGCCGAACGATTCCATGGCCTATGGCGATTTCGAAACGGGGAAAGAATGTTCATACACGAGAGGGAATATGCCGTGTTGAACCAACGTGCTCGGAGGTTCATTGACGATGTATTAATATGTGAGCTTCAAGATTACACGTACTAGATCATGTAATGAAATGTGCTAATATCCTAAATTATGTAATGCAATGCGCTAATATCCTAGACTATGAATGAAATTTGTAATTTATGAAAGTGCCCCAGAATCGTTTCATAATAACACTTACATATAACGATTCTAAGAATCGTTCTTTTGTTAATGGTCATATCCACCGATTCTGGTGTTCTTCAATCACGAAGAACACCAATCCAGAATCGACATACATTATCCTTCTTATCCAACGATTCTAGGTGATTAACTTAAAAAAAATCATTTTTCTTTTTGAAATTTTTACTAGTTTTGATGATTAGTTAACACTTTTTTTTTTCACAACTAACACGATTAAAAAACTACTAATTAATTTAATTAATTATGGGATAAATTAGGCATTGATATAAATAGTTGGATGAAAGATTTTGATATTTACTTTATAATAACCACTACAAGAAAAACGGGCTTAAGCGTCTAAAATCTTAGCAAGAGCCCGGAAATTTAGTCGCTTAAATAGTTTAAGTGTCTAAAATTGCAACTGCCCGAAATTTTGGTGGCAATAAACATGTGTCCACTATTATTTAGCAACGAAAAAATATACTTAATCGCTAGATCCTTTGTTCAAGTAATTTATAGCAACTAAAATAGTGATCA
>JAJJMC010014687.1:8205872-8290519 GCA_023531435.1 Papaver californicum
TGAGATTGAATAAAATTCAATAAATCTAAGTGAAATCGAGTGAAATTCGACATAGAACTTCACATGAGTTTATTCGTATATACGTATACAAATTCATTTGTCTCTAAAAATCGGTCAATCTAATTGGATATTCTTACATGATTTAATTCCATAAATATTTTTGGATCAATCCTATTTAGGTTTGATGTTAATGTCCTGTTAGTTAGATTTTTTAGTTTGAACCCTAAATTTTCTTTGATTAATATTTGTTTGTTTGAATATGCAAGATTCAAGTTCATCATTTTGTAGAGGAAGATATCACTTTATTGATATCAAAATATAAGAATGGACCCTTAGATGCGATTTTAATGTGTAATTCTGAAATTTCCGTCGTTAGTTAAAGAGAACAAGTTTATTTATATGAAATTAATAACCGTTCATTGTTCTTTTGGTCGTTGGACCTGTATATATTGAGAGACGTATGTTTTATTGGACGTTCTGGTTGTGACCCGTATAAAAAAATGCTAATCTTGATCCGTTAGATTGGTGATCCGTATGAGCATAAGTTATTAATTTTGAACCGTCAGATTGGTGATCCGTATGAGCATAAGATATTAATTTTGAACCGTCAGATTACCGATCCGTATGAGTAGAAGATGTAAAACCTAGAACCGTCCGATCAGCTTAAAATGTTAATCTTGAACCGTCGGTTAAAACCCTATATCGTTTTACTTATTGACCACAAAGTTTCTTATTTACGTTTAATACCCTTCTATATAAACACCCTAACCCTAAGTTTCATCACTTCTCACTTCTCCGCCTCCCTCACTGTTCTCACTTCTCCGCCTCACTCCCTAAATTTCTCCGCCTCCCTCACTGAATCTCTCTAAATCTCTCTGAAATCTCTCTCTTTCTTCCTATTATCACCAACACCATTACACAAACTACTTTACAATTTCATTCTTCATGCTTTTCAATTTTTGTCTAGTATTTTTTTGTTGGTTATAAAATGTTGTTATGATTTGTGGGTTTTCCTGCCTTTGCAAATCCTTTATTGATGCATTTTACTTCTTTCAGTGAATCAAAAGGTCCGATGACGACACTATTGTAGACTAGAATTTCTAAATTGGGCTCTTCTCCTTCTCAATATTTGATGTCTGAGCACTATTAATCAAGATTTTTCATTTCTAGATTTCAATTGCATAGCAATAATTCTTCTGCCTTTTCTTTTGTTCCTTTTATTGTTCTAATTTGAATGTTTATTTTAGTTGTAAATATTGTTTTGTAATCTTTTGGTGTTATCTGATATTGCTTGTTTGTTGAAGTGTCATTGCTCAACTATGGTGCAGTTGAGAACTATAGCTTTGTAATGAATTTTATCTTTACTGCTAATGCTTGTCATAGCTTTGTCATTCTATCAGGATCTAAAATGGAATTTACTGCTAATGCTTGTAACAGTATTTACCCCATCTAATACACGCGAAAGATGTGTTTGACCGGTTTGCTGTTCTATTTTCGGTGGCTATCATATGGATTTATGCTCACCTCTTAACCGTTGGCGCTCCTCCATGGTAAGGCTTTTAGAATTTCATCAAATTAGGTTATTGGGCTTAATGTGGACTGCTTTTGATTTGGTTTTCTTTGTTGGGATGTCATTATTATAGTGTTATACTGATCCTAATCATGTTCATCTTTATGCTCAGGATAAGAGTTCCATATCCGTTTCAATGGGGTGCTCCTACATTTGACGCAGGAGAAGTGTTTGCAATGATGATGGCTTCATTTGTAGCTCTTGTAGAGGTCTGGCATCTTTTCACTTGATGTGTTCCAAAAGAACTTCATTAGACCAGACAATATTTTATATGCTTTTTCTTTGTGACCCCTCTTTTGATCTCCATTTCAATATCAGATTTTACTATGAGACCATCCAATACCATTTCCTTCACATTTTCCTTACTAATTCTTGCTTTTTCATGAGGCATTTGCCAAAAAAATAGTTTATTATTTTAAACAAGTTGGAAAAACAACTCAGATGCATTTTTGCTGCTATCTTGCACTTTTACTGCTTATAAAACTACTGTTTGCAAAGCTTAATAGTTCATTTATAATTCAGTTTGCATTTCTGATTGCAGAATGTGAGGCCAAACGGAGAGAATCTCCCTAAGTAGTTCGTCTCGTTCATCAAGTGTTGTTGGGATGAAAACCCAAGAACCCGACCAGAGTTCACAGAGATTAGCATCATTCTGTCGCACTACCTAAATTCCACCACATCCACACCAACAGCAGCAACAACAACAACAACTACAACGAATCTCCAGTCAGGTAGAACCTGATTCCCATGATACCCATCAACTGATAAAGGAACAACTAGGTGAAAAGGTTATCTTGAAGAAGCTGTTATTAATGAGGAAAAATAACATGTCCACCGGTAAATGTTCCTTGGGTTGATAGTCCAATTTCCTTTGGAGCAATGGACCAAAGTTTTGAAATCAGATATATCTGTAAACTGTTCTATAGAAATTATTCCTTATTTGTTGTTGCTAGAGAGACGAATTTATAGGTTGTATACATGCAGTGATTGTTCATCCACTTGGCTTACTATATCATTTGTTTTCATTTTTAATTATATAATCTATTTATAATTTTTTTAATTATAATTAGATTTTCGGATTATTTAAATCGAATGAGCAAAAAAAGTGAGTAGCTTAAATACTCCAGCAACCAACTTTAAGTCAATTAAAATCTGAATTCTAAAATAATTTGGAAGCTTAAAAATTTAAACAATCAACTTGAGTAAAAACTTTGATACTTTAAAAGTTTAAGCAACCAACTTCAGGACAATCAAAAGTAAAAATCGCTTGTAGCAAGCAAAATCATTTGATCGCTTAAAATTTTAACCAAGTAAAATCAGGTTAAGTTGTTCTATGTATCTTCCAACTAGGTAGTTTAATAGCTCCTAAGTCACAAGTTGCTTCTAGAGAGTAAAAAATTTTGTACCTCAAAAGCTTGAGCAACCAACTTCAGGCCAATCAAAATCAGAAATCACTTTTAGCGAGCAAAATCATTTGATCGCTTAAAACTTTAACCAAGCAATTTCGGAAAGAGTTACTCCATGTATCTATCAACTAAGTAGTTTACTTGCTTTAGAATGATTGGTATATCTGAAGCGATTGATATTTTACTTGCTATATTGGTTGGTCTAGATGTTAAGCGATCACAATTTTACTTGCTCCATGTTAGTTGGTCTAAATGTTAAGTAATGAGAAAAGTACTCGCTTTAGGTTAGTTGGTTTATTACTAGAGCGATTACATGGTCGCTCAAGGCTTTGACATACATGGCTTTGGGCAACCAACGTAGCGAGTGCCACTTTTACTCGCTATAACGGTTATAGCGACTTAAAAGGGGCTTTAAGCGACTTAAATCGAGTAGTCGCTTAAACCCATTTTTTTTTATAGTGAACACTATTTTGTTTTTAGTAGTAGGACCAAAATAATTCGCTTAGGCTCCAATATCGCCGGGTTCATAATGGCTCACCTGTCCTACAGCCATAATAGCATTGAATATGTTACAAACATACAAGATAGTACATGTTTTGGGTGTAAAATACATGTTAAATATGTTGTCTTTATTTCAAAAGTGGAAACCAATCCCTATTGGTAACTCATCTGTCAACTATAACGGTTGTCGTTGAAGTTCCGTCGATAGAAACTGAAACAATTAATAGACACACAATATTTGGACGCCACCAGGTCGATGCTCAAATCGATAACATACAACGGTGTCTGGTTTAACCACATGCATCATGCTGTAGACCCCTGTCATCACTAAGCCATAATTATGGTTCTGTTGTATCATATCATGTGAGTACTTTGTAGCAGTCCTAAAGATGCCATTTGAAGAAAAAAAAGAGAAAAAGGGTTGGAAAGCTAACCTATACAAGTCAACTGGCTCCCTATCTATTGAAGAAATATCAATTGATAAGAAGGCCGAGAACGTTACAGACTTACAAAAAAGAGAATATATGATCATCTTTCTATGGAGCTTCATCCGTCCATGCAGACACTTTAAGGGAATTCCTGGATGCATCTTTTTAAATACTTCAAAGACAAATTTTACTTGTAGAAGATGTTTTCAGAGGAAACCATTTTGAGACACAACAGACTATAGCCTGTGGTCTATAATATTTACCTGTTTTCATGTTGAGGGAAATACAAACATCTTGGATTCCAGATTCGCCTTTATAAAAAATACTCAATAGAGGCCAACTTTTTATTAGTTCATACTAATAATAAGTAATAAGACATTTTATAATTGATATAAGAAACTAAAACTTAGACAAATTGAAACTTGAAAGTTGGAAACTTTATTCTCAAGTTCATGATAAAAACCATTTGTTTTCTTTTCAAGATGGAGGAAGACCAATACCTCCCTGGACTCCAATCACTCCACCATTGAGTTCAGCTAGTTTCATCTCTCAAGTTCCTCCATACTCTCTTCAACATCAAATATATTTTGATGCATTTTTAATCCAATCTTGTGCACAAATCAAACACTCACAATTTTGGGTGTTGAAGAGCTTCGGAAGCGATCAGGAACACGTCCTCCATTGCTGAATGCAGATTTAAAAGCAATACTTAATACTGGAATAACCAATATATCACGACCTATGCATGCAAGAACACGATATATACCAACATGTTCTTTCCACCAAGTCAGTATGCTGAAGTCAGTATTCATCTTCTCAAGATTGTCTTCAATATACTATTCAATTCAGATTTGATACCTACACTTTTTTTTTTCTGTAAGAAATATTATCAATCCTGATGGGACTTAGAAAAAAAGAAAGATTTTGTTCACCTGAAGCAGTAGCAGACTTGTTTTTGAACATCTTCACTAGTTGTAACATTCTTCGAGTAATAAAAAAAAACTCTCCAAGAGATTCTTGACATCACTGATTAGTGTTACCACTTCAGAACTACAATAAAACTTCTGAAAGCAAAACTCCACCAAAATCAATTTATATCGAGGGTCCAGTACAACAACAATAATGAGCAAGGGATTGATCTTCTGAATGTCGCAATATTTATCCAAATAACATCGCGTAAAAACGTGTTCTCATTTTGTGATCATTTCATGAAAATAGACCGCATACCGTATACTTCATGAAAGTAGGAGTTAGAAGTAACATACTTACACTTTGTGTTCTACAATTAGTTTTTTGTGATTCACAACCAACATGCACTAAACATTTCAATCAATCCATCGCGTATATGAAAAAATACAAGATACTTTTCAAATTTTGACTCATTTCCAGGGTGTGAACAAATGGTCTTCTAGTGATAATAAAGATTTCTTGTGATTTCCGACTCGTTTCCACTAGACATAAACAATGGTCTTCCAGTAATCTAAACAAATTGTAAAAAATAATTTCACTTGATGAATTGCCGCAAAACATTTAAACATGTAGGATAATAATACCACTGATTAGCTAGCTACTTGGTCAAATTCAGTTAATCAAATGCCATTGTGATGTTTACGAAATCAAATGGAATTGGAAACTTACCGTAACTTCAAGTATCTCTTTCCATTAGATGCACTTCTATTTTCGCATAAACTTAAGAAGAAAGTATTGATGATCATTTATAGTGGTCCAAAACCATCAGTTTGGTCTGAAATACATTAGTTTGGTTTATAAATTTTTGAAAATATTTAAGAAATTAAAACACTTTTTCCCTTTTTATCTTTTTTTTAGCTGTAGAGCTATTCGCTCTCTTTTTTCTTCCTACACTTATATTGTTTTTCCTTTTTTCAAATTAACCATGCAATCCATGTTCTACTATTCTCACAGTTTATTTTAGTAAATGATATTAGAAAATGAACTGCAGTTCTAGTAGTTCATTTTCCAAAATGAACTAATTATTAACGAAACCTAGAGCATTTATAAAAGAAAATGAGAATTTTATTTTTTATAATATATAGGATTTAGATCCTTATTTGAATTAAATTTATCTCCAGCAATAAGTTTTACAAAGTAGGAGGGTGCCAAAATCTACTCCTTTAAAGGACTAACATAATCATACCTCCACGTTGAATGGTGACCACAACTCCTTCTTTGGTTAAAAGTGAATAATAGACACTAACTAATATTGCTTAATATTGTTCAAACACGCAAATACTCAAACCGTAGTGATCACCCACCTTACCCACAAAAACTAACAAAAAGAAGAGAAAAAATCCGAAAAAAAAAAGAAGAATCAAGCTTTGAATTTAGGTCTTACCCTAAACCTAAAACAACTGATAAAAAAATAGAGTCAAGCTTTGAATTAAGGTTTTACCCTAAACCTAAAACGGCTGATGAACAAATAATAGATTATTAACAAAAAAAAAAGTGAAGATTATTAAACGGTTGCTTTCAAATTGCAGGTTCCACTGAACCATTAATGGATGCTGAATATTTCAGAAACAACATTATTAAGAAAAAAAGAGAAAAGATTGCTAGGAGTCCTAGGCTCCCTCTTTTACTAAACAAGAGATTCTTTGTGCAATTAAGATCTCTCCGTCTTCAAACAAACAATGATATCCTTGAACTCCAGAAAACAATAGTGAAAAAAAAAACACATGCTAGCTAGAAGCTTTAGGCTTTCTCTCTTACTCACTAAGCCATTCTATGTGCAATTGAGATCTATTAGACTTGAGCACATTAACCAACCAACAAACAATGATATCCTTGAAGACGAAACAAAAATGCCAGAGAATCCTGTCCATGATGAACCCATGCAGCAAATAGCAATACCTGAACTACAGAACCATGCTTTGAAGCCCCAGAAAACCCAATGCTAGAGAACCTTGTCCATGATGAACCCATGCAACAAACAACAATACCAGAACCATGCTTTGAAGCCCCAGAAAACCCCACAGTTACTAAAAGATTTAGGCTCGCTCGGTTGCTCAGCAAGCCATTCTATCAGTAGTTGAGATCTCAAAGACTACAAAGCAATCATGCTTTGAATCCTGCAGTTCAAAGAAAACAAAGGGTTGCTCCTAAAACCACGGTCCAAAATTGCCGGACACGAGGAAAAAGTTGATGAGGCGATCATCAATAAAAAGAAAAGGTAACACTTGATGTACAACAAAATTATAATAGCAATGTTATTCATATATTGTATTTCTAGGCAATCTCACCTATACCTACTTTCCCCAGTTTCACTAGGAAATGTATCTCACAATGACAATAAGAAAATAAAAACTTTTGCGGCCAGTTACATGCGCAATGGTAAATTTGTATACAATAAATTATCTGGTGCATACCATTATATTTAGAGTATTATTTTGTTGCATTTATATAGTCCTTCTAATTAGAGTTATTGTTTTGACCTAGGATCAATCCAAATTGAAGGTGAGTTGAATGAAATGGAACCTGAAAATTATGATTCTGAGGAAAAATTCCATATACATGTAAGTTTATTTTGTTGAAATCTTTTGTGAACTATAAGTATACTATTCTATCTGACTCTTCCTTTATATTAATCTTCTATCTTGCAGTGATGGACTTGAACAAGAATAATATATGAGACCCAACTGCAATATGCCCTCATTGTCAGGCAATGATGTGGGATGAGGAAAGAAGCAATAAAAGACAAAAAAAAAAATAAACCACCAGAGTTCTCTATTTGTTGTTTGAAAGGAACTGTGAAATTGCCTCTAATGCGAGAAGCGCCAGAATTTTTAAGAAACCTTTTGGAATATATAGGTGGTGGTTCTCGAGCAGCAAAATTCAAAAAATCAATATTAGGGACTATAATTCCATGTTTGCGTTTATCTCTCTAGGAGCCAAAGTGAAGAAAACTCAGAACGACGGTTCAGCGCCATGGGTATTTACAATGTATGGCCAGAATCATCACTTCATTGGTTCTTTGTTGCCGAGCGACGGAAAACTTCTTGCATTTTGTTAGTTATACATGATAGACACTGAAAATGAAATACAAAATAGAAAGAATGCTCTGTTAAGAAACAATAAGAAAATGGAAGTAAAAAAAAGGCAGATGCTGATGCAAACAAAAATACTAATGATGATCCTGAAATGAATGGAGTTAAAGAATACCAGGATGAGACAACCATTTCATTGGATGACACTATAATAGAAGGATTGATGGAAATGTTGAACATGCACAATTGGTTATGCCAAAGATTCAGACCGTGGAAGGACAGGTATAAGGAAAATGAACTAAGTAAAGTTGATCTACGTCTTATTGGTACCCGAAGTAGAGATGCAAGGCAGTACGATTTTCCAATTGCATCTAAAATTGCTGGACTTTTAGTTGATAACCCAGGATTATATGGGACAAGAGATATTATTGTTAATGAGAAAGATGGTGGGTTGAAAGATATATGCGAGTTGCATCCCATTTATATAGCATTATAGTATCCTCTTTTGTTTCCTTATGGTGAAGATTCATTTCATACTAACATTCTATATGATAAAAAAAAATAACATTGTCAGAGAAGATGAATTTGGTGTTGAAAAGAAAAGGCAAAACATAACTATGAGGGAGTGCTATGCATTCATATTACAACAAAGAGAAAATGAATGACACACCCTTATCCGTGGAGGAAGGCTATTCCAGCAATTTGTTGTTGATGCATACAATATAATTGAGCAAAGAAGATTGAAGTGGGTGAGAGGCCATCAAAAGGAATTGCGTTGCGACTTATATAAAAGTATAAAAGAAGCAGTGGGAAATGGAGACATCGACCAGCTACCACAGGTCGAGTCATTTTACCTTCAAGCTTCACATGTGAACCACGATATATGATCTAACATTACCAATATGCAATAGCTATATGCAGGGAGTTAGGTCCACCAGACCTATTTTATTACATTCACCTATAATCTAAATTGGCCTGAAATCAGTGAAGCTCTCAAGTTCATTCCTGGACAAAAACCAGGTGATATTCCATATATAATAAGTCGCGTATTTCACATCAAGTTGAAGCAGTTAATGTCCGATTTGGTGGGAAGCAGGAATTTTGGAGAAGTTAAAAGAGGTATATTTCACATTAATATTAAAATGATTTCATTTGAAAATTGAAAATAAAACTTATTCCAACATATATTTTCCAATGCACTGCAGCATTATATACTGGTGAATTCCAAAAGCGAGGTTTTCCTCATGCGCATATATTGTGGCTTGAATCTGATGATAAGCCAAGATCCACAACACATACTGATTCGATTATATCAGCAGAAATCCCAGACCCAGAGAAAGACAAAGTTGCATATGATGCAGTCTGTCAATATATGCTTCATGGACCGTGCGACGATGCCAAGCCTAGATATCCATGCATGTGTAAGAAAAAATACTCAAAGAAATTCCCTAAGAAATATTGTAACAAAACATGTATTGATGAAAGTGGATATCCACTTTATAGACGACATCAAACCGATTGGGGATTTGAAAAGGATGGAATCATGTTAGATAATAGATGGGTTGTACCATACAACCTAGACTTGATAATAAGATATGATGCACATATCAATGTGGAGATCTACAACTGCAGGGGTAGTACATACACACATGGAAGGACATGATAACTGCTATTCTTGAAATAACTCCGTCGAATAAAAAGAAATCAATCAACTGTGATACCGTGATCAAGTACAAAAGCCAAACAATGACGAGGTGAGTACATATCTCGAAGGTCGATATCTATCGGGTGCTGTGTGTATGTGGAGAACATTCAATTTTGGAATTCATTATCGTCACTCAAGCGTAGAGAGATTACCCTTACATATCGAAAGGGAACAATTAATCTACCACAGAGATGCAAATGACTTGAAGGATGTTTTCGACGACGCAGATCTAGATGCATCAAAATTCCTCGCATGGATGAAAGCTAATAGAGACCACGGAGATGCAAGAAATATGACATATGCATAGTTTCCTAGGGAATGTATCTGGGACACAAAAAAAGAATGTAGAGCAAGGCATAAGGGCTTCAGAATTGGTCGTATCTACTATGTGCATCTCACTGCAGGGGAGAAATACTACCTACGTATTTTATTGACTGTGCAAAAAGGTTGTCAGAGCTAAAATGATATTAAAACAGTTGGTGAGACAGTTCATCCTACTTTCAAAGCCGGATGTTTGGCGCTGGGATTGTTGGAAGATGATGGTGAATGGCAGCAAGCCATTCACGAAGCAGCAGAAACATATACTGGCAAAAGACTCCATGAACTATTTTTTATCATTTTGCTAAATTTCAAGGTGTACGAACCTAAAAAACTATGGCTTGATAATTAGCGTACTTTGGCAAAAGACATTGAGTACAGACAAAGTGATAGGTGCATTATTTGCACTATTTGGATACTCTAGTTCATTGATTTCTTGTTAGTTTTCATATCATTATGCTTTGATTTTGTCTGTTTATGAGTTTCTTAGGAGTTTTGAAGTATATTCAACCAAAGAAGAGGTTAAAGGATGGAAACACAACTTTGAAACAAGAGTTCCAGGAAGATTTACGGTTGGGAAAGTACCTCAAAACCCAACTGTAAAGGAAGTTGATTTTGGAGGTAAATTCCAGGAGGATTTACGGTAGGGTCTAGACTCTCAAACCCAACCGTAAAATTAGTTGAAAAATCATGAATATTTTTTCATTTCCATCTTATAGAGAATTGAAAGACGAAGGAAACCCAAAAAGAATGAGGTCAATCGGACACCAGATGAGGGATATATGATCAAAATAGTGAAGTACAAAAAAGTATCCAGGAGGAATTACGGTTGGGTTTCTTGGCTCGAACCCAACCATAAATCTGGGTGCTTTTGGGTGATATTATTGTTCCAGAGTTACGGTTGGGTTTAGTGGCTCGAACCCAACCGTAAATGGGGAGTTTTGGCACGCGTGTGGGCTTCTAAAACATGGAAAATATGGTGCCGGAAGCATTCAAAACCTAGATTTCGTGGATACTATATAAACCAAGACATTAAGAAGGGACGACGGGAAAAACACAAGGAGAAGAAGAATCTAAGGCTTGGAGTTGCAATTGATAATCACGATACCGAGGGTTTTCTTTACTTGTTTTCTTGATTATTTTCCATGGATTTTGAGAAATCCATGATGAACTAAACTCTTCTTAGTGGTTAGAGATGTAGTCCTAAGTTGGAAAACATGTTTATTAATTGAAGTATTCATTCTCATATGTTCATAATCTCTTCAATATCGATGTTCTACCATTTATAACGCCTTGTATGATGGATTGCTTGTTTGTTTAAGTCGCGAATTAGATGAGCATGCATTGACATCTATAGCTAAACTAGGGTTTGAGATGCGGAATTGTCGAAAGACCCTTGTTACAAGTAGTGTAACATAGTTGTTAACGACGGGATGTTGCCATGCGATTATGTGTAGAAGCGTGACCTAGGTTAAATCCGAGTGGCTCTTGCGCCGGATTGCTTAGAATTACCTCAACTCACAAATACCATTGCTTTCATTGGGTTAAACTTGAGTGTCTCTTGCGCCAAGTTATTCGGTGAAAGGATTCAAAGAGTGGCTCTTGCGCCTTTGATGATAATAAAAGTTTTGCCGGAGTAAGCCTGTGATAGGATGCTTTAGGGTTATTGATATTGATAGTGCATGAATGTTGAGTATGATTTGGTTGATAACATGTTGGAAGATGGAAGATGAACTCTCTAACCAATGTTCTTTATCTCTAATATTCGTTTTTAATCTTTTTTCTTAAGTATAATTTAGTTATAATCACAACCAAACCCCCTCCCCCCCGGTTTACAAAAGTGATCGAAAGTAATTAACAATCACCTGCCTATCTGTGGGAACGAACTTGTTCTTATTCCTATACTATAATCTATATTAGTGAAGTAAGAACTTGAATTAATTTTGCTCGGCTGACAACCGACCACAAAGACAACTTTACGGAGATTCAATATCAAACTTAACAGATGAAGTTTTACAGAACTATACTCTACAGAAAATTGAGTTAATTTTTTGGAGACACAATCGTACTTTAAATGAGGATGAATTTTCAGAAATCCCATATCCAAACATGGTTGATATCAATATTCCCCAAAATAACCTGATTCATGAAGAAATGAATTACGACATGAATAGTCTGGTGGAAGAAGCAGAGAGTTTGAAGAAGGGATTAAACACAAAACAAAAAATAGTGTTTAACGAGAATTCAAAATCAGTTGAAGAGAATGATGGCCATCTGTTTTTTGTGTATGGAAATGGTGGAACAGGTAAGACATACCTCTGGAGAACCCTCACTTCTTCACTTCGTGCACAAGGTAAATTTTTTTGGCAGTTGCATCTTCCGGAATAACGTCGTTGCTACTACCAGGTGGTCGTACAACTCATTCCAGGTTCAAAATACCACTGAGGCTGAATGAACAATCGTGCTGCTATATGTTTAAGAAATCATATCTTGCTTAGTTATTGTGTAGAATAGATTTAATCATATGGGATGAAGCACCAATGATACACAGGAATGGACTTGAAGTAGTGCAAAAAAAACCAGCTGATTTGATGATGCAAAAAAAATAGCGGTAAGCTTTTATTTGGCAACAAAACACTGGTGCTAGGAGGTGACGTCAGACAAATTCTACCTGTGATTGAGTAAGGATCAAGGGAGGAGATAAGTAATGCTTCTATAAGCAGGTCAAAATTATGGAAAAATTTCAAAGTTTTCGAATTAACCGATAATATGTGACTATCCATCCTAGATACATCCCTTGACAAAAGAGAAGAAATCGAGGACTTCGTAACATGGATTCTAGATGTTGGAAATGGTAAGTTACCATCAATCAGCTTGGATGGATCAGAAGACAAGGATTGGGTACAAATACCAACAGATTTACTCATTGCTTGTGAAAAGAATTTCATCGACACAATAATAGACGATATATGTCCAGATTTTATGATGAAGAGGCTTGATAAGGAGTACCTTGCTGAACGGAGTATACTAACACCAACAAATGATTGTGTTCATAGTATAAATTCAAACATATTATCACGTATACCAGGTGAAGAATATACATATTTAAGTGCTGATTCAATTGGACCAGAATCTACATAATACCACTTAAGTGTTGTTTTCTACGACAAGGAATTTGTTAACAAGCATGAATGTTCCTGAATGGCCAGCCACAAGCTAAGTCTTAAAGTTGGAGTGCCAATAATGCTGCTACGAAATCTAAGCCAGACCAATGGATTATGCAATAAAACAAGATTGATTGTGACACAATTGGGAAAAAATGTCATAGAAGCAGAGATACTCACAGGTCTAGGTGCTGGAAATACAGTTTTCATTCCGAAGATAGTGATGACTACACCAGAAACAAGCATGTCATTTATTCTTCACCGAAGGCAATTTCCAGTGAGAATCTGTTATGCCATGATAATAAACAAGAGTCAAGGCCAAAGCCTGCCAAATGTTGGTGTGTACTTGGAAAATCCAGTGTTCTCTCATGGCCTGTATGTAGACGTTTCAAGAACAACCAGAAGACAAGGCTTGCAAATATTAATAAAGAAGAATGGCGATGAACCTGAAGGATATACACAAAATGTCGTGTTTAAGATATATTTGATAATCTTTAAACCTTATGTTTTATTTATTAATTAGCTATATTTAATAACATTATAGGTATGAATAAGCTCATATTCCAGCAATTTAATTTTCAATTGGTAAAATTATATTAAACTCTGAACTCTTATTACTATTTTGGAAATGAATGGGTCACATGAAAGTATGATCTACTATTAAGATGAATCTACTATTAAAAATAAGTTCATGGTGGACCCACCTAGAACTGTCCGTGTTATCATCAACTGCATTTGTTTGTTCCATTTTCCCATCTCCTGTCGGATTAACACCATAGTGAATGTCATTAAAAGATACCATAACAAGTCAGACATATACACTATATTAGCTCTATTTAATAACATTATAGGTATGAATAAGCTCATATTCCAGCATTTTAATTTTCACTTGGTAAAATTGTACTAAACTCTGAACTCTTATTACTATTTTGGAAATGAATGGGTTACATGAAAGTATAATACAATATATATCAAGGAACTAGATAAAAAATAACCTGCAATGATGTGTCTTCAAATAAAAAGAAAAAGGAAAAGAAACCCATCAACTTTTAGAGGACTATTTTGAAGAACTTCATCAGTTTTTCTCCCATGGATGGTATAAAAACAAGACTGCCCAATACTTGCATAAATATAAAGAAAAAGTAATGGTATGTCTTGCTGCGTTTCGTGCTTCTACAAATGTTCGACTTGGGTTGAATTTATCCAATCATGATAAAAAGCCAGAAATTATAAACTGAAGGTGTAAAATGTCAAATTTCCTTGCAATCAGTCACCTAGTGAAACTAGCCATGAGTTGATGTTGCTCTGTTAGTTTCCCAAAACTGATAGGCCTGGTAATGGGTCAATTAGAGAATTCTAAATTTGGGTGGAAATAACAAGTTTAAAGAAAACCAGTTCCATTAATCCGTTTCCTACCCAATTACTTTTGGATACAAAAAATATTACACAAGTTCAGTCCATGATATACTTGCCAGTTCATCCCATGAAGTTTCATATAAGAATATTTAGCTCATTAATAAAGTAGATTTTCCACAACCCAATTTTGGAAACCCTGGATTGTATCTACACCTTATTCTTAGAAAAATATCCTAACAAATTCCTTAAAAATACACAAAATCTATCCGCACCTAATTTAACAAAAACTTCTTTAAAGTAGATTTTCATATTTTACCATAGTTAGCCAATTGCTTTCATATTTTACTATAGTTATCCAATTGTAGTAAAAAAAGTTTAAAAAAAAAAAACAGAAAATCTGAAATCTATATAAACTAAACCTATGAGATTTTGAAAGTACGAAATTAACCTGTAATCCATATTAATTGCATACTTACCAGAGAAGATGTCAAAGGTCATCAATCTAGGGGGGAAAAAGCATACTTCAAGCTTTTCCATTGCTGGAGAGAAAAACCTTGCAGGAGAAAAAACAGTGAGTCTTCGAAACAAAATTGAACATATATGAGTTTTTTTTTTGGAACTGTAACCTTGCAATAAAATGAATATTTATTTATTTTTTGAAACAACGGTACTCATTCAATTGCAGAGCAATTATTATGTGTTTAAAAAAATCTGCGGAATGGTACTACCTGCTTGTGAAAAATGCAATGGCAGACATGCAATAACAAATAACACAGAGTGGTGCTACTCCTGCAACCAGGAAGTCAAGTCCCCAGAGACTAGGTAAATGAATAAATCTAAAAAAATCTAAATGCATACAAGCATATTCAAAAAAAAAGATATAATAAAATAAATCTAACATAAAAAAATACTTGTAGGTTGTTATTAAAGCTTAGGGTCAAGGATGATGCAGAAAAGGCAATATTCGTTATCCATGGAGAAACTGCTGAAGACCTAACTGGAATCAAGCTGAATGAGATCAAAGAATTCCTTAGCGAAGGAAATAAAATAAAAAAAAACGAGTTACGAAGCCAAATAACTCGGAAAATCAAAGGATATGAATGTGTATTTAATTTGGAAGTTACCAAGCTAACTTGGGGAAGAAAATGTTTTGAAGTAAAAAAGATTCTCAAAGTAAATCCTTCAAAAGTTGAATTTCATCAGGTGTAATTGTAGTACCTTGTTATGCATTATGTATTACCTATTTTTAATATTATGTATTACCTATTTATAATTATGTTTCTAACAAATTGTATTCCAGGCTGTCGCTAAAATTTCAAAGCAAAAACAGGTATTATCTGACAACGACAGTGACTCAGATGAAAGCTCCACTGACTGTGATGATTAAGTTTCTCCAAAAACACCAACAACAAAAATGTTGCAGAAAGCTTATCCTGATATCTGATAGTGACTCAGAAAAAATTTCAATACAGACTCAAGCAGAAACCAAAGATTCTGAAATGGTGATCATATCTGACAATGATAATTAGGAATTCATTAAGCAATAAAATAAATTATTTTGTCGATTAATTAGGTAGTTACATTATTTGATTATTATTTTCTTTCTGTAAATTTAATTGTTTGTTTTTAGAAAATAAAACTACTTGCAATTTCATAGTTCATGGAATCTTATATTTCTCATTGTTCAATAAACATACATATGTATACACCATTCTGAAAATCATAAATTTGACTATGCAAAAGTGTATCACAAATTTTCATGAAATGTCAAACCATGTCCCCATCAGCCTAATTATAAATGGTTTAGACTTCTTTAGATAAATATATAAACCCTAATTACAAGCTTTAATTAGTATGCAAGTAATTAGACTTTATAAAATCACAGTCCTACCCAGCGAAGAACTTGGTAAAGGTACTAAGCTTTACAGGATTGGAAATAACAGATATGAATTCTAGAGTGTTGACAGGGAAAAAGTTGGAGAGATGCTAATAAATTCAATAACGAATCTCAGATTGAATTCCCATGGAAATTTATGATAATATGCAATATTCAGTTCTTTTGTGCAACATAAATTTCAACAATTTTATTACTGCAATATGCAGTTTACTTTTGTGCAATATAAATGTCAGCAAATATATTCACCTTTGCATTTATTCTATGAGTTTTAGGGTTTTGGTGCAAGTATCAGTCACATTAATCTACAACTGGATAAGGGAAAAAAAATAAAATATAAATTAGATTAGATAAATACAAATTCAGAAAGAATATATGATAGTATGGAAGAATATAACTAGAACGGAAAATCTACATTAGATTCTGTATTTACCTAAAGTGATTAAATTAATCATTAAGAAAAGTAAATAATATAAATAGATTAGATAAATACAAATTTAGGATGAATATATGATAAGTACGGAATAATATAACCATAGATTCTATTAGAAAAGAAAGTCTACATTAGATTCCGTATCTGCCTAAAGTGATTAAATTAATCGTTAAGAAAAGTAATACGATAAGTATAGATTTTTTGGGGAAAAATAAGTTTATCATAAGTAAAGAAAACCTAATTGCAAACCATAATTTTTATATATATTATCTTTAGGTACAAGTAACTTCTCTACTAGATCATTCTTCTCTTAGGTACAAGTAATCTATTTATTAAATCCTTTCTTCCTAACTTTTATATTCTAAAAATGTATTATATAAGTTTTTAGATTTTTGATGCAACAGGAACTAAAATAAAAGAAAAATGATTAGTATGGCTAGAGGAAAAACCTTGGGTTCAAAAAAGAAAACTAAAGGTATGATAAATTTCAACTTCTTCTGTTATAAAAATAATAAAAAAAAACTAATCAAAAGTTCATGTCAACGCAGATGAATGCAAAAACAATATTGAAGAAGATTATGAAGGTGATGAATCAGAGGACTTTGATACATATGCTCAAAGTACATCAGGACATGTTGATGCATCATCTCACAAAGCATATGTTACTGAACCAGTTCACGCATCAGATGATGTTGCTATATCTGACAAAGCAAATGAAACAGACACGAGGGTCATTGATGACTCTATAAAGATGCCTATCACCCCACAGAAAAATATAAAAAATAGAAACAATACTGAAGAAGATTATGAAGGTGATGAATCAGAGGACTTTCAAAGTACATCAGGACATGTTGATGCATCATCTCAGAAAGCAGATTACACTGAACCAGACAAGCATCAGATGATGTTGCTACAACTGACAAAGCAAGTGAAACAGATACGAGGGTCATTGATGACTCTATAATGATGCCTATCACCCCACATAAAAAGTAGAAAAAGTAAGTGCATACCTTTACTTATTACTTTATTTGTGTTCCTCGTCATACGTATTACTAACACAAATTTTATGTGTACTAAGGGGATGTTGGTTCAGATGATGAAACAAACTTAAAAGATGAGGAGACAAATTCTAAAAATATGAAAAAACCTGCAGCAACCAAAAAGAGTAATTTAAATCTCATCTGAAATATATTGTACTTGATAATGTCGTTTATTATATGTTCATGAACATTTTGTAGCTACATTTACCATTATGAATGTTTTGTTGTTTAATTGCATGCTGTTTTAGATTTCTACCATGTGAACTCATAACATAACCATTAAAAAATATGAACTCATTATATAGAAAATATTGTTTCCCAAGCTACACAACAACTTCCAGATTTAAATAACATGAGAATCAGAGAAATCCGAATCTCTGGAAAGATGCGCGTAATACGTACATGGGAGGTGAGAAATGTAGACACATGAAAGTGTTACATCTACCAAATGATTTTAATGGATCTAACTATAAGTATAACAATCCATAAATAAATATATTTTCCTTTATAATCTATGGAAAATCAGGAGACTTCATTTGTATTATTCATAAAAATCTATGGTTAATTTGTATGAATTATACAATTTCTAATGACAGGGAGACCAAATCGAATGTATGGTCACATCAACTCAGTTTGACATGCATAGGGAGAAACTAAGAGAGCTGAACGTGATATCCTTAAAAAAATTCTCAATTGCCAACTACAGTGGAACACATAGACCACTTTCTTCAAATCTGAGGCTAACTTTCAACACTTTCACAAATGTGAAAGTGGAAACAGAAGACAATGAAAATATTCTGACCTACAAATTCTTCCTCACTGAGCTAGAATAACTCCATGATATATGTGGAGATATTGCACACACCACAGGTTACACAGTCATTTCCAATTGACAATTCATTAAATAAGTAGTTTTATAAAACATACCAATGTCAAAAAGTGATTTTCATACCTAACAATGTCAAAATGTGATTTTCCAGACATAATAGGAAAATTGAAACTGACAAAAGGGCCTAATCCAATTATCGGAACCTACAAAATATCATTTATTAAAACTTTGGATTGAAAAAAATAAATAAATAGGGTTTCAGAGTTCACAATAAACCTACCTGAATACAGGCGTGGATAACTATACCCAATGCAGATGGGAATCCTGAAGTTAACATTAAAAAATATTTTTGTTCATAATATTTAACCGAAACAGGAAATGAATATGCATATAGAACTACAAAGACTTTACCTGCAGACTTAAATATGTGACTCCAAATTGTTGAAACACCATTAATCCAACACCAACCTGATTACCATAGTTGCTATATAGTTGATACCACACTTAGTACTAAGCTCTCTTGCAAGTATAATCAAAATATGTGCAAGCGGACAAACACTTAATATATGAGACGCAAGGTTTTGGCAAATAAAATTAATTTTTTCTTAGAACAAATTTAGTACTTACAATCCCTTTATCTACTCCAAATGCTTACATGCCTTTGCCCAAATGTTGTATCCTTTGAAATACCTAAAGCTATTAGGATCTGCCACAACAACTAGAGTTTATGGTTAAAATACGAAATTAAGGATCTATGGTTAAAATGCGAAAAATGAAATCCACATATTCCAGAATTTTCAGGGTCCAAAATAAACAATAATTCACCATGGACGAACTGATATTCATCGGATTGAATACAAAAATGAACTTAGGTTTAGATTCATTTTATGAGATGGAAATGGTTTAAGAACATCAAATTTGGTTTCATAAGAGTTCAAAAATAGATTGAATCAGAGATTGATTCATGGGATGCATTTAGGGTTTGATTCAAAAAATGAAATGGAGTTACAGATTGAATCGAGTGAGTGATTCCATATTCGACAGTTTCATTGGTTGGATAAGAAATGAAATTTGAAATTTGAGGTATAATTTATGATTTCTAACCTTTAACACCGTAATTTCGTAATATTTTTTGACATCGATCGAATCAATCGAACAAATTCGAGGAAAAAAATTGTCAACAAAATTGGAACTGTAAGAAGTAAGAGAACGAGAGAATGGAAGAAAATAATATTGCTCTCGGACACAAAGAATAGTGTTGATGATATAGTACACACAAATGCAACTTATTAAACTGGGTAACCAATTAATTAGTTTTAACATTGATTGGGCCAGTGACACCTTTTATTTAAACTTTAAGTGGTATGCATATAACAAAGAGGACCTTAAATTTGTATGGTATTATAGGCCCAACCAGCAGTAAAGAATTTGTATTTCCGTAGCTATTAGGTTTAACGGAAAAAAAAATACAAAAACCTATATATGGTGTGTGTATATATATAGTAAAAAGGGTAAACCCTAAAAAAACAAAACTATATATGCATATAACAAGTGATAGAGGGTCGAGATGCTGCTTTCCCAAAGACATGGAGGTACTCGAAAAATCAAGGAAAAAAAAACAAAAAAGTATTATATAAATCAGAGTCTAAAGTTCATGTAACCCTACAAAGTTAGATAATTTTTGTTTTCCAACTAAGGCTTTGCATAAGAAAATACTCATGTTAATCGACAAGACGATGACTCCATTTATACGACATCAAGACCGTCAAGATTTGGGATACCACTATGGTGAACTTGCTGGCGAGCCTAGTAGACTTGGTGGAGCGTCACAAGAACAAATTGATGATTATTGGAAATCAATCAAACCTGGATCAGATGAATATGAAACCAAGCAAGAGAAACAGATGTATGAATTCAGAAGCAATCTCTCACAAAAGTCTCAACGTCGACATAGTTTGGAATCAAGACAGAATGAAAGACTACAAATATTCAGAAACTTATGAAATGGATCCCTATGATTCTAATAATAGTGATTATGAATCTTTTGTTAAGAAGTGAAGATTCATCTAGGGTTAGGTTTTTTTTATCTGTACTTTAGATTATTATTTAATTTTTCATTGTGCTATTATTCTATTCATCTATTTTTTGGTTTAATTTCGTTCATAGCTATGCATTACCATAGGCTTATTGATTTATAGGCCTTATCGGCTATATAAATTGCGAAGAAGATAATGGAGTCGATGGTGTATTGCACAATCGAAGTAATACATCGCGATGGGGCGTGGAGAAGCCCCGCCACACCAAATCAAAAACTCTTATTGAACCGATGCGTAACACGGGTTATATGTCGATTTTATTAAATGAAAATAAAAATTCCCGGTGCATAGCACGGGCACAAATCTAGTAAATACAAAGGTCTTAGAAAAAGTCTTATCTAGACCTTCAGAATAATCTCCATGTCATTTTTTTAAGTATTTTTATAATTATTAATTCCAAATAAATTTTTCTAAACCAATAGGAAAAAGGAAATCACCTTTATTCTTTATCCATAAATCAAATCATAAAAATAATACCTCACACCATTGGAGATGGTTCATGAGCAAAACATTCTTATTTTTGCCACATATATAAAAATCTACAAATAAGGGTCTAAATAAGACCCCCACATAGGATTTTTAGCACCCATTATTGGAGATGCTTTTATAATATGAAGATTACTGCTTTGGAAATTTAAACTCTTATAACGGTTTTTTATATTAGTTGTATAGAAATCATTAGGGGATTTCCGGATATAAAATTTGTTAAATTCTAGTTTATAGTTTGAGAGAAATATTAGTTTAAAGATTTGTTTTCTATTTTTAATCGATGACGACGTCCTCCATCATTTTTAAGGAATAACTAATTATTTCAGAGTCAAATCAGGAGCGAAGATAGGATTGTAAGAAAGAGGGTATAAAAAAATTCATACCCATTCTAGAAAGTGCAAAATGGAATAACAAGATTTATTTATACTAAAAATAAACTATAATTAAGTTTGAGAGTCAGCTGGGCAGGATTGTTTTAAAATAACTCCACCCCTAGGTAAATCTATGTGGTCAATATCGGCCGTTACGGCCGCGATAACGACGATATTCAAGGTATCACTTTAAGAGCGCGACGAATCTTCAAATATCGCCGTATCGGTCGAGATTCGCCCGATATTCAAGGTATATGCTTGTTTTTGAATCTAAATATTTAGAACTTTGAACTTAGAATTATAACATACTAATATGATCTCTTCTTAAAGTATGGTTGTTAAGATTCTTGGTAATAAATCAACAAAAATATAGTTAATTTTTGGCATTCACATGTATAAAATTTGGATATAAGATTTGGGATTCCCGATATTTCACCGATAATCTCCCCGAGATATTGTTATCAAGGTGTCAAGGTCCCGTCCGAGACGAGAACAAGATCCGAAATTAACTACGGTCAAATAGATAAAATCCTGTAAAAAAAGACCACAAGAAAATGGACCCGACCCGCTGGACCTAAGTGGTAGACAACTACTAAACGGCAGAGTCTAACCATTCATCATTTGACATCTAACAATTATATACCAGTCTCGATAAACAAGAAAATAGCAGATCATACCCTTTGTATATAAAAAATAAAACAGGTCGTGCGTTATAAGCCCAGAGGTGTCACTATCCAACTACAAAAAACCTAACACAAAAAATTTGACACAAAAAACCCATTTGAGCCCAACTGTCTAAACTACCCTTAATAAAACCGCTCACTCACTCTCATTTAATTCTCTCTGATTCAATTTGAAACGAATTTAGTTCCCTCTTCAACCACTTCCGGAATTTCAACCGTTTTCAAAATCAGAAGAAAAATCTCCTGAAACAACATCATCTTAATCTTCATCCATATCATCCTGATCGTCATAATCATCATCATCGTCGTCGTGATCATCTATATCACCAACAGTACATTAAAAAACATAATCAAAAACTGAATTTCTGATTCTCAAACGGTTGTTCATCATCATCAGCAGATATACTAAGTTTTCCACATCCTACTTTTACTATTAACTCAGATCTTTTTATTCTACTCTCTAACAATTTAAACCTTAGCAAAAATCGAAACAAAATCACTGACCATCATTAAAAATGGTGAAGAAACAAGAGAAAAAGAAAGATAAAAAGATGAACAAAAAACTTAATAAAACAGTTAAGAAACAAGATTCTCCAAAAGGTAAATCGAAGTTTCATTGTTCTTCAGTGATTGTTTATGGTTGAAAATCAACATGCATCAATGATTTTTAGTTTCGAAATTTTGGTTTCATTAATGAATTTGGATAATAAGGTTTCATCTGTTTCGAAATCACCGGTTTCATAGTTAGGTTTCAATTACATTTTTCTGTAATTAGGTTTCACTGATTTTCATCTTGGTTTCATATGTTTGTACCATGGTTTTAGGTTTCATCTGTTTTGACCTAATTTATTTACTTAATTGCTATTTTGATGGAACCAAAATTGATTTCATCATGTTCACTTATGGTTGGGACCAACTGTGTTGTTTTTTACTTAATGTCTATTTCGATGGAACCAAAAGAGGTTTCATCATCTTCCGTGTATGGTTGTGACAAACTGTGTTGGTATTTTTTACTTAATGTCTATTTTGATGGAACCAAAACCGGTTTCATCATCTTCTGTGTATGGTTGGGACCAACTGTGTTGGTGTTTGTTACTTAATGTCTATTTCGATGGAACAAAAAAATGTTTCATAATCTTCTGTGCATGGTTGGGACCAACTGTGTTGGTGTTTTTTACTTAATGGCTATTTTGATGGAACCAAAATTGGTTTCATCATCTTCTGTGTATGGTTGTGACCAACTGTGTTGGTGTTTTTTATTTAATGCCTATTTTTATGGAACCAAAATTGGTTTCATCATCTTCCCTGTATGGTTGGGACAAGTTCTGTTTGTTCTTAGGGTTTACTTATTCTGTAACAGGGAAAAAAAGACTGACATAACCATATAGATGCTCGTTGCATCATTTATGTGCAGAGGCACCTAAGATAAAAGCTTTGATACAGAGTAAGGAAAAACACATGAATGCACTTGTTACTTGTCCATTTTGGCGTTTTTTCAAACCGTTCTTCGAAGGTACGCTTCAAGAAGAAAAATTGAAGAAAAAGACCAAAGCAGTTCAGATGATCTTAGGGTCATATTATAAAAGTATCAAGCGTGTGAAACCAGATTGTTTAAAGTTAATGAGAGCAAAGAATATGATACTGCATACAACACTTGAACAGTTCGCTATGATTTTTGGTCTACAAATGATGAAGAATGTAGATATAGACAAAGATGTTGAGATGAAGAAAAAGGTGAACATATTTGCGGTCGAGTATTTTAAGGGAGATAATAAGATGAGGAAAACTGATATTCTGAGAGCTATGATGGAAACTGCAACAAATGAAACCAAAGCTGAAGACTTCGTCAAGCTATTCGTACTCTATCTCTTGGTTTCGATATTTGTCCCAAACAAAGGCGGGCAGAATCTGACTTCAAAATACTTGTACCAAGTATTTGAGATGAATAGGGTGTGTTGGCCAGATGTTTTTCATGAATATCTAATTGAGTCGATAATAAAAGCTGAAGAAGTTGATGATGTATCGGGTTGCATCATTTACCCATTGGTAAGTAATTTTTCTTTCTTTTGATTCATAAATTGTTTGTTTTTTATTTTTCCCGAGTTTGATTACTAATTTGAATGTTGTGTATTGTTTTTTTCAGTATTGGTTTGCCGAGATGTCAAACATCACATTGAGACAGGATGGGAACGAGATGTACACAAGGTTCGCCAGATGGAACCTAGATGAAATAAGCAAGGCAGTGGTGAATAATTTTGATGATCTTAGCAATAAACCAGAAATTTTCTCAAAGGTAAAAAGCAACAACAGTTCTTGTTTGTTTATAATTTTTAATATCTGAGAATTAAAAATTTCAATCATTTATTTGGTTGCACCTTATTCCATATGAAAAATAATAGAACCAAAGTAAGGTTCCATAGTTTTTTTAATTCCACCTTATTCCAGATGAAAAAAGAATGATGAAATCAAAACAAGTTCCATAACTTTTCTTGTGTTCTGCAGATGAATGTGGGTTACCGTCATGGATCCTTCTTGCTTCCATATAATGAACAAGAAATACGCTTGGTCCAGCGTATAAAGGAAGAGGATATTCATGTTGAAGAGTACATTGATGGTGAACTGCAGGTTGGTGATGGAAATGAAGAGGGTAATGCAAGTGAAGAGATTGTTGGTGATAAAAATGAAGAGAATGTTGGAACTGGAAATGAAGATAACCCTTACAAGGCAAAATATAAGTGGGCGAGAATTTTGATTGAAAAACTTAAAAACTTACAAGCGTTGGTAACAATGGGCTTTCTGAAGAAAATCAATCAGTTCTGGCCAAATATGATGTTGAGGAGAAGTTACAACTAGTGATGAAGACTTACCTGAGACAGAAACGTAAAAGAGATGAAACAAAAACGGTTCTGAACCATGAAGAAATGGTACCTGAAATGGTTTCAAACAGTGAAAAAGATGTGGAGGTGATATGCTAAATCTTACATGATTTAAATATGATCTTGTTTATTTGTATGTGTTAACTTGGGTTAATGATAGTTCCATTTGAATAGATTTGTATGAATTTCTTTTTTAATGAAAGCGTTTCAGAAAAGTTTCATTTGAGAATTATATTAAGTTAGAAATGTTAATATCTAACATATGTTAATATTGCAGGATATGATAAACAAAGCTATAAATATTGTGGATAACATGATAGAAAAAAAAGGGGTTTGCAGCAAGAAGAAACAGAACAAGATGCTGGCGATGTTGAGATTGAACAAGAAAAGGATTTATTGGTCGAAGAAGATGCTGAACAAAAGTCTGACAATGCTGTTTTTGAAGATAATGCTGAGGTGATAATTTACTTTGATTTGATTTGTTTGTTGTCATTGAATCTAATTTTTTGAAATCAATAAATCTTGCAGGTAATGAATATGCCTGAAGAAACACAACAACATGATGCAGTGGAACCTAAAAAGGTTTCATCTTATGAAGTTCAGATTCAAGGTTTAATTGAAGATTTTGAAGATTCTTTGTTGGAACCAGAAAAGGTTTCATCAACTGAAGGAGAAGTTCAGGAGCAAGAGGTGATGGAACCAGAAAAGGTTGCATCATCGGAAGGCAAAGCTCAACAACTGATTGAAGAGGTTTCGGAGTTAAATCCGAGCACAATTGAAGAATTGGAGGTGGCTGAGAAAGTTGAATCTGAAATCAAAGGGAAGCAATCCAAAGATAATGTAATAGAAAAAGTTTTGGAGATAACTCCAAACACAGCTGAAGATATCAAGGTGGCTGAACAAGTTGAATCTTCTTTGTCGAAGACTGAGTTGAGGATTGTAATAGAAAAAGTTTCTGAATTGACTCCAGACACAATAGAAGATATCAAGGTGGCTGAGCAGGTAAAAGCCAAGAAAAGTTCTTCGTCAAAGCCAAAGATAGAGATTGAAGTGTCAACTCAGAGTTCAATTAATGATACTATTCTTCAGCAAATGGAAGATGAATATGCAAAGAAGACTTCTACATCAAAGCCAAAAAGTAAAGGCATGTGCTACTACTCAGTTATAAACATGGCAAATTATGTAATTCCTTTAGAAGATGATATGCCTAATTTCAAGTTGGGATTGACGCAAACTGACAGTGACAAAGAAGATAGTGAGAATGAAGACGTCAATCCCGAGCAAAAGGTGAGTAACATAATCTCAAGGATGAGGAAAAACAAAAGGAGTATGCAAGCACCTGTTAAGATGCAGGATTATTCACCTGGGGAAGCTAAGAAGAAGAAAAGAAACAAGAGTCATTATGTGAGCAGAAAGCAAACTAGAAAGTTGGAGAACAAACAAAAAGAGAAAAAGGATGTCAAGTTGAAAGCAGTTGACAACTTAAAATTATGCAAGTGCTGGATTCAAATCAGAAACCGATTGTGTGCAGATATTTTAAAATGCACAATGAAAGGTAAGTGGCATTCATACTATTCAGTTTTTTGGTTTCATAATTTAAGTGTTGAAACCAAAATGAGAAAACATTTGTTTCAGTTTCTTTTCTTCTTCTTTAATCATTAATTTTTTTTCAACAATTTAACAACAATGACATGGCTTGGGAGAAAAAAGAGCTGGGGTTGTACATTACAGGAAGGAATATGAATACCTTGGTAAGAAAGGGTGACATTGCAGGAGATATGAATGAGTTCTACATGCTCAAATTGCAAAAAAAACATATCAAAGAAAAACCTGAAACCAGATGGTACTCTTAAGTACAAAAGGGCAGTTTTTCTAAGCACATATGTCTATGTAAGTTTCCTTTAAATTCTCTTATACAAATGTCTTTCTGAAACAAAATTAGAACTTGATTTCTGATTTTTTACTGAATTTCAGACATTGCACTCAATCGGGCAAAATTGTCGCACTGCAATTGAAGCTTTCATCGACAAAATGGATTACACTCCAGAATTTGTATTCGTTCCATTTCTAACAAAACTTAGTGAAAAGTTGTACCACTGGACATTGTTAGTTTTTGATAATGAAACTGGATAATTCTCTCACTACAACTCCATGGCTTCCACTGAAGATGAATGCAACAAAAGTGCTGAAAGCATGAAAGAAAAAATGGTGTCATCATTCAAACAACATGTTGCAAAGCTCTCCCTAGACCCGGCAAGTCAAATGAAAGAATATGTTTTGAAAACCCCTTTGTGTTGTCAACAAGATGTGCAACTGCTTTAAATATCTTTTCTTCAATATCTTCATTTCAATCATTTTTTGTTTTGTTCAATTTAAAGATCTAGTTTTGTTAATTTCAGGAATGATTGCGGCTTTCATGTTTGCTATTACATGAAGAGCCTCTTGAAAGGAAATTTTTCTTCCGAAGAGAATATAAAACAAAAGGTGCAGAATATGAGGCCAAAGCTGACCTGCAAGATACTCCTTGACAAAGTTGCAGACTATGAGGCCAAAGTTGCATCTTAAAGACGTACAAAGATTGATTCACAGTAGGGTGGAGGAGGACTACAATTGTTTTGTTTCTTTTTAGGTGTGTCTCGTTTAGATGGAAGAGAAAAAAGATTGATGCTGATTTAATGGTAGTTGTGTGTTCATGGAAGTGAGGGTGCAGTTCATGGTGGTAAAATCAAGTGACACTGAGTTTGGGTTAAAGAAGTTGTAAATACAGGGTAGCAAGTTTAAAGAAATAAGAACATTCTTTTCATCGATCATGAACTAGTATTAAGTAATAAAAAATCGATTCTTAATCAAGATGTTGTGATATTTTTCTCTTTTTTCTTTTTAGTTTTTTTTATAACATAAGTGACGGATCCAGGATAAAAATACTTATCACAGACGTAAACAAAAAATGATGGAACCAAAAAAAGTTCCATCATTTTTATGGTTCCATCTTATTCCAGATGAAAAATTTTGATGGAACCAGAATAAGTTCCATCATATTAGAGATGAAAAAAAATACTGAAGCATGTGACAAACTATGAAACCTATTTTGAGCATGTGACAACTATGAAACCTATTTTGGTTCCAACAAATTATAAAAGTCTGCAACTCTGTCAAACTTAATCTAAAATTAAACAAACATGAAACACATACAGCAAAATAACATGTTTAACTTTAAACAATGATGGAACCAAAAAAAGTTCCATCATATTAGAGATGCAAAAAAAAATACTGAAGCATTATGAAAAACTATGAAACCTATTTTGATTCCAACAAATTATAAAAGCCTGCAACTCTGACAAAATTAATCTAAAATTAAACAAATATGTTTAACTGTAAAAAAATGTAGAAAAAAGAATAAATCAGAAAATAAAGATCAAAACATATAGTAGTGTAGACGAATTGTAGTCAAAATGAATTCACATCTGCCGCGCAGGGCATGTCCTTCGGTTATGGGCACTCAAAACATGGCAGCTACCACAAGTTCCCATCTTCTTATTAGGAACTGAACCTGTATTAGGAATTCTCTTCTTCTTCCTTGGACGACCTGATTGTGGTAGAGCATCAGGACCAATAACAAGAGATTTTGGAGACACAATCACAAGCTTTTCAACTGTGGGAACATGATTGATTGGTCTTGCATAGGATTCACAGTAGAACTTTACTATAAAGTATAATTTGACATACTTATACAGATCTTCTTCATTTATCATGATACAATGGATAGCGTGGGCACAAGGGAAACCGTTGATGCGTCAGCGGTAGCAAGAACATGTTCTTCTTTGCAAATCGACCTTTTGTATTAATGTCGAATGAACTTCAAACACATATTGCGAGGACTTGGTGACATTGTATCCACGGCCGTGCATCTTTTTGTTGTAGAGCTCAATTTCAAATTTTGGACATAAAGTTTCTCGCCACTTCAATAATGTTGCACATTCCTCGCGATGTACGCATATTTGATTCATAAGCTTCACTCTGATCTCATCAACCATGATAGGTATAGGCTTCTCTCTCTCTTCAAGGATCCAACTATTGAAACTCTCAGCGATATTCGAACACAACCTACCATAATGACGACCCGGGAAATAAACGTTTGCCCATTTATCAACCAGAGCTCTACTTAGATAATCTTGTAACTTCTGATTTTTGACCTGCAACAACTTCTCACAGTTCTCTGAAATTTTTGTATGTGTATTAGCATACGCACATTTTTCAAACAATCCAAGCACATAATTGTTATAAATCTTACTGGACTTCGGCAAGTATTATTGATATTGTTCTTCATATGCCAATAACACCAACCATGAACAACATCAAGGAATACTTTAGGAATTTGATTCACCAAACCACTACCTCGATCACTGACAAAAGTAAGCTTTTTGCGCAGAGGAGAAAGGACTTCCTTAAAATTCTCCAAAAATCATTTCCAGTTCGCGTCATTCTCCGATGAAACCACAGCATAAGCAAAAGGATAGATTTCTGAAACAGAACAGGAAAAAATGTCTGAGAATATAAAAACGATGAAACCAATTTTGGTTTCATCAATAAGGTTTCACCTGTTTCAAATATTTTTTTTGTAAATATGTTCCACTGATTTTCATCTTGGTTTCATCTGTTTGTAGCATAGTTTTAGGTTTCATTTGTTTATTAACTCAGAAACAAATAGAATGTTTAAGAAACTTACCGTCATTGCCGGTTAGACCTGTTGCTGCCATGATATGACCAAGGTATTTGCTTTTCAAATGGGCTGCATCAAGGAATAATAAAGGATGACAGTAATTGAATCCACGAATGCATGCTTCGAAAGAGATAAACAATCTCTGAAATTTTTGAGTCCCATTTTCAACTTCCAAAACAACACAAGATCCAGGATTGGTTTCAGTCAATTTGTTGGTATACCATTTCAAGTACATAAATGATTTCTCGTTCCCTCCCCATGTAATATTCAATGCATGCCTCTTCCCTGCATATGCATAATAACGACTAATGTCAAAGCCATACTCTCTTGTAAACCGATTCATAATATCCTTTGTCTTCTTCGTTGGATTCTATTTAATCTCTTCGAGAATCAAGCTACTAATTAGTTTCTTCGACAGATGTGGTCTGTTTACAACTCCACCACTACAAGTATGCTTCTTATTTAACTCCTTGATAATAAAAAGACTACCTTCAACACCATCAATAGAAACAACATATATATGCCATTCACATTTCTCTTCTTCCTTATTAGAAAAACATGCACCAATAATCAACTTCTCATTCCTTGTCATCTTAAATGAATACCCAGATGCTGCATGATATTTTAACAAATCAGAGCGAACTTGTTGAACACCTCCCGTAAACACCTGATTGACACCCTGAAAAAGGCTTAACCAAAGCGCAAACTTCAACGGTTATTTCACTTTATTACGGACATCATAATCAACTAAATTTGTAAGTCCTGCATGCTCGAAAGATATAATTCCTAAACTTCGTGGCTTCTCAAATGGTACGATTCCTAAAATTTCTGAACTATAACTAGAGGACTCATCTCTATGCCTTACATGTAAATCAAGAGATGGAAGCTTATTAAACAAACTAAAATAAAACAACCGATTGGAGACCAAAATCAGAATTAATAACCTTTTGCTGATGACAAACTATGTGGAAAATTTCTATATAAAGAACAGAGAATTAACACCAACCTGAACATATACTACCCTTCAAATCACAAACAGATGCTTGTAGACCAATACGAAAATATAATGTATCCTCTTTGTGAGATATAACAGCGAGAACAGATTCCATAATCTACAGAAAAAAGTATGAAACCAAAAAAAGTTTCACTAGATGTGAATATAAATAACAACAAACGACAAAAATTGAATATCAACATCAACAACATAACAAATTCTGATCCCAATAATCTACAGGAAAAAAGTATGAAACAAAAAACAGTTTCACTAGCTGTGAATATAAACAACAATATGAACAACAAAATTTGAATAAGAAACATCAAAAACATACAATTTTGATTCCAATAATATACAGACAAGGTATGAAACCAAAATCAACTTCACTAGCTGTGAGTATAAACAACAACACCAACAACAAAAATTGAATATTAACATCAACAACATAACAAATTCTGATTCCAATAATCTACAGGAAAAATTTGAATATTAACATCAAGAACATCAAAAACATACCAAATTTGATTCCAATAGATTTGAATAAGAACATCAAAATCAAAAACATAACAAATTTGATTCCAATAGATTTGAATAAGAACATCAACAACATAAACATAGAAATCGTAAAAACAAATGGATTTGCGTTTCATAATCAACATAAACTCAAAAATAAAAATAAAATAAAAAAATCAATTATACCTGAAATTTGATTTCAGTTTGCGATGAATGATTGAACTAAAACAACAGTTTGAGCCGAATGAGAACATGATCAAATTGAAAGAATAAACTGTAACTTCAGTTGGAATCTTCAAACAAATATCTAATCTCACTGATGACTGATTTGAATAACAAAAAGAAAAGTTTGATAATTAATACCAACCAAAATCAGTAAATCGAAAATTAAAATACAATCAAAATCATAATAAGAAAACCAAAATCAAGTACAATCAAAATCAAACTTACCTGATGAATACAACTGAAGTTACAGTTTTTGTTCTTCAATTAAAGAGAAATGAAAGCGAGTTCGGTTCTTTAAATAATCAATGGATTTATTTGGGGAAGATGTGTTTCAAATTGAAACCCTAGCCGAAGCTAAGATTTTGAGAGAATTTTTTTTTCTTTCCTGAATCAAATTCTGTTATTTGGAGCAAATTTGATTTAGCCAATTTTTCTCTCACCAAGATTTGATTTTCTCATTTATTTTCATTTGAAACATATAGGTTATATAGGAAAGGGCATCTCGGGTATATTAAAAAATAACTAAAAACTAAAATTAACCAATATTAAAGGAAATGAGGTTTTAATTTTATTTTTAATTAAAATGGTTTTTATTTATTAAGAAGCCTTATATAAGAGCTGCAAGATTGATAAGGGGGCTACCCATGTGAAGACGAAATAGAGACATTTGAAGTGAATTTCAAAAACCCTTTATCCATGATATTTTCATAATGGCTAAACTACCCCCGATTAGTTAATATTAGTAAAACTAATTAGCTATTAGATTAGGCTAATTATAATTAATCTAAACTAATTGATGCAACGGACAATAAATAAAAGAAAGAAAAGAGAGTTTTTGTTCAGACTTCAGATATTCCTAGGAATATCGACTATGAACAACGATAATTATTTAGACTTCGGGAACTGTATACAATAATCGATTAAACTTGAACAAGTTTAAGAAAATAATTCTTATTAATCAAATCCAACTGTATAAAATAATACATGGAGGACTCTTTTATAGACTTGGGAAAAACCCTAACTTGCTAGTCAAGAAAGGATGAAAAAACCCCTAAACCGACTCAAACTCTAATTTTCGTTTTTGGAGCTCTTTGTATAGATAACTCCTACTAAACAAACCCTAAACTTATCAAAAACCTATAAACTTGTTTCCCAAGGTATCTACTACCTTTAGGCAACTTTTCTAACTTATTAAAACTCTTAAAATAAACTTCTAGACTCTTCTAAAATTACCCTAAATCCGAAAATTAATTATTTTTTTACTAAAAATAACATTAATAAAATATAAATAATAATAATAAAATAATAAATTTATTTTCCATAAATCTCCCTTCATCATTCTACCGGTGTTGGAGAAGATTCGTCCTCGAATCTTGCCGGTTCCATGTTCTTCATGTGTAACTCGTTGATGACAATCTTCATACACATGAATTGATGTTGTAAAAAAATAATTTATGCACCGTATAGAAGCATTAGATATGATGGAAGCCCAAAATGGATCTTCATAAGTTGATTCAACAAATTCTCTATTGTTAGAGTAGATATGAAAGACCGTTTGTGCATCACAATAATCAACAACTAGCTTATTCTCGGGCAAGGACAACTCATCAATATCAGGAATTTCTAAATCAATAAGTTTATCAGAATTAGATGACTCACCATGAAACTCCATTAAATCCTGTGAAACTTCTTGGGGTTGTTTTTCTTTGTCAGAAACATGATTTTCTTCGCCTTTTTGAGAATAAAATTTCATATCCTCCTCATCATCAGGATATTTATCAAAGATCGGAGCTGTATATCTCTCAACAATAACTTGATTTTGTGCATCATTGTCATGACGGCAAAACAAGTCTTCAAAGTCGTTATCTGTAATATTGTTTTTTTCTATAAGCGAGTATGGTTTAGATCGAGATTCTAGTGACTTCTTCAAATAATATTTTATCACATCCAGAATCTCCTTCTTTGATTTGATCAGATATTCACATCTTCTCGGATCTTGTCTTGGTGACAATTTATTAACCCTGACTACTCGTCTTAATAACATCAAATAACCCTAGAATCAAACTTGGCTATGATACCAACTGATGCAGCGGACAATAAAGAAAAGAAAGAAAATAAAGGTTTTGTTCAGACTTCAAATATTCCTAGGAATATCGACTATGAACAACGATAATTATTTAGACTTCGGTTTCCCGACTGTAAACAATAATCGATTAAACTTGAACAAGTTTAAGAAAATAATTCTTATTAATCAAATCCAACTGTATAAAATAATACATGGAAGACTCTTTTATAGACTTTGGAAAAACCCTAACTTGCTAGTCAAGAAAGGATGAAAAAACCCCTAAACCGACTCAAACTCTAATTTTCGTTTTTGGAGCTCTTTGTATAGATAACTCCTATTAAACAAACCCTAAACTTATCAAAAACCTATAAACTTGTTTCCCAAGGTATCTACTACCTTTAGGCAACTTTTCTAACTTATTAAAAATCTTAAAATAAACTTCTAGACTCTTCTAAAATTACCCTAAATAATAAATCCGAAAATTAATTATTTTTTTACTAAAAATAACATTAATAAAATATAAATAATAATAATAAAATAATAAATTTATTTTCCATAAATCTCCCTCCATCACTAATCTTATACTTAATGAAATCAAATCAAATTTTTTTCTTTTTAGTTTGGTGGGAAGAAAAATTAGAAGAAATGTAAGAGAATTTTTTAGATTTTGATTCAATCAACCAGAGTAGTGAGGTATACCTCTAACTTAAACTCTTGGTCTTTTAATGGCTCAAATTTGTTAAAATTACGTAAAAAAAGATGATTTTTTTTTTATTCAAAGAATTTTACGGTTGGGTTTTCATGTCGAACCCAACCGTAAATGCCATTTACGGTTAGGTGTTCTTCCCAACCCAACCGTAACCGTAAGTTCATGGATGAACACCAAATCGTAACAGTTTTACGGTTGGGTTTTATTATCGGACCCAACCGTAACTAACAATTACGGTTAGGTGTTCATCCTAGAACCCAACCGTAACTAACAAACACTCGTAAAAGTTTTACAGTTGGGTTTTAGCATAGGACCCAACCGTAACTAATCTTCAAACCTAACCGTAAAATTAGATGAATAGATTTGAAGATTTTTTTTCATTTCGATCTTGTAGATAATTGAAAGACGAAGCCAACCCAAAAAAAATGAGGTCAATCGGACATTGTATGAGGAAGTTATGATCAAAACTGTGAAATACAAAAAAAAATCCAGGAAGAATTACGGTTTGGTTCGACCCAATAAACCCAACCGTAAATATGACACAAAAAGCTCACCCAAAATCCTCAGATTTACGGTTGGGTCCTAGTCCAAGAAACCCAACCATAATTCTTCCTGGAATTTTTTTGTATTTCACTGTTTTGATCATAAATCCCTCATACGATGTCCGATTGACCTCATTTTTTTTGGGTTGGCTTCGTCTTCAATTCTCTACAAGATAGAAATGAAAAAATCTTCAAATCTGTTCATATAATTTTATGGTTGGGTTCTTTTAATAACCCAACCGTAAAATTAAAAAGAAACCAGTTACGGTTGGGTTCGAATGGAACCCAACCGTAAGTTCTTGAGAACATACATTTACGGTTGGGTTTTCCAATCGAACCCAACAGTAAATGTTTTTGTAAACCAATTTGTTTAACAAAACCATCAATCAAACAAGAAAATCAATCACTTTAGGGTTCTAAAAATAACATGGGTTCGATTGGATAGCTTGTATACACCATTTGTTGTGGTTGGGGAGTTTGATTTCCTTCACCACCGATTTGTTCTTCAATTTCTTCATTAGGTTGTTTAGTTTGTTTTTGATTGTCATCACTACTACCTTCTACACCTTTAGTAGGATTCTTCATCACGAACTTTAGAGTTTAATCGACGACGAAATTTTTGAATCGCCAATTAATTGATTCGATGGAGAAATTCGGTTCAAATGGAGAAGGAGGAGATATCGAGGGAGAGGAAAAGGTTTTGAATTGAAATGAAAATTTTGAAAAGTTTTGTTTTGTTTAGGTTTTAATTGATTGAAGGGCAAATTAGACTTTCTCATAGATAGAAGGGTAATATGAAAATTTAACATAGACCCTAGGATACCCCTTAACGGATTATTTGATCACCCTGAATCCTAATGCAGCCCCTTTCTCAATCTACAACCCCTATATAAAACTTTTTATAAAAATAATATGAAAGGAGTTTTTATATAAAAAGTTGGGTCACCTAAATTTTTTATACCAAGTTATGAAAATAAAATAACCCGGTCAAACCAAAAACGGAAAATTAAAGAAGCAATCAAGTCGGCATATCCGTATTACTTTTTCCTGATTTAGTAAACTCTTAGATACACCTTCCAAAATATCCCAAAAAACCACTTTTTAACCAAAACCAAATCTACTATTCACAAAAACCAAAACCAAAACCAAAACCAAAACCACTGGTATTAGCAGAACGAAAATGATTTCCTGGTTTCCCCAACTCCGTCTTCTCATAAATTCAAACCGCTCACCGAAACTCATGCATTTCACGGAAACCTCTCGCAACAAGAGATTCGCCCAAAATTAGCTTTTTCCTGGCAAATCTAACTCTCAAATCAGAAGTAAGTGAGAGATAAAGAAGGTGAATTTGGTGAAGTAGGAAGTGAAGAGCACAAAAAAATAGCCCTAGAAATAAGGGAAAATCAAAATGGCGTTATCGAAGGTGATGGCAACTACGAATTCGGATCTAGTACATCAAACATCGTCTACTAATACATATTCACCACAAGGTGGTGGGGATAGTAAGAATTTTGGTTCAATGAATATGGATGAGTTATTAAGGAACTTCTGTAATGATAGTAATAATAATAATTCTACTACTACTATTGGTGGTGGTGATGGAGAAACCAATTTATCTCGACAAGAAAGTTTTCCAAAGACAGCTGCGGAAGTATGGAAGGATATTACCGGTGGTGGTGATGATGAGGATGTTGATCGGAAAGAAGATAAGATGATATTTAATGAAATGACGTTAGAGGAGTATTTAGCTAAAACTGGTGCATTAGGAGAAGAAGATGTTAGAATTCCAACTGTTGTTGGACCACTTACAGGGTTTGTAGTTGATTCACCATATCCACAGGGACAAATTGAAGTAGGAGGATCAATTTTAGGGTATGGAAATGGTGCTACTATGGAAGGAGGAAGAGTTGTAGGAAGGGGAAAAAGAAGAGCTGTTCAAGAACCTATTGATAAAGTAGCTCAACAGAGACAGAGGAGAATGATTAAAAATAGAGAATCTGCTGCTAGGTCTAGGGAAAGGAAACAGGTTTTGATTTTGATTTTCCCCTCTTTTGTTGTTGATTACTTTGGTTTTGTTTCTAATTGAAATCTAATTAGGTTTTGGATTTGTGGTTCTTTGTTTGTTTCTAGGCTTACACAGTGGAGCTTGAAACTCAAGTTTCTCAATTATTAGCAGAAAATGAAAGACTTACTAACGAACAGGTACTTACAGAAATCTATCATAACAGTGTTATTTTGTCAAGCTGAAATTTTGAAACATATCGAGTTTCAAATTGTGCATGATCTGAAGAAATGTTGTCTTGGTTTGGCTGATTGATGTTATATTAATTGCATGCGACTGTGTTTAGTGACTTTTCCCCTGTACCGCTTGCCAAATAAGAATTGCCTGCTCCAATCTGTTGAATGTCTAGTATTTGTACTCATATATCTAGTTCATTGAAAATTAGGGAAGTTGAACTGGATAAATAGGATTGACATATGTTGTTTAAACAGTGCGAAGAATTTGTTTGAAGGACTTGATTTCCATTTTATTGGTCAGTTTGTCTAAAGCTTTTCCCATGTAGAGGTACTCTTAGTAGCAAATGGTTATTCATGTTCCCTGATGTACTCAGGTGAGTCAAGGTTGGTGATATTGGGTGGAAGACATGATCAATTAATCTGATTTTATCGTTATATACTAGAAAGGCAAGTTTAGTGGCCAATGGTTCGGTTTCCGTTTGCTCCAAGTGTTAGTTGATTTTATCGGCCCAATTTTCTGAATGTTTTCCGTGGATGCTGAATGGAGGGAAAGATGGAAACACCTCCAAGGTGAAATCACTTCATCAAAAAATAGGAACTCTGTGAAATAAGAAAACTGACCCTCTGTGGCTCTTACAACTTTGTAAGGACTGCCGGTTTTGGCTAAAAAAATGGATTGCAGTTTTTGTGGAAGCATCATAACTCTTCCTTTTAATATTTTTAACGACTGATCAGTATTTTTGCATTCATTGCTCACTAAATCATGTAAAATTTTGGTTTTGCGAGTGCATCTCGATGGTATTTAGAAGGATTAAACTCCTCCTTGTTAGCGTCCCCAAGTGACTACCCTTGATGGCTAAGGTAGTCGGAAATATTCTGCTTGAAAGCAGGCACCAGTTGAAATGTATATTTTGATACTTTTTGTTATGGTACAATGTTTAAATAAGCGTTTTTAGGCTAGCCTTAGGGCGCACCTTTTACACTTCAATAACTTTTGTTTAAGGCGCATGCTTTCGGGCATTAAACAGTCCAAACCTGTGCCTTGATGCGTTTTTAGGGTCCCCTGTAACTGTAACCATACATTTAAATTTAATTATGCACATTGTAATTAGCTTCTTTTTTTTTTGCCACGTGTCTAGCTTGTTTTTTTTTTGTGGGCCACATGTCTAGACACTTGGTGAAAAAAGAGAAATCGAGGTATACACGTGGCAGGAAAAAGCAAAGCTAATTATAATGTAAAGACAAGTATTTTGTTTTAGCATTGTGAGGCCACGCCTCGAGGCTGCATTGAAGGTGCACAATTGATTGCGTTATTCTATTGTTTAACTTCTAAGAAACCTATCACGTCATGCTGCCAAAATAAAACACACTGTGTTGCCTCAATGTCTTCTTAAACTTTGATTAAATTGTATGGATTCAGTGCTTAACTTAATAACAACCTGTTTAATATAATTGGTTTTATGCAACTCGAGGCGCTCAAAAGGTTCTAACAAGTTTACATCATTTTTCACATAACAAGTTCAAATTGCGTTGTCATTCGACTGCAATAATGTTTTGGAATTTAGGAAGCAGAGAAAGTTACTACCTGGACTTTTCAGCTCTTTCCAGTGCCGTTCAATGTGGTTTCTATGATGCTAGAGCAAGTAATCAGATAGTGCTTTCTACTTGTTGTTAAGTAGTTTTTTTACTCTATCGAGCAAGGAAAATCCTTATATTTGGACCAGCTATGTAGCATCCAATTTTCTTAGTCGACCTTATCATGTTAGTTGCTGCTCTTATGGCCATAATCATGGATGGAAGTTAGGCATTAAAAACAATATACCATGAAAGTCATAATATTGGTTTCAAAAAATAAAATACGACGTGTTAGGGTGATTAGTTATATCAGATGATGGTGTTAATTAGTCGAACATGCATGACTCTGACCTATAATATGGGTAAAATTAGTCCTTGTAGATAGTTTGTCGTACATGACATATGTGCCTTTTGGTATAATTCCAGAATCTGTGTACAAACCACAGTCTTGTGTATTTTGCACATCATTTTTGTGTGACGTGTCAATAAAGTAATCTCTAGGTAGACAAATGAACAATATTTTCAGGTCGACCAAATGGACCAAGAAGTGAGCCTAGGCAAGGTCCAACTCAAGTGTGGACTTACACGCCCTATACATCTGCAAAGTCTAGAACGGCTTCCCGTAGTTTCTCATGGGCTCCACCTTAGTCTGTTTCTCGCTCCATCTGCTCGGTCTGGGAAACATAGCTCTAAATAGAATCAAGACTTACGGGAATAGCTCACGGTTTGTCAGTCCTCCATAAGGATTGGCCGTTTACTTGGTATAGAAGTGGGACCAATACCACGTTTACTCTCCTAGGCATAGCTTCTGTAGCTTTAGTCTTTGATGAATCCATTTAATGTCCTTTATGGACTATTGATTGTAGATAACATTGTGTAGCTGCAAAGCAATACATATAAATTTTTCTTATTTGAAGCATACATCACTTTTTCAGTTTAATTTTAATTTTAATTTCAATTTCCATATACTCTTATGCATTTTGTGACTAACCAGAAGCTTAAAATTGCAGAAGGAGCGGAAAAAGGAAAGGTACAAGCAGGTATGCGTCTGAACATATTAGCATCGTACTATTTTCTAAATACTAAAAAAAGGTTAGTTTTCCTCATAAAAATACATTTTGGCTGATGAATTGTAGATACATTTAGGATCATTTCCTGGATATTTTATCTGTTCAATTTGCAATATATGTTCTTGGGTTCTAATAGTATTGTTGTAATCATTCTGAAACTTGTTGTTAGGTCTTGTTGATGATGTGTCCTCCTTTCATCTTATCTCTGTATTCTATTTCTTAATTATCTACATATGTGGCTCACGATATATTGATTTTGCTTCTGTTCACATTTATGTTGCTTACATTTAGTGTCATTTAGATGATAGATTTCAATAACAATTCTAGCTGCATATTCTGTCTCACCAAATTAAGGGTTTGATATATAAGATGAAGTTGCTAACCAGTAAAAATCATGTTAGTATATAAAGAAGGTAATAAGAGATGAGGGTTTTTTGTTTAAGATAAGTGATGCTCAAACTTCAAAGCTATAAGCTTATTTGCTTTTATTTTTGATGGAAAAAGCGCTTATAGAGATCATAGCAGATGTCGTAGAATTTGATCAACTAGACACTATTTTTGGATTCCAAGTGTGATAGACACCATGGTCTGGGAGTGGTAGTATAGTACAAATTAAAATGTGAAATCCTGCAAAAGAAATCGGTAGAGGAAAAGAAATCTCAGTAATGGGCGCAATGATATTGTATTGAGAACAGTAAATGGTATTCGATGGTGATTTTACACTTCACCCTTGGATAGTTCCGCAGGCAAATTATGTTACTGAAAGTTAAGTGCATTGCATTTGTGCAAGTCATTGGTATATACAGAGTTCCAACATCTTAAACAGAAGTCTTCAAGAAGTTCCTGCATTTTTGTTTTAGCAATGGTTTTTCTTGTGGAAAAATAAATGAAAGATAAGATGCAGCTAATGGAAGGGATTCTTGTGCTCGAGAATGGTAATTACTATAATTATTTTAGGTTTTTATTATTTTTTCATTAAGTTAACCCCCACTGTTTCTGATATACAAATGGATTGACAAGATTAGAAGAAGTAATAATTTGGAAGAATTACATTTATGGGAATTATATTTTGTATCTAGTGCGTGGAAACAAGAATGTTAATGAGTAGAATGTCAGTTATTCTAGAAGGTGGAGTAGCCGATTTAGTGCTCGACCCGTTGTTGTTTTCACATCATATTGAAGAAGGACATCCTGCTATAGATAAGGGACCTTACACTTTTTTAGAGGGTCCATACTTGCCTAGGCCTCTGCCAGATGATGAGCAGGAACAATCAGAAGACCTTGCTGCTGAAGTCATTCTTCCATCCTCTGTCTTAGGAACCTCTTCAAGGAGGATATCGGGAATAGGACTTCAAAAAGCGAGTCTTATTCGTAGTCGTCTGCTAGTAAGCGAAAATAAAAAGGGACCTATTAAAATAATTGGCACGACCCCGGACTGAAGTGTTGATTACTTTTTTTGTAGCATAGCGGCGAGAAGGTTTACAATAAATGGTTTTGTTCGTGGAGTAGGAATCGCCTTTACCCGGGTGATGGTAGGTTATCGCCGAGGAATGGCTCCTTAGAAGTAGCTCGATCCGAGTTCTGATGACAAGCTATGTTACTATCACTGACTCTTATTCTCCTCCTTCTATAATATCCTATTTAGTTCTTACGTACTCGAGAAAGCTCGGGATCGATACAGCTCAGCAGAGTCTCTATATACGGAAATTGTTATACAAAAAAGAGGTACTAAATACAAAAAGTAAGGTGATTAACCACCACTATATCTTAGCGGTCTAAAATGACCTCGGTTCCATTAGCTGCTGGAAAACGAAGCTTGTGCGGTTAGTCATCTCTAGGGCCGCTTTGCGAATTTCTTTCTTTTGGTGTAACCTGTCAAGTACAAAGTGACATTTTAGCTAGAGACCGTGGTTTACTGATCCAAGTTATTCTAGGAAGTGATCCAGCAGAATCTACTGATAATGCCATAACCGCAAATAGTATTCATAACCAGTTAATTGTTAAGTAGTCAACTATTGTGGTTATACTCATATTTAAAATATCATAAGATTCCTGTTTCACCCTGGGACATGTTATGGTAACTATAATCCCATTCTAGTTAGTAATGGTCTCCACTATATTTAGTATGATGGATGGTCAGATGAGCAGAGACACCTTCTAAATTTAGAAAACAAAAACACTACTATTTGAAGAAGATGGGGTTAGAAATGTATCAAAGAATTCAAGAAGCAGGAGCTGGAGCTGGGAAGCTAGGGATCACGTACAGAGGTCTTCAATATCATGGACAAGGAAGCTGGAGATGGAGTGTGTTCTGATAGTATATGCCTTCTATAGGAAGAATATTTTTGCTTGCATGGATATATTTCTTTGTAAATGATGCATTCACCCTTTCTTTTTATATCCTAAGATTCTTGTTTTCCTAGTAAATCTTAGTACATTTACCGTGTATAGGTTTGGTTACTGTTATAGAAAATATTCATTGACTCATTAACGAGCTTTTTAATGCAGCTCATGGAAACTCGGATCCCTGTTGAAGAAAAACAAAGACCACAACCTGTGTTTGAGTTTTCAAAGTGGAATAGTTCCAACACGCCCATGAGAACTCTGTACCCAGTTGAAGAGAAGCCAAGACCACAACTGGTGTCTGAGCCTTCAAAGTGGGATCTTTTCAACGCTCATGCACCTTACTGCTTATTCAGGGGTAGGAAAAAGGATCTCCGAAGGACTAATTCTATGGAGTGGTAGGAGTTGGCTCCTCACACAGGAAACAAGATCGAAGAAAAGGATGTAGGGCTACAAACTTGTAGGAAGTGAGGTCCAATGCAGAGAATAAATAAATGTTGCGTCTTTACGCTGAAGTTATCTTTATGTTTTGGGAAGTAAAATATTGTTAGGAAGCAACAGCCATTACATGTATAAAAAAAATAGTGATGAGAATGCAACTTAAGTTTAATGGTAGCTGGAGCAGGAATGGTTCTTTTATGGGGAGAATGTTAAGAGCAGACGTGTTTATTAAGAAAATCAAGAAAATAGAGCAAATATTTGTTAGTTTAGTGTCTTTGCAGCATAACAAGAGTGGGTAAAAAAGAAGCCTGTCTATGTCATGAGATAGTCTGCTGTTGCAATGGGCTGTTGTAACTGAGAAACAACCAGACAGACCCTGACTTATCTGAAGTCTGATATGATATATAGAATATGTTTATAGATAGTAAATATTATATATAGAGGAGAGGAGAATAGAATAGAATAGTAGTTCGTTATTATTAGGGCATTGACACAAAATGGGAGTTATTGGTACTCTTTCTGTCTGACTTTTATGTACCTACACAGTACTATTATTAAATATGTTAGTTTGTTATTATTTTTTCACAGTTTTCTGTTCTAGGTTTCTTATGTGTAGAACAGACAGCAAGAGAGCCTGCAGATACTTCAATTTCCCCTGCTGGTACTTACATTGGCTGCGGTATTGGATTCCTTGTGGCCTTATATGGATCCTTGGAATGTTTTTAGCTGTAAGTATTTTGGGTTTATCTGTATACTTGCTTAGATGCATTATACACTGGCTGTAGTGTAAATTTAGGTGTGTTTTGGCGGTGTTGATGCTTTCTGTTCGGAGGTCAACTCGTGGAATGAAGGAACATATAATTGTTATATGGTTTTCACTTAGCGGCAAATGTGCTACTTGAGCTAAAAAAAGTGCTGCTGATATCTAGGAAGCAGTAACTTCTCTTGGAGTTATTTGTTTTGGGATTAGCTTCAGTGGCAGTAGGCGAAACTCTCAAAATCTACCTTTATTTCAACAAGAAGCGACACATCCAGAGAAGTAATACAGGTTGTGGTATTTGAGCACCTTGGATATCAACTTGGAAGCCAAGTTGAATAATTTTGGCTGTAGAGCATGTTTGTTGAAAACGCGAAGGGGAGGATTATAGAGTCCCTCACTAAAGGGATGTGAGGTCAACTTCATGCGTTTAATGCCCCTTAGTTTGCGGGTGGGGTTGAATTTCATTGGGGCCAAAACTTTGTTTTGCAGGTATTTGCATTCACTTTCTACTGTGTGCTTTTGCAGTACATCTCACAACTAACGGTCATTATGTTTCAAATATTCCTCTAAAAATGAGATAACACACACTGACTATATTTACAACCGATCTACAAGTAGACTAGCCCATAATGTTCTCTTGAGGGATGGTTTAACCTCTTTAATGGTTACTGAGTTTTATTTTTGATCTCCAAATTTAGAATTGTCCAGTTGTTACGACGTTCTGATAAAACTTATCATGAGTCAGATGGCTTGCGTAATCTTTTACTCTTTTTGAACTTCAAACTACATGTGTGAAACCCTAACTATTTTACTCTTTTTGAATTTTAAACTACAAATGTGAAACCTAAATATTTTTCATGAGGCAGTAATTTTAGTCTAACAGTAACATAATTTGTACATGCCGTGTCATGTTCAATCATACTGCTCCATAGGCTCCAAAGTCCAAACAATGACATGTGGAGTCGAGTTTGGTTCACTACATCTGAACGTGGGTTGTCTATTAAATTTTTGGAACCTAATACAGGCTATTGTGGCTGGCTGTTGGTTACCAAAGTACACTATGAGAAACTCTATTGTCATTCAACCGGTGGTGGCCTCCTCCCAACCCTCATTCTTGTATTTTGGCCTCTCTGGTTGATGGCATGTCTTTGTTTGTTCCTTCCTTTTTGGATTTTGTTATTGCTGGTCCAAAAAAATAAAAATAAATTGTTAATAGGTTCAATATGGTTTTTATGTTAGAGATACATCATTCAGACAATTATATTTTCTTAGCTACTAAACTAAATTATGTGAATGATATCTTTTTGGATATTAGAGACAATCTTAAGAAAAAAAAAATCAAATTGTCAAGATAAAAATTAATTTTTTCATAATTATTCGATTAACTCTGTTAACAGACGTTACCTGTCAGTTGTAGTATTCTGTATCTAACAAAATACATCTCTCTTTCTGTGTGAGTTACTATAACTGTCTCTAACAATTTTTTTTTCTCTGTATATAAGAGACTGTACCATCTCTTTAAACTATTGATACTTTTGGTAAGTCTTTAAACTACTGATCACTTTCAGCATATTGATAATCATATTTCTCCATGGTATCAAAGCTTTTCTGAGATCTATTTTTCAAAAAAAAAATTCTTCCACAAATTTCTATCGATTTCATCCGAGACTTTTTATTCTCAATCTTTTCTTAGATTTTTTAGCTTTTCTGACCATCAGAATCAACATATATTCATCAAAATCTTCATTTGTTATCGAAGTTCTGGTTATTTCCATGATTCATACTTTTGATTCAGAACCCATTAATACAATGTCTACTACAAATATTACTTCTACTCCTATTCATCAACTCATAAATCTTATTCAACTGAAACTCAAGGACGATAATTGCATCACCTGGAAAGCTCTTTTAATGTCGGTCATCAGAAAATTCAAGATCCTTTTATTTCTTGATGGCACTAATCCTTGTCCTGCTTAGTACACTTCTCATGCTAAGATTACCAATCAGATTGATAATCCTCTTTTTACAAATTGGTGTAATGAGGATCAAACTATTATCTTGTGGATTCAATCGACTATTTCTGACTAAGTAATTGTTTATTTTGTCGGTGCAAGTATTTCTAAGGATCCTTGGAAAGCTATTGAGCTCGTTTTGCTAGAGTCTTATGAACACACTTTATTCAACTCAGAACTCAACTTCATGGTATAAAGCAAGATAATACGTTTGTTTCTACTTATCTTGATGAGATTAAAAAAAATTCTGATGAATTAGCTGTTGTCGGTTCAAAGATCCCTGATGATGAATTAGTTGTTACTGTACTTGGAGGGTTAAATATTGTTGTTGTTTTTTTGCTTTATGTACTTCAATTAGAATCATAAATCCATCTGTTAGTAGTTGTGAGTTGAAAAACCTTCTTATTAGTAAGGAAATAGTTTTCAATAATTATAACTCTAAAAATTAGTGAACACAAAGCTTTTTACCCTAGTTCCACAAAAATTACCTCCAAAATCAATCTTCAAATAAATCTCTACCTTCATATTTCAATCTTGTAACTGGACATAGTCCAAATCACAGAGGAAAGAAACCTTTAATCCCAATTTCATAAAACTCAACTTATTCGTCACCTAATATAATTTCACTACAAAACCCTCGTCCAATCTAACTTTTACTCTAATTCTATTCCCCAACCATCTTTTTTTGGTTCTGACAGACCTACCCGTCAAATATGTTCCAAAGTTGGGCATACTTCTTTTGAGTACAACATCAGGTTAACTTTTGCATTTCTAGGAAAAAAACTAGGGTCGTTCCTGAAAACTTTTTGCCTCGATAAAAAAAAATTGAGCGCAATTATAATTACGTACATTCATATCATTTGCCACTATGTAACATATTTTTTATCATATTTTTTTAAGAGATTCCGAATTAGCTTTTTTCTAAGTGGGGGAAGCTAGAACTTCAGTATACAAATGATAAATTTTGTATACAGATTGATACTAAATCTTTCGGCCGCCTGAATTTTTAAGATTCTTTTTTAACGATAATTATTATTTTACATATTGTTTGGTAATATTATACTGCACAAAAAAGACTAACTAAATATAATAAAAAGAAATATATTTATAACCTAGATTAAGAAAACTCACTAAAACATCAAGTATACTAAAAAAAATACAATAAATTATAAAAAAAATTCTAGACTGGAAATTGGACTATGTATGTAATATGTAAACAAATTCAATTCAATTACTAATAAATTAAAACTTTGATTCCCTAAATCAATCAACCATATAAAATTTAACATCAATCAAATATTTGTATTTCATAAAAAAATTGATTCAGTAATCATTAGGTAAAAAACCCTGAAGAATATAAACAAAAGATGCGAGCAAATTAGGACGAATGGAGTATAATAAGAAAGTAGAAAACTATTGAAGTCCTAACTAATCCCATTACGACACAACTGCTTAAATCTTATCAAACCCTTGTAATTGCATAAATCCTAAGCTAATGTATACACCTAGGTATTGTTCTGGAGACCATTGTTCTATCTTATCAAAAAAATTAACTAATCTCATTAAATTTCTGCCCTTATATTTTATGTAAATTGTGTAGAGGTCTTCGATAATTATTTATTATATGAAAAACCCCAAATGTAAAATATGCATTTGGTTACCCCCATCCCTTGTTTCCCCAAAGTGGGGCTTGTCCTGCTTACCCTTCAGGACCGGCCCCGTACGAAACCACCTCAAAATCTTCATACCATGTTAGCTACTGCTAATATTTTTGGTGAGAATCCATGGTATGTTGATTCTGGAGCTCCACACTATATTGCCTCTTAAACTAATGTTCTTGAAAATATTGCTTCTTAATCTAGAGGAGATCAAATAAATACAACTAATGGTCAAGACATGCAAATTTCTCATGTTGGTAATTCTTCTGGATTTCTTCACAATAATAAAATTATTCTGCCAATTTTTTGCATGTAACCTAATTATTTACCGAAATTGATTTTGTTCATAAGTTTACAACTGATAACAATTGCAGTATAACATTTAACTATGGTGATTTCTTTAAGGATCAATATCAAAGGGAACAATATTCCAATGGTTGTTTTATAATAGACTTTATCCATTGCATTTTGACACTTTCCGAAGACCCAGTGCTTACTCAAGTATCAAAATTACCCTAGATATTCTTCACCAAAGACTTGGACATCCATTTTTTCAATCATTGCAGATAATTTGTCAGAGTTGTTCAATTTTTATAGAAAATAAACCTCTTTTCTATACTGTGTGTACTTTTAGATGTCAAAAATTGCCATTTAGTTGTTTTTTTTTCCTTTATACAACATTTGTATATGGACTTATGGTGTCCTAGTCCTGTAATGTCAAATAGTTGTTATCGTTATTACTACAACATAGTAGATTATTTATCCAAATACTATTGGATTTCTTAGGATGCAAAAAGCCAAATTTTAAGATTTTTTTTTTCTAATTACAAACAACAAGTTGAAAATTAATTTGGTCTGACGGTGGTGGAGAATTATATATTCTTAATTAGGAGATTTAATTCTTTCTTCTGGGTTCAACATTAATTTAGTTGCCCATACTCCTGAGTAGAATGGGGTGGCAGTTCTAAGATAAACATTCAGTTGGCCTGGGTAAAACTTTACTTATTTAATCTAATCTGTCAGACTCTTTTTGGGTGGAAGCTTTTGAGACGACTAATTATCTTATCAATAAATTACTAATTGCTTCTATTAACTTCTCTACTTTATTTGAGAAGATTTTTCAGTGCAAGCCTGATTATTTTGGTCTTAGAGTGTTTGGTTGTGCATATTTTCCATGTCTTAAACCTTACACTTCTAGTAAACTATCTCCTAAGAAAAATGTGCATTTTTACAGGAAACTCTTCTTCTCATAAATGAAAAATGCCAGGATCCTATCACAGATTGAACTTATATTTCAAGACACGTATCTTTTGATGAGTCTTTCTTTTCTGCTTTGTCTTATAAACTCTTTGCGTCACAAGGCAATTCAACTATCATTCCTCCTGAATTTTTTAATTTTTATCAGTCATACTCCTTCTCAAAGTCCTTCACATATGGTCACTACTGACAATATTTCTCCACCAACTACTATTTCCCTATCTTTTATCACTTCTTTTGTGTAGGATACTCTTATCATTTACACATTTACTACTATTTTCGATACTTATTCTATGACCACCAGGGAAAAAAATGGTATTTGTGTTTCTAAAGCTCAACTTTCTACCAAATTTCATATTGCAACTGTATATTTGTTATTACTACTTCTCATATTCATACATGTTTCACTCAAACTTCCAAGGATCGTAAGTAGATAAAATCTATGGAAATGCTTTATAACAAGTTAACACATGGAGTTTGGTTCCACCTATTTCTTTCCAAAATTTTGTCGGGTGTAAATGGGTATTTGATGTAATTTTTAATAGTGGTAAATAGAGTGTCGTTCTCTCGAACTTGTGAAGACTGAATTTAGATTTTAATAAACTAATTTTTTAAACTACAAATATGCACAAAAGATGAAATGATATTCACAAATTACTGAGGTTATGGATTTCACCATTAACCAATTAAGGTGATTCAATCTACTCAATATTCATGCAATTCTTTCGTTTAATTTGATTCTAAAATATTGCAATAAATAGATTTCTAGAATAAAAATTGTATAACAAAAGCATGGAATATCTAAACCCTAGGCAAAGCATATACCATCTAACGAAATCACAACTGCTCAATAAAAATTATTTAATCAAATTTTTAATCAAGGCAAATAATCATAAAAGAAATTGTAAAAATTAATTAAAAATAGAAATGTACCACTTTTATTGAAACAATGGATTCCTCCGTCACCTCAGCAAATTGGGTTTAGCTCATCATTCTCAAAACACCCTCACAAGATATGTACATAGCTCAAAGTGCTTAAAAATAATGAAAAAGAATGAAAATAGTGAAAACAGTGAGTTTGCAACGTTTATAAACGTTACAGAATCACTGTTGCTAGCTGTTACAAAAGAGCTGAATTTAAAAGAATATGCGACGTGGATACACAGCTACGACAACAATTTATTCAAACTTTTGGCAACATTTTCTTCATCTTCTTCATCATGATCATCACGAGCTGATTTTTCTGGAAACTTCTGATTTTCGATTTTGGCTCTCCAGAACCCCCCCAAAACTCTTGTACACCTCTCCTATTTATAGTACATCAATCAGCAGCCCTAAATCTCTTGGAAATCCTCTTTCTTTTAATGATTTAATCTTCACAGGATTTTGAATATCATCGGGAATATTCGCAAACCCATGATCCTGATTTCTTCCCGATTCTGCTTTATGTATTCCTTTATGAGCTTTGAGAAGATCTTGTTGATGTTACAACTTCAGATAAATATCTCAAATACTATCCCTCACAGAATCAAAATCCGAGAAATATCAAATTTTCGCGAAACTTTTGTTCTTCCCTGTTTGATTTTCGCAACAAGAATATTTGCAGAGATATTTGATTTTATCATGTATAAGCCTCTTGCTAATATGGTAAAAAGATAATCCAGCCTTAAACTCGTACAAATCTCTTCTTAATAAATAACTCTTCAATAATTCACGCAGTTGAAGTATTTTATGATAATCATTTTCCCGCCAAGACATTATTTCAAACGGAAGCAAGTGGGTGCCTGCAACAAATGAGCGGATGCCTTTATCAATTTGTTGGGGTGCCCATTTCCAAAACGAAGGTGCTTTTAACACTTTTTAGCTGATTTTCTACCACCGTTTATTCTCCAATAATTCCTACAAATTAAATAAAAAACACAATAATATTACACAAATGAGTATCAACAAAATATAGAATTAAGAATAAAACAGACACAAAAACGTGTTTATCAAATACCCCCAGACTTATAATTTGCTAGTCCTCGAGCAAATCTATCCTAGAAAACAAAAATAAAATCTAACTCACTTTCGTAGGAATCATGACTACACTTAGCACGTGCAACTAGCCGTTAAACTCCTAGGTGACCCTAGAAGACGAGTGTTGTCTCGTGAGGGTTTACAAAGAGATATACCCACAAAACCTTTACTTCAAACCATAGCTACCTGTGAACGATTGAGGGTAAACACTAAACAAGCTATTTAGTTGGCTCCAAAATTCTTTGGCTATGGGAATCATTACCCTATATGATTCCAATTGCTATACACGAGTTTTCACTCAGCGTACTAAAATTCATACAAGAATTCAAAACTCTACTTAAATAGTTGTTCATCCACGATACTCAGAATCTATCAAAGTACAATCACATGAAAAGATTTATAAGATGGATATAGACAAAATGAAATTTGCATGTGTTGACTAAGGTGAACGGTGTTTCCCATATCTGTCTGAAGGTCAATGCCAGGATGAATGGCTTAAGATACACTCCCTCTAGTCTTATTCCTTAAACTAATTATCAACTCAGCTGGTATATACAAGGGTCCCAGCGATCGATTTACTAAAAATAAAATAATTATTTATTTTAAATATAGTGACAACATGATTGGATCAAATGAATCCAAGCGCATGCTCCTTATCAGCATCTTACATGATAGTTCTCATGGATCCTGCGTTCCACGCTTGCTTAGGCGACGGAGACAGAGAGAACATACACATATTGCTATCAAAGTGTCAATACTCGTTTGCTTGTTGTTTTTTTTTTTTTTTAAATAATACAATATTGGGGATTTATCTTAAGCACTCAACTTCATCCTGACATCGACAATAATTCGATAATGGTGCCCCACCAAATCACTTAGAGAAACACAAAAATTGCAAAAAAACAAAAACATAAGGTGATATGACTGAGATAGGCTCCGAGATATGGTGACAACTATCATGTTATTTCTAACACCTGAGCTAGGCATCCTTTTATGAATAGACCATTTAGCTGGGCACACCAATTCCTATAGAAAAAGATCTATGTTTCCATCTACCTTGAATGGTCAGTGTCATCCTGAATAATTCACATGTTTCTAAATTTCGAAGTTTAAAATTGCAACTAAAAGTTTCTCCATACCCCCAAACTTAAATCTAACATTGTCCTCAATGTTCTAAAAATAAATGATTAAAAAAATTGAACAAGGAGAAACTGTTACCACTTGAATAAAAGGAGTTAAGGAAGGATATTACTGTGTTGCATGAGCATGGGTTACCTCCCAAGAAGTGCTAAGTTTAAAGTCTTCAGCCAGACTAAGAAAAGATTATCCACAACTTACAGACCATATAATAATAACCTGAAAAAGTTGTGGGTCCCTAACGTCAATCAGATTTGACCAGAACAGTTGACCACAATTGAAAACACGAAAGTGGTGGTCATTCTTGAGAAGATGTGTTGATTCTAATTTCCTATAGTAATTAGGTTTAGTTCCAAATTCTAGTAACTGACACATTTGAAGTTCATACGTTCCCACATATGGAATAAAATATTTTGGTGGGAAAACAAAGTCAACCTTGGTATAATTTCCTGAGTAGACCACATCAACCAGAGGACGGGTCTCTAACAACTGAACTTCTTTCTGGACATCATTAGGTTCGGGAAACAGTGTACGAAGATAATCTCGCAATATGGTAGAGGCACAAATGTCAAGTCCCAAGTGAGGGACTTTAAGCAGGGATACTTGACAATCACAAGAATCATCGATACCCCCAAACTTAGTGTGGAAACTACTCTCAGATGGACTCAAAACTATTGGTTGGATTCTAGGGTCTTTAGGGTCAGAACTACACTCAACTTCTTCTATAGGAGGAAATAAGGTAGACTTAGAAACTGGTAAAGGTTCACACTTAGCTTTCTAAATATTATAAGTGTCCATCAAAGGGGCAGAATCTAACAAAGTATTCACCTCATTAATAACACTATCATCGTCAACATCAAACCCGAAGTGGGCTAGGAATTTCTCTAATGGATCTTCTAACGAAGTGTTTGGTAAAGATTTCTGAACTGAAGTACTAGTTATATTCTTTTCTTCTATATTATAGATATCACAAGAAGGTTGTCTACTCATACTAAAAAGATTCAGTTCAATAGCCATTTTACCAAAAGAAATATTAACTATTCCATTTCCATAATTGATGACGACATTATTTGTAGCTAAAAAGGGATGACCTAAGATCACTGGTACTTGAGCCTCTGGGACTTGAAAAGGTTGGGTGTCTAAGACATCAAAATCCACTGGGGAAACAATTCTATAAACCTGAACCAAATCATCCTTTATCACGTTAAAATTCTCTATGAGTCTATCATCTTCGTCAGAGACTATTGTCTTCGAGTCGTTAGACTCCGAATCACTAGTCTCAGGACAAACTCGTTCCTCTAAAACATCATCATACTCATAAGAACAAGGAAATATTACTCCATCTAAAGCAATGTTATCTCTAGTCAAATCGTCTTCCTTTTGAATAGATGAATAATCATCAATGTTATTAGGATGTAAACTAGAGACAACATTATTATCGTTATGCTCAATTGGTGTAACAGTTTCCTCGTCATTATGACTACGGATTTCTTCATCAACACTATAATCAACATCATAATAATATGAAGATGTTTGAACTTTATCTAAATACGTAGTGTCTTCTATTCTAACCTCGTCCTCTAAGGTGGGTAAATATTCATCATTATTATCAAGGGTAAAAGTGGAAACACTGTATTGGCAATTAAGATCATTTTGAACAATATTATTCTGTGCAGAAATTTCATTCATACTTAGTACGAAACTATTTCTATCCTCAATCATCTGCCTTGTAGTCTCAGCTATCTTCTTTGTATTCTCGGCTATCTGCTTGAGTGATTCTTCTAGAGGCATAATAGGTTCATGATGATGTAATTTTAAAGTGGTAAATAAAGATTCGTTACTCAGACTTGTGAAGATTGATTTTAAATTTAATTTCTAAAACTAAAAGTATAAAAACTCAAATATTTCTTATAAAGTTGGGAGAAAACTGAGGCTAGGATTCCACTATTTTCCAATTTCAAAGTGATAATAATTTTAATCATGCAATTCTAACATTTTAATTTGATTCTAAATCATTGTAAAAATAGATTTTCAAAACAACAACTGTATAAAAAAAGCATGGAGCATCTAGGACCTAAGCCGAGGCATGCACCATCTAACGGAATCACAATTGCTTAACAAAAATCTTTTAAATCAATTTTTAATCAAGGCAATTAATCATAAATAAATTGCATAAATTAATTAAATAATTACCACATAATTGTTGGAAAAGTAGCTTCCTCCATAGCCTCAAAGATGAAGTTTAGCTCCTCATTGTAATGGCAAAATCCTCAAAAATCGATTTTATAGCTCAAAAATTGCTTACAATAAGAATAAAAGTGCTCACAGTCAATTAGATACGATTATAAGTGTTGTTGTGAACATATCAGCCCGTAACAGAAAACAGTTCAAAAGAATACGCAACAGAAAACAGAATTCTGTTGCGGTAAGCGACTGTTGCTGAAGGTATTTTGTTCTTCCTTCTTCGTATCACCAGCAGAAAAAATTTCGTCTGTGGACTTTTTCCTTTGGCTGTGTTCTTGATTCTTGCTTCCCCAAATCTTTTTTTCCCTATCTTCTCAGCTCTTCTATATATACTAACCACAACCTTAAATCTCCTCAAAACTTCCCTTTAATTCTCCGTTGATTCACCGAAGAAGAAAATTCTAAAAACAGAATTTTTGTTTCCTGATTTCTTTTGTTTCTCGGTTTATCGATTCTATGATCAGAAGAATACTTATATCTTTCTTCTTTTCTTCTTATTACCCAAATAACTTGGTTTCCTAATAATGCTTTGAGAAGATTTCCATAATCATGAGTTTCCAAATTCACGCTGTTTTGTGAAGAGAATTTTTCCCGCCCAAATTTGAAGTTTGAAAACTTGGGTGTGGTTGCCCTGATCCAAAAAATGGGTGCCTTAATCCAATGTGAGGGTGCCTTTAACATTTCTCCAAAAACAGTTACAAAGAAATAAAAATCATAATAAATACGAAATCGAGTACCCACAATACATATAATTGAGATCAAATCAGACACAAAAAATGTGTCTATCAAATACCCCCAAACTTATTATTTGCTAGTCCTCGAGCAAATCTAATCTAGAAAATAAAATCCTAACTCACTTTCGCAGGAATCGCGACTACATTTAGCATATGTAATAAGCCGTTAAACCCCTAGGTGTCCCTAATGGACGAGTTTTTTCTCGTGAGGGTTTACAAGAGGTATACCCACAAAACCTTTACTCCAGATTTTAGCGACTCGTGAGCGATTAAGGATAGACACTAAACAAGCTATTTAGTTGGCTTACTCAATTCTTCGCTATGGGAATCATTACCCTGTATGCGAGTGTTTACTCAAGCATACTAAAATTCATATATAAGACAACAGAGCTCTACTCAGATAATAGTTCGACCACAAGGCTCAGAATCTATCACAGTTCAATCACATGAAAAGATTTAGAAAATGAACATGGAAAATATGAAGGTTGCACATGTTGACTAAGGTGAACGGTGTTTCCCATATCTGTCTGAAGGTCAGTGCCAGGATGAATCCTAATGGATTGAGATACATGGTCTTAAGCCTAATACTAATATCGACTCAACTGGTATATACAAGGGTCCCATCGATCGATTTATTGAAAAATAAAACGATAAAAATATTGACAACATGATTGGATCATATTGAATCCAAGCGCATGATTCTTATCATCGTCTTACGTGATAGTTCTCATGGATCCTGCGTTCCACGCTTGCTTAGGCGACGGAGACAGGGAGAACACACACATATTGCTATCAAATTGTCAATATTGTTTTTTTTTTTTTTTTTTTTTCATAGAACTAAAATATAATAATGGGGCTTGATCTCAAAACACTCTTTTTCATCCTAGCGGCCATAACAATTTGATACTGGGTCCCACCAAATCACTTAGAGAAACACAAAATTGCAAAAATAAAAACAGAAAGTGATATGGTAGTGATAGACTCTGAGATGTGGTGACAACTATCATGTTATTTCTAACACCTGAACTCTGTCCTTTTATGAATAGACCATTTCACTGGGCACACCAATTTCTATAGAAAAAAAGCTAAGTTTCCATCTACCTAGAATGGTTAGTGTCACCCTGAAGTGTTCACAAGTTTCTAAAATTCTAGAGCTTTATTATTCGACTAAAAAGTTTCTCCCTTACCCCCAAACTTAAATCAAACAGTGTCCTCAATGTTTCTAAAGATGAATGATTAAGAGCATGAACAAGGAGAAACTGTTACCAATCGAAGGAAAAGAGCTAAAGAAAGATATTACCGTGTCGCATGAACATGGGTTACCTCCCAGGAAGTGCTAAGTTTAAAGTCTTCAGCCAGACTTAGAAAGAATTCGTCACCTCATAAAATCATATAGTAATAGTCGGAACGACTGTGGGTCATCTGAATCAAATAGGGCTATCACAAATAAGAGGAAACAACAACAAGCCAGGAAAATGAACAAACCGAGCACACCCTTATTTAGTTTTCTGTTTACGACAACTACTTCTAGCTGTGGTTCAGGTTCAGGCTCTACAACAGGGTCTAGATAAAATATTTTCATGGGCTGGATCTCCTCGTAGACAGGATCAAAAGAATCAGGTTGTAGATTCTGGAATCAACTAAGAACTTAGAAGCACATAATAATAACCTGAATAATTGTGGATCCTTAAAGTCAATGAAATTTGACTCACACAGTTGACTACAATGAAGGTGGTCATTCTTAAACAAATGTGTCGATTCTAATCTCCTTAAATAATTAGGCTTAGTCTCAAAACTTAATAACCGACACATTTGAAATTCTAACGTTCCCACATATGGACGAAAATATTTTGGTGGGAAAACAAAGTCAATCTTGGTATTACTGCCTAGGTAAACCACATCGACCAGAGGATGGGTTTCTAGCAACTGAACTTCTTTTTGGACATAGTTAGGCTCAAAAAAAAGTGTCTGAAGATAATCTCGCAATATGGTAGAGGCACAAATGTCAAGTCCCAAGTGAGGTACTTTAAGCAGGGATAATTGACAATCACAAGAATCATCGGTACCCCAAACTTAGTGTGGACACTACTCTCAGATGGACACAAAACTATTGGTTGGATTCTAAGGTTTTTAGGGTCAGAACTACACTCAGCTTCTTCTATAGGAGGAAATAAGGTAGACTTAGAAACTTGTAAAGGTTCAAACTTAGCTTTCCAAATATTAAAAGTGTCCATCAAATGGGCAGAATCTAACAAAGTATTCACCTCATTAATAACACTATCATCGTCAACATCAAACCCAAAGTGGGCTAGGCATTTCTCTAATGGATCTTCTAACAAAGTGTTTGGTAAAGATTTCTGAACTGAAGTACTAGTTATATTCACTTCTTCTAAATCGTAGATATCACAAGAAGGTTGTCTACTCATACTAAAAAGATTCATTTCAATAGCCATTTTACCAAAATAAAAATTAATTATTCCATTTCCATAATTGATAACGACATTATTTGTAGCTAAAAAGGGATGACCTAAGATCACTGGTACTTGAGCCTCTGGGACCTGAAAAGGTTGGGTGTCTAGGACATCAAAATCCACTGGGGAAACAATTCTATCAACCTGAATCAAATCATCCTCTATCACGTTAAAATTCTCTATGAGTCTATCATCTTCGTCAGAGACTATTGTCTTCGAATGGTTAGACTCCAAATCACTAGTCTCAGGACAAACTCGTTCCTCTAAAACATCATCATACTCATAAGAACAAGGAAATATTACTCCATCCAAAGTAATGTTATCGCTAGTCAAATCCTCTTCCTTTTGAATAGGTGAATAATCATACATATTATTAGGATTTAAACTAAAGACAACAATATTATCATTATGCTCAATTGGTGTAACAGTTTCCTCGTCATTATGACTACGGATTTCTTCATCAACACTATAATCATCATCATAAAAATATGAAGATGTTTGAACTTTATCTAAATACGTAGTGTCTTCTATTCTAACCTCGTCCTCTAAATTAGGTAAATACTCATTATTATCAAGGGTAAAATTGAAAATACTATTTTGGCAGTTAAGTTCAGTTTGAGCAATATCAGCAGCTAACCGTTCTTCTTCTTAAATTTCAACTAAATGAGTCTTAAGTTCACTGAGAGCGGCATTTAAAGCTGCAAGTTCTTTATTCTGTTCTAATGACTCTTCATGAATTTCTTTCATTAACATCTTAGTCCTACGCGTCGACTCAATTATCTGCTTGAGTGATTCTTCTAGAGAGGTATTTGGATCACTATAAGGAATAGTATATCCCATCCGCTTCATGGAATTTTTGAAAGAAATAGTACTAGCTTGCAACTTCTCAAGGGCATCCTTCAAAGACAAAGAACTCAAATTTTGCTCATTTTCATGTTCATATGACTGATGTGTATATGAATAGTAATTGGGATCACCTTGGTATGAGCAATAACCTCCAAAAGGTTGGTGGTGGTCCCAACTACTACCCTCACCATGTTGATAGTATGGATAATGTCTATTTTGAAATTCAGTCGTGTATTCATTGTATTGGTCCTCATAATACCAGTTCGACATTTTCTAACAAAAGAATTCTAATTATACAAAAATAAACTCTAAAAATAAATCCTACCGGAAGGGGTACACAAGCAAGGTCGACTCAACCAAATCAAACCTATTGATTCTAGCAAACATAAAGCATGATGGCTCCACTTAGATTGTTTTCTAGACCAGCTTCTATTCTTTCGAAAGGAAACTAGTTACAGTTTTAGCAAACCTCTTAGGACGATCTGAATTAGATTAAGTCGAAGAGAAACAGGATAAGCTCTAAGGAGCTTTGATAACCCTGCCTCTTTGGCAACGTTTCCCTGGGTTATAAGGCGGCGCTAATCAACTTAAAATAATCTTTTCGAACTTCGAGTTAGGCTAACAAAGAAACCAATACAATCCTTTTAAATGATTTTCCAATAAGCTCGATACCCTATCGGTCTTCTTTCTAGTCATATTTTAAGGATTAGGTTCGCGTTAGGTAACGTGTTCCTAAGGCGGGCAAGAAGGAAACGGTGATGAAATCCGAGTCCTTATCTTGTATGGCCAGTTCTTGCCCTTAACTAGAAAAGTAAGTCCGTTTTCAGTTCCTCAGCATATATGCATACGAAGGAATACAGTAAACCCACTTGCAGAGGATTCGTGGGTTGATCGAGTCTTACCTCCCGTACCAGACGGGCGATGAACCGGTTGAAGTCGACTCGGGCCACCAACTCCTGTATCAGTGTGCGAACCCGAGGGGCCGAGACAATATCGTAATTGCCGTCCTTCCCTGTGCAATTTATATTTAATACTACCCTTCCGTAAGGTTAAAAATAATAATAAAGTCCAAAAAGTCCAAAGTCCAAAGAGAAGTGTCCAAAAATAAAAACAAATACAGAAACAATTAAAATCCTAATACAGTTTTCTAAAAATAATAAAAAAAAAATCTAATTAAAATATAATTTAAGAAAAAAAATCTTCGTCTTTTTTTTCGTTCTTTTAAGCTTTAGCTTTTAACTCCAAATCTTTAGCTTTAATTCCAAAACTTTGGCTCACTTTCCTTTCGATTCAAAATCCAAAACCTGCAGCAAAAAGAGAAATACCAAAAGAAACGTAAAATAGAACAAAGTAAAAATAAAAAAAAATAAAAAAATCTAACTAAACTAATTAACCTAAAAAAAATCTAAAAACAATTCTAAAAACAAGTCCGCGCCGGCGGCGCCAAAAATTGATGTAATTTTAAAGTGGTAAATAAAGATTCGTTACTCAGACTTGTGAAGATTGATTTTAAATTTAATTTCTAAAACTAAAAGTATGAAAACTTAAATATTTCTTATAAAGTTGGGAGAAAACTGAGGCTAGGATTCCATTATTTTCCAATTTCAAAGTGATAATAATTTTAATCATGCAATTCTAACATTTTAATTTGATTCTAAATCATTGCAAAAATAGATTTTCAAAACAACAACTGTATAACAAAAGCATGGAGCATCTAGGACCTAAGCCGAGGCATGCACCATCTAACGGAATCACAATTGCTTAACAAAAATCTTTTAAATCAATTTTTAATCAAGGCAATAATCATAAATAAATTGCATAAATTAATTAAATAATTACCACATAATTGTTGGAAAAGTAGCTTCCTCCATAGCCTCAAAGATGAAGTTTAGCTCCTCATTGTAATGGCAAAATCCTCAAAAATCGATTTTATAGCTCAAAAATTGCTTACAATAAGAATAGAAGTGCTCACAGTCAATTAGATACGATTATAAGTGTTGCTGTGAACATATCAGCCCGTAACAGAAAACAGTTCAAAAGAATACGCAACAGAAAACAGAATTCTGTTGCGGTAAGCGACTGTTGCTGAAGGTATTTTGTTCTTCCTTCTTCGTATCACCAGCAGAAAAAATTTCGTCTGTGGACTTTTTCCTTTGGCTGTGTTCTTGATTCTTGCTTCCCCAAATCTTTTTTTCCCTATCTTCTCAGCTCTTCTATATATACTAACCACAACCCTAAATCTCCTCAAAACTTCCCTTTAATTCTCCGTTGATTCACCGAAGAAGAAAATTCTAAAAACAGAATTTTTGTTTCCTGATTTCTTTTGTTTCTCGGTTTATCGATTCTATGATCAGAAGAATACTTATATCTTTCTTCTTTTCTTCTTATTACCCAAATAACTTGGTTTCCTAATAATACTTTGAGAAGATTTCCATAATCATGAGTTTCCAAATTCACGCTGTTTTGCGAAGAGAATTTTTCCCGCCCAAATTTGAAGTTTGAAAACTTGGGTGTGGTTGCCCTGATCCAAAAAATGGGTGCCTTAATCCAATATGAGGGTGCCTTTAACATTTCTCCAAAAACACCTACAAAGAAATAAAAACCATAATAAATACGAAATCGTGTATCCACAATACATATAATTGAGATCAAATCAGACACAATAAATGTGTCTATCACATGATGAGTTATGCTGGTGATAACCTTGCCTCTTTGGCAACTTTTCCCTGGGTTGCAAGGCGGCTCTAATCAACTTAAAAATAATCATCCTGAACTTTAAGTTATGCTAACAAAGTAACCAACATAGTCCTTTTGAATGATTTTCCAATAAGCTCGTTACCCTATAGGTCTCTTTCTAGTCAAATTTTAGGCTTAGGTTCGCGTTAGGTAACGTGTTCCTAAGGCGGGCAAGAAGGAAACGGTGATGAAATCCGAGTCCTTATCTTATATGGCCAGTCCTTGCCCTTTTACTAGAAAATTAATTCCGTATTCAAGTGCTCAACATATGTGCATTACGAAGGAATACAGAAAACCCACTGACAGGGGATTTGTGGGTGGTTAGATTCTTACCTCCCGTACCAGACGGGGGATGAATCGGTTGTAGTCGACTCAGGCCACCGACTCCTATGTCAGTGTACGAACCCGAGGGGACGAGACAATATCGTAATTGTCGTCCTTCCCTGTGCAGTTTATATTTAATACCCTTTTGTAGGGTTAAAAAAATAAAATAAAAATAATGTCCAAAAGTTCAAAGTCCAAAAATAACAAAAAACAGAAAAATACCTAAAATAGTTACAAAAATAAAATAACTCCTAATACATTTTTTTTCTAAAAAACATAAAATCTAAAAAAAATAAAAAAAATCTAAAAATAAAGAAAATAAAGAAAACTTTGTCTTCTTTTCCGTTCTTTTTACTTTGTCTCTAGTTACAAGTCTTTAATCCCAAATATTTCTTTGACTCCAATTTCTTTTCGATCCAAAACCTGTAACACAAAGACAATACCCAAAAACGTAAAATAGAACAAATAAAATAAAAATCTAACTGACCTAAAAAAAAATAATTAAACCTAAAAACGAATCTAAAAACAAGTCCGCGTCGGCGCCGCCAAAAATTGATGTAATTTTTAATAGTGGTAAATAGAGTGTCGTTCTCTCGAACTTGTGAAGACTGAATTTAGATTTTAATAAACTAATTTTTTAAACTACAAATATGCACAAAAGATGAAAATGATATTCACAAATTACTGAGGTTATGGATTTCACCATTAACCAATTAAGTTGATTCAATCTACTCAATATTCATGCAATTCTTTCGTTTAATTTGATTCTAAAATATTGCAATAAGTAGATTTCTAGAATAACAATTATATAACAAAAGCATGGAATATCTAAACCATAGGAAAAGCATATACCATCTAACGAAATCACAACTGCTCAATAAAAATCATTTAATCAAATTTTTATTGAAGAAATTGTAAAAATTAATTAAAAATAGAAATGTACCACTTTTATTGAAACAATGGCTTCCTCCGTCACCTCAGCAAATTGGGTTTAACTCATCATTCTCAAAACACCCTCACAAGATATGTACATGGCTCAAAATGCATAAAAATAATGAAAAAGAATGAAAATAGTGAAAACAGTGAGTTTGCAACGTTTATAAACGTTACAGAATCACTCTTGCTAGCTGTTACAAAAAGCTGAATTCAAAAGAATAGACGACGTGGATACACAGCTACGACAACAATTTATTCAAACTTTTGGCAACATTTTCTTCATTTTCTTCATCATGATCATCACGAGCTGATTTTTCTGGAAACTTCTGATTTTCGATTTTGGCTCTCCAGAACCCCCCCAAAACTCTTGTACACCTCTCATTTTTTTAATACATCAATCATCAGTCCTAAACCTCTTGGAATCCTCTTTCTTTTAATGATTTAATCTTCACAGGATTTTGAATATCATCAGGAATATTCCCAAACCCATGATCCTGATTTGTTCCCGATTCTGCTTTATGTATTCCTTTATGAGCTTTGAGAAGATCTTGTTGATGTTACTACTTCAGATAAATATCTCAAATACTATCCCTCACAGAATCAAAATCCGAGAAATATCAAATTTTCCCGAAACTTTTGTTCTTCCCTGTTTGATTTTCGCAACAAGAATATTTGCAGAGATATTTGATTTTATCACGTATAAGCCTCTTGCTAATATGGTAAAAAGATAATCCTGCCTTAAACTCGTACAAATCTCTTCTTAATAACTCTTCAATAATTCACGCAATTGAAGTATTTTGTGATAATCAGTTTCCCGCCAAGACATTATTTCAAATGGAAGCAAGTGGGTGCCTGCAACAAATGAGCGGGTGCCTTTATCAATTTGTTGAGGTGCCCATATCCAAAACGAAGGTGCTTTTAAAACTTTTTAGCTGATTTTCTACCATCGTTTATTCTCCAATAATTCCTACAAATTAAATAAAAAATACAATAATATTACACAAATGAGTATCAACAAAGTATAGAATTGAGAATAAAACAGACACAAAAACGTGTTTATCAGTATTCAAAATTTAGCAAAATCCCGATGGTAGTGTAGATGTAGACAAATGAAGGCTTTTTGCAACAAGGTTTCATTAAAACGAAGGTTTGGATTACACTGAAACTTTCAGTCAAGTGGAAAATCCCACTACTATTATATTGGTATTGTCCATTGTAATTCAGTTTGATTGGCAGGTCAAGCAGGTTGATGTTAAAATTACTTCATCCATGGTGACCTTCAAGGGGATGTTTATATGGTCCAGCCACCTGTCTATCAAGTAAGGAATATCCAGGTTATGTGTGCAAGTTGCACAAGTTCATTTATGGACATAAGAAAGCTCCAAGAGCTTGGTACCACAAATTAGTAGAGGTTGTTGTTGCTCTTGGTTTCAATATGTCTCATATAGACTCTAGTCTCTTTGTGCACAAGGATGGTTTTCTGATCACCATCCTATTTGTGTATGTTGTTGCCATACTTATAACAAGTTTTTTTTCATATTTTCTGCACTTCAATTGTTGCAGTATACTTCAATCTTTTTCTTATTAAAGACCTGCTAAAGGTTCATTACTTTCTTGGACTTGAAATCAAAATAAAATCTTTTGGATTTCTCTCTCTTTTTCTCAAATTAAGTATGTTCTTGATCCCTTGACTAAAACCAATATGTTGGGTTCAAAGCCATGCTCTACTCATGTTGTTATTGACACTGAAATGAGAAAACATGATGGTCATCGTCTTCCTAATCCCTGGGACTAGTTACTCAGTCAATTAAGTATGTCAACACATGCAGTCTCCTACTGATGTTCATTTGATGGCTGCAAAAATAATTCTTTGGTACTTAAAAGGTACTATAGACTATGATATTGTTTTGCAGAAATGATTGCTTGCTTTAAATTATTTCTTTGATTCCTATTGAGATGGTAACCCAGATAATAATAGAATAAGTACAAGTGGATTTTGCATATTTTTTTTGGAACAAATCCAATAACTCCGTCTTTCAAAAAGCAAGCAACAATTGCAAGATCCAACACTGAAGCTGAGCACATATCTTTGCACAAACTGCAGCTAAAGTTCTATGGGTTTGTCAACTTTTAAAGGATCTTCACATTTTTTTACCTCTTACTCCTGCTATTGGTGCTGAAAATTTAGGTTGAATCTCATTAGCAACAAATCCTGGAAATCATAGCATAATGAAGCATGTTACAATGGATTTTCACTTAATCAGAGAACTTGTCAACTCCAACTCCATCAAACTCTATTACATTTCTATAAGCTCTCAAGTAAAAGATGTTTTCACAAAAGGTTTTACCTCAGCTAGTTTTGATTTTTAAGATCCAAGTTGAGGGTCATCAATGTCTTCCCATCTCAACTTAACGGGAGGTAATAGTGTAAATGTTGTTAGAGTTAGTTATTTTGTTAACTCTGTTAACAGATGTTACATGTCAGTTGTACTATTCTGTTTTTAACATAATACGTCTCTCTTTATGTTTCAGTTACTACATCCGTCACTAATATTTATTACTCTCTCCATTTATATGTGAGAGATTGCATAATCTCTTTATACTTTTGATCACTTTCAGTATATTGATAATCATAATTCTCCAGCAAAGCTGTCAAAAGATCTACCATGTGAGCTAAAAATAATAAAACTTAACAAAATAAACCGAGGGCATGCCCATGTTCATGGTTGGGGTTGAAAGTCGAAACCTATGATCATACCAATAGTCAAATCATATCCAACCCAAAAAAACTTGATCTTTTTTACTTTTCTTAAAAATTAGTATTGTTTTTTATATCTATACACGCTTAACTTATGCAAAGTGTGCAAAATTCTTGGCATATATATTATAAGTATAAAATTTGAAGAAAAAAAACTCCGAGATTTCACTGAGAATCTCCCCGAAATAAAAAAAATTCGGTGTCTCGGTCCAGACCAAGATAAGACCGAGACTCGATATTGACTACATTGGATCCAATGTATTCTCGGTCGAGATCTCGCCGAGATGAGTCTCTTAATCTCGGCGAGACGAAATTAGACCGAGAATCTCACTAACACAAGTTTTACATTTGGAAATTTAGTAATATAAATCAAATCCAACCATAAAAAGCTTGTTTTTTTATTTTATTATTCTTTGAAAAATTGATGTTGTTTCGTTATATCTATACAAGCTTAACATATGTAAGTGGGTAAAATTCCTGACATATATATTGCGATTATAAAATTTAAAAATAAAAACTCAGAGATTTCACCATCGAGATAAAATTATCTCGGTGTCTCGGTCATGGTTGAAATAAACTCGAGACGAGTTTCTTAATCTCGGTGAAATAAATTTAATCAAGAAATTCGTCAAGACGGCCAAGATTCCACAAAGATACGACAAAGATCTCGTCGAGACAAACTTAACATATAATAGTTTAGTAATAGAAATCAAATACAATTTTAAAAACTTGATTCTTTTTACTTTTTAAAAATTTGATATTATTTTTTTATATTTATATAAATTTAACATTCTAGTTTATTTGTTTTTCAAAAAAAATTATAATTTTGTTTCGTTTTTCTTTGTTTTTAAAATGTTAGAACTTTTTTGTTGGTTGTAATTGAGTTTGGCATTATTGTTACTCCAGGGAATTCATGGTCCACACAGTCCACACGATAATACTTCTGTATATAAACCGTAAAAACTGAAAACCTTTTTTTTTTTTTTTTTTATTTTTTTTTTTTTGACCTAAAAAACTATAAATGAAGAGGTAAATTGGGATCTGTATAGCATAAAAGATTTTATTCTCATTAATATGAAGTCTCTAATTCAATATTCTATCCAGTTATTCTTTTCTTCACAAAAGAATTTTTTTTGTTCACTACTCCCAAACATTAAAAAGAAGTGAAATAGTAGTACTTTTGCCCTTAACTCACATTTGATACCATCAACAACTAATTATCACTATACTAATCATTTATGGATCACATTACCATCTTCTCTTTTGATCACTCATTCTTTTCATTATGAATATGAAAATTGAAAATCAATAAACCTTTAACTGTCTGTATTGGACCAAAAAAAGCACACACACAGTCTCCAAAAAACAAGTATGTTAAACGCATATTTAACCTGTCATCCACTCAAACCCCTCAAAAGGCAAAGCCAAAACACACTCTGACACTGTAGGTTCAGATCCATAACCCTTCTCTCTCACTATCAATTTCAATACAAGAATTACCCTAGACCTGGAGAAGGATTAAAAGTTGCAACTTGCAACAGCCTCTCCTTCAAAACCCTCACCTCTCTAATCTCTCTGTAAGAAGATAGAGCAAAATCATGGAAAATTCTACTGCCATACTGTGTTTACTAGTTATTTTGAATTTCATGTTTCAGCACTCTCTTTCTGAAACTATACTTGTTGATGGAGCTACAGAATGGAAAAATCCTAGTGTTCATATTGGAGATTCTCTTAGTAAGTATACAACAAACACAAAATCTAAACTTCCTTTTTTTTTTTTTGGAATTTATAGTAGTTTTTAGTTGTTACTAACCAAATTTCGTTGTCTTTTCTGTTTACAGTATTCAAACACCAAAATCAGTACAAACTCTACATTTTCCAGAACAAGAAAGCTTTTGATGTCTGCAACTTCTCTCAAGCTACTCTTCTCACAAAACCCAACTCTGATTCTTACATGGTACAAACCACATCTTCATCATTTGCAAAATCCTTATTTTATTATAAGTTTTTTAAATTTTTTTTCTAATTTAATGTTTACTTTTTGGTACTATTATGTTTTAGTGGAATCCATCACGCCCAGGTTTCTTCTACTTCACATTCAACAGTGGGTCTCTAAAAACCTGTGAAGAAAGTGAAAAATTCCCAATAAGGGTGTATCCAAAACCACCAGAAAATGGAGATTTACTAGCACCAAAAGTTTCACCATTACCAGCACCATCACCAACATCCGGTGGGATTGTTTCGTCTTCTCCAGCACATCACTGGCAATTTATTTCTCCTCAACCAAATTCGATGACTCCATCCCCAAATTCCGCAAACGCTCCGGTAACAGTTCCACCAGAGTTTCCCGGTAAAGGTGGTGGTATGCCATTTATTAATAGTAATCCGGCCATTCCTTTACCTACTGGTGAGACTGATGCTACTGTTATACGCCCATTGCCAGCATCTCATGGTTATGGCAGACAGGTATACTTTTTACCCATTTTCTTTAACAGCTTTGGAATCTAGACAGAATTGATTGACAAATTGTTGGTTTTGTGTGGTTGTGTGTTTATGCAGCTGGTGGTGGGGTTGATTGGGATTCAAGCTCCTATTCTCATGAGTTGTGTGATGTGGTTAATGCTATACTGAACTCCTTTTCCAGTGTTTATTTGGGAGGTAGGGAGAAATTTCTTTTTTCTTGTGATTGTTACCTTGTAAGAAATGTGTCTGAAAGCAACTTTAGATGATATTTGTATGTAATTCTGGCTTTTTTGGGAAATTCTAGTTTTGCAGCATCTTTGGGTGCCAAAGTTTTGTGGTACATTTTGGTTTTACACTTTTGTTTCCTGACCAAAATGAATAATTACTGCCTTGTCATTTCTTTCCTTCTGATGGGTTTGATCTGAACAAAACAATTTATTGGGTTCATGTTCATGTGTATTGTCTTTTCTTCTTTAGTTGTAATGATGATAAAGATCAAAGTGGATGTTCTGTTTTATTTTATTCTCAATTAAAAATGAATAGTTTGTTCTACTAGTAAGGTATCAGTGGCAAGCCTGTGGCTAAAAAGCGACAATAAGTCTAGTGGAAAGTACTTCCGGCTGAGTACGTAAGGATAGGTTCCTGTTTTCCCAATACTACGTTGAAAAGCACATAATCTTCTAAGGTATTTCCTGCCTGTGGTTTGTCAGGATTTTACCTCTCAAGGAATTTAGGCGGTGACAAAATCACAGAATACATAATTTTAGAATGATATGGTAAATAATAAGGCGGTGATAAAATCATAGAATACATAATTTTAGAATGATATGGTAAATAATAAGTAAACCAAGCATAAATTATAACAAAGAACAAGAAAATAAATTAAACTCACAAGACACTCACGATTTATAGTGGTTCACAATATATACAATGTGTATATATTGTCTATGTTCACGGCTCCAATCCACTATGAATGAATCAAATACAAATGTAGAATGCCTTTGTGGAATCCTAGCAAATCTTTGGTTACACCTTAACAATTACCTAAGACGATCACTTTGTCTCTTGTTCCTCACCAATTGCACTCACCACAAAAACCCTAGCTTTTCTCTCTAAAGCTAATACAAGAAATCTCTCACCGATCTCTCTATACATTCATAATAATCTCTACATGGCCTAGTATCTATTTATATATGTTACATACTTGGCCACCAAGAATCCCTAATTAATATTAGGAAACATCTTCCATATATTAGACAAGACATAAAATAGGAAATACCCCTTTAGGTTTCCACCTAGGACTAGGAAACTCAAACCCATTCCTAAAATAAGTCCTCAATATACAACACCGTTGTTGTAAAATAGCACCGAGGATGAAAACACACACAGAGAAGTTGAACTTCACCGGAAAGCACTGATTATAGGATGAAAAAACACATACACAGAAGTTGAACTTCCGGCTTCAAAGTTCTAAAAGATTTCTTTTAGACAATTATTTTGAACCTCCCAATTCAATTGAAGATTACAACAGATATGTGAAATAATGCCTTCAGGATACAATGAAGCCCTGTATCAACGTAATTGGATTCAAAGTTTGTACCTCTTGATCCAACCAAGAACACATGAAATAAAGTTTCCGGTGATGCTTTAGAAGAGAGAAAACAATAAGGATTTTCTAATTCGAATAGGAGAACATCTTCACTACTTATAGGGGATTCATGTCCATCGGAGATACCTCTTCATCTCCAACAGACATCTCCAAGCCATCAATAGTTTCTTATGGGAATGGACGCGTCTGTTCAATTTCGAATGAAATCTAATTAGGTTTTCAAATTAAAACCGTAAAAAAATTCCACAAGACGCCGTCTCTGACGTGTCAGGTTGACCACATCCCTGATGGGTTTCGTCCCATAGGACTCCCCATCGTAGCGACAAACAATCTTGAAAATACCCAACATACGTATCCTCAACCAGGAATCAAACTGACCGTAATTCACTTAACGACCTTGCTAGAAGGCATCCACCAGGTTCCTAAGAACCTTTACCCAAGGTATCTCACTAAATAGGAAAAACGTGAATCAATTTTGATAATAACGAAACTTGACCCCAGATACTACTTTGACAACATATTAGTTGGATTATTTTTGGTATCGATCTTCACAAGTACAATGTCTTCTTCTTAAAGATTTTTTCTAACCAAGTGAAATTGCACATCTATATGTTTGGTTTTCGCATGATACACTTGATTCTTATCCAACTAAATTGCACTAAAAATATCATAATGCACAAATATCGGTTCTTACACAAAACCCAAGTCATCTAGCAAAGCTTGTAACCATATAGCCTCTTTAAATGCTCATGTCACTGCCATATACTCCGCTTCAGTAGTTGAAATAGCCACAATAGACTGCAAAATTGATCTCCAACTTACTTGTGTTCCTTGCAAGGTAAACATATACCATGTGGTTGAACGTCTCTTGTCCAAATCACCGGTATGGTCAGAATCCACATAACCAACACGCAGCTGATTGTTTCCATATTCCTTCACAAACTCCAAGACAACATCGATTGTGCTATAAAGGGACCTCAAAATTTATTTCAAAGTTTGCTAATGTCCTTTACCAGGATTATGCATATAATGGATTATCATACTTACTGCATGTGAAATGTCAGGCTACCAATTGCATTAGCATATGGGATTTGTGTCATATACTCACGCTCTTCATTAGTAGTATGAGACATATTAGAATTCAACTTAAAGTGAGGAGCAAGTGGAGTACTTACAAATTTAGTTCTTTGGCATCAAATATTCCTTCTCAGACAAACAAACCTACCCTTCTCTTTATCATGCCGAATCTCGATACCAAAAATCATCTTAACTTCTCCCAAATCTTTCATCCCAAACTCAGTTGACAATCTGAGCTTCAAATTATCAGTCTTTTTATTGTTATTCGATGTTATCAACATATCATCGACATACAAAAGCAAATATATGAAAGGCACATTACATAGCTTCTTGAAGTATACACACTGGTCATATATAGTGACTTCTTGTGTATGTATGGCCAATCATAAATCGAAGAAATCACTTGTACCACTGTCTCGGAGACTGTTCAGCCCATACAACGATCTTTTCATCTTACATACACAATCTTCTTTTCCAGCAACCTTGAACCCAATCGGCTGAGTCATATAAATCTCCTCTTATTCACCATGCAAGAACGTCGTCTTCGACATCTAGCTGAATTAGATCTAAATCATAATGTGCTACCAAGGCCAAAAAAATTCGAATTGACGAGTGCCCACAATTGGAGAAAAAACCTTGTTGTAGTCAATCCCTTCTATTTGGGCATAACCTTTAGCGACTAACCTTGTTGTGTAGCGAACTTGACCCTCTTGAGATCCTTTCTTCTTAGCATATATCTATTCACACCCAATGTCTTACCGTTCAGAAGCTTCTTAAGAACCCATGTGTCATTCTTGTGAAGCAACTCCATCCCATCCTGCATTATATCTTCCCATTCTTCACGGTCTATACTGTGTACAACTTTAAAATCTGCATCAGGAGTACCTTCTTCAACAACTGATAATACGTAAGCTACAAATCATCCTTCCAATTAGGTTTCCTGGTAGTTATAGTCTCAGTGACCGAAGCTTTTGTATCTTCTACTGTCTCATATTCCTATTCATTAACAACATCACCATCACTTGGAACTTAAGTAGTTATTTCCCCTGTAGACATACAAACTGATGCAGATGAGCAGGCTATAGCCTATTTGGAGGCTAAAGACCCGAATGTCGTAATTTAGTTCAAGAGGGGTTTATTTTGATTGAAAACGGGCCAACGATTAAGACATGAGACAAATTTGTCTCATGGTCTTCGGATTTTAGCCAAATTCCATCGTTTAGAGCTTCAAACAGGCGTTTTTGCTATTTTAGGAAAGTTTTTGTTTTGTTAATAACTTATTCGTTAGGAGTCCGTTTGAGTCGCCGTTTGCGGAAAATAGTTTTATTTTATGAGTATTTTCATTATTTTTGGTCTACCAAAATTTTCCAAAAATGACAAATTAGGGTTTGAGTCGGTATATGGGTTTTTTCCATCATTTTTTGAGTAGCAAGTTAGGGTTTTCCCCTAAGTCTATAAAAGAGTCCTCCATATATTGTTTTAAGCAGTTGAATTTGATTAATAAGAACTAATTTCTTAAACTTGTTCAAGTTTAATCGATTATTATTTAAAGTCGGGAAACCGAAGTCTGAGTAATTATCGTTGTTCATAGTCAATATTCTTAGGAATATTTGAAGTCTGAACAAAACCTCTATTTTCTTTATTTTCTTTATTATCTGCTGCATCAGTTGGTATCAGAGCAAAGTTGATTCTAGGGTTGATAAGATGCCACAAAGAGTAACAATCGGTCAGGGTCGAGGTCGAGGTCGAGGAGGAGGTCCAGAAGGTTTCATTCCATGGAGATCTAGAGAAGAATTCATTGAAGACGTCCAAGGTTTGCTGGGTTGGTATAACCTCGGAAGGAAGAAGAAGATGATAACGCTAACCTTTTTGCTAGATGACATCGCGAAGGTAGAATAAATCAACGAGAGGATTCTGATCGCTGGAAGGCAGGAATAAAAGTAGAGATCCCAGAATTTTATGGTGGTTTGGAACCGGAAGAGTTTCTCTCCTGGGTGAATACGGTTGAGGAAGTATTGGAATTCAAATAAGTACCAAATAATAAACGAGTTTCGTTGGTAGCGACTATGTTTCGTGGGAGGGCTAATTCGTGGTGGCAACAACACAAGCTGCTACGCAGTCGTAAAGGAAAACAAAAATTAGTATCATGGGAGAAGTTGAAGAAACACATGATAACAGAGTTTTTGCCACATGACTATATTGGGTTGATGTACCAGCAGCTGCAAAACCTACGCATGGGAGTACGTTCTATAGACGATTACACCAAGGAGTTTTATCGACTACTTTCTCTTAACGACTTGTCAGAGTCAGATGAGCAAAAAGTCGCTCGCTATATAGGTGGTCTCCCTCAACATATTAGGATACACTCAACATGTTTGATTGCTGCTCTATTTTCGGATGCACATCATAGAGAAAGGCATATAGAGAAACAAGTAGGGGCGTAGAAGCTTAAATTGGGGTATCAATATGACAGCATCTCCAACAAGTAACTGTAGTACTTCAACACCTAGTACTGTTAGTAAACTTAATTCTTCGTTAACACCAAATAAAACCCCAGTTACCATTTTTGGAGGTAGGTGAAATAAGTGTGGAGAATCTGGTCACAAAGCCAGTGACTGTCAAAAAGCAGAACGAGCGAACAAGATATTTTTCACTGAAAACGACCGTGAAAAAGATGTCTGGGTAACTGATTATGAAGAGGATCATGAGGATGATTCTGAACTTGTCGATGAAGTAGTTGATGGAGATAAATGAGTGAACTTTGTAGTAAGAAGAAGTTGTCTCACTCCACGTAAAGATGATGGCGACAGATGGTTGCGTAACAATATATTCCAGTCGACATGTACGATCGAAGGAAAAATTTGTCGTCTTAGTTATTGATCCTAGAATTTGCGAGAATATTGTTTATGAAGATGTCGTGAAACGATTCAAGCTGGAAACCAAGGCACATCCACATCCATACAAGCTTTCTTGGCTTAAGAAAGGGAATTAGGTAAAAGTAAACAAATGTTGATTGATTTCTTTTTCAATTGGTAATAAATATAAAGATAAAATATGATGTGACGTTACTAGTATGGATGCTTGTAACTTGTTGTTGGGTCGTCCATGGGAGTTTGACAGGAAAAGTAGTCATGACGGGTATAGGAATACCTACAGTTTTTTATGGAACGACGTACGTATAGTACTTGTACCCAGTAAAAAGATTGCACCTACACCATCTACTGGAGAAGCTACCAATCTCTTGTCGTTTAAGCAGTTTGAAGATGAGGTAGAATATGCAGGTGAATTGTATGTGTTGATTGGAAAAGAAGAACAACGGGATGAATGTAGTATTCCCATTGCAGCTCAACCTTTAATTAAGGAATTTATGGATGTTTTTCCTAACGATTTACCGACGAGCTACCACCCCTATGGGATATACAACATCGTATTGATCTCGTTCCTGGAACAAGCTTTCCAAATAAAGCGCATTACAGAATGAGTCCTAAAGAACATGAAGAACTCCGTCGTCAAGTGGAATATTTGCTATAGAAAGGATTGATCCGACAGAGACTAAGTCTTTGTGCAGTACCAGCCTTGCTGATTCCAAAGAAAGATGGAACGTGGAGAATGTGTGTTGACATTCGAGCCATCAACAAAATCACAATCAAATACCGTTTTCTAATTCCCATATTGGATGACTTGTTAGATCAGTTGTGTGGAGCAAAGGTGTTTAGCAAACTCGACTTGAAGAGTGGGTATCATCAGATCAGAATTCGTGAAGGTAATGAGTGGAAGACTTCTTTCAAAACTCGAGAAGGATTATATGAGTGGCGGGTTATGCCATTTGGGTTGACCAATGCACCAAGTAAATTCATGCGTATCATGAATCAAGTACTCAGACCCTTTATCGGTACTTTTGTGGTTGTTTATTTCGATGATATTCTTCTTTATAGTGCTAACATGGACTTGCATGTTCCACATCTTCGAGAAGTGCTCTCAGTTCTACGCAGGAGAAATTATTTGCGGCCATCAAAAAGTGTTCATTCATGACAAATCGAGTTCTATTTCTCGGTTATGTCGTCACCAAGGATGGAATCAATGTAGATGAGTCCAAGGTTGAATTTGTGAGAAATTGGACTACACCTACTACATTACACGAGGTAAGGAGTTTCCATGGTTTCGCTTCTTTTTACCGGCGATTTATTCCCCACTTCAGCACCATTATGGCACCCATTACTGAATGCATGAAAGGAGGAAAGTTTTCATGGTCTGAGGAAGCTGACGAAGCCTTTAAAGATGTCAAGACAGAGCTGATAACTGCACCACTATTGGTGTTACCTGATTTCAGCAAACCGTTTGAACTACACTGTAATGCATCGAAGGTGGGAATTGGAGCTGTTTTTAGTCAGGAAGGACGACTTGTAGCGTATTTCAGTGAGAAGTTGAGTGTTGCTAATCTCAACTATAGTACTTATGATGTGGAGTTTTATGCTATAGTTCAAGCCTTGAAGCATTGGCGACACTATCTAATTCATAACAAGTTCATCATGTTTTCTGATCATGATTCTTTGAAGCACATCAACAGTCAAGATAAACTTTCTTCTAGACATGGTAAGTGGGATGATTATTTGCAAGAGTTCACTTTTGTACTAAAGCACAAAGCTGGGTCGCAGAATCAAGTTGCTGATGACTTAAGCCGAAGGAGTATGATACTCGACACCATGCGAACTGAGGTAATAGATTTTGATTCATATTCTGACTATATTCTAACCAATCCAAAATTTTTGGAGATTGTGGATGATATCAGTTCAGGCAAACGAAGTGATTACCTTATGCATGAAGGATTTCTCTTCAAAGGTAACCAATTGTGTATTCTTGATTCTAGTCTCCGATTGAAGATTATTAAGGAGTTACATGACGAGGGGCACATGGGAAGGGATAAGACTTTGCAACTTGTTTCGAAGTCATATTACTGGCCAACAATGAGGCATGAAGTTGCTAAATTCGTGGATAGATGTCGAATCTGTCAAGTTTCAAAAGGAAAAACAACTAATGCAGGGTTGTACATGCCATTGAAAGTTCCAAGTCAACCATTGACAGATTTGAGCATGGATTTTGTATTGGGTTTACCTCGAACTCAGAGGGGACATGATTCAGTATTTGTAGTTGTTGACCGTTTTTCAAAAATGTCTCATTTTATTTCTTGCAAGAAGACTACTAATGCACTGAAGGTAGCTGAATTGTTCTTCCGTGAAGTGTATCATCTACATGGATTTACATGTTCAATTGTTAGTGATCGAGATATAAGATTCCTTAGTTATTTCTGGAAACATTGTGGAAATTAGCTAATACAAGGCTTAACTTCAGTAATGCGTATCATCCTCAAAGTGATGGCCAAACAGAAGTTGTGAATCGTTCGCTGGGTGATATACTACGGTGCATGGTTGGAGACAATCCGAAGAGTTGGGATCAGAAACTTTGCCAAGCTGAATTTGCATTTAATCGTTCAGTAAACCATAGTTTGGGTATGAGTCCGTTCGAGGTTGTTTATAGCTATAATCCATGATCACCAGTAGATTTAGCACCTTTTCCTGATCTGAAGAGAATTGAAGTTCGTGCCGAAGAACGTATCCAACAGTTGCAACAGGTTCACAAGTTGGCTGAACAACAATTGCTCCGAGCTAATGAGAGGTATAAGGAGGCGGTAGATAAGAATCGCAGATTTGTGGATTTTGCAGTAGGAGATTTTGTATGGGCAATATTGACAAAGGATCATTTTCCAGTTGGCGAGTATAACAAACTGAAGGCACGCAAGATTGGTCTCTTGGAAATTGTCGCAAAGATTATTCCTAATGCCTACAAGTTAAAACTTCCAAGTCACATCCGGACTTCTGATGTTTTTAATGTAAAACACTTGGTGCCGTATAATGGTGATAATTCTGATGATGACCAAGAAAATTCGAGGGTGAATTTCTCTCAACCCCGGGAGAATGATGCAGATGAGCAGGCTATAGCCTATTTGGAGGCTAAAGACCCGAGCGTCGTAATTTAGCTCAAGAAGGGTCCATTTTGATTGGAAACGGGCCGATGATCAAGACATGAGACAAATTTGTCTCATGGTCTTCGGATTTTAGCCAAATTCCATCGTTTAGGGCTTCAAACATGCGTTTTTGCTATTTTAGGAAAGTTTTTGTTTTGTTAATAACTTCTTCATTAGGAGTCCGTTTTGGTCGCCGTTTGCGGAAAATAGTTTTATTTTATGAGTATTTTCATTATTTTTGGTCTACCAAAATTTTCCAAAAATAGTAAATTAGGGCTTGAGTCGGTATAGGTTTTTTTCCATCCTTTCTTGACTAGCAAGTTAGGGTTTTTCCCCAAGTCTGTAAAAGAGTCCTCCATATATTGTTTTAAGCAGTTGAATTTGATTAATAAGAATTAATTTCTTAAACTTGTTCAAGTTTAATCGATTATTATTTAAAGTCGGAAACCGAAGTTTAAGTAATTATCGTTGTTCATAGTCGATATTCTTAGGAATATTTGAAGTATGAACAAAACCTCTTTTTTTTTTCTTTTCTTCATTATCCACTGCATCACAAACTTAGCTAGAAGTGGTGGAGCTGTATCAATCTCCATCTACTACAAAGGAACACTGATACTGGTAGTGTTCTCCACCTGCCGAGAACCCCAAGACTTCCCCATAAATGCCTCATCAAATGTAACGTCTCTACTTATGACTATCTTCTTCTCTACTAGATTCCATATTTTGAACCCTTGAAAATCCCTTTAACATCACGGTATTCAAACTTGTTTTCGCTAACATGTTACCAAGAAGTACAACCAAAGATATTTATTGAGTAATAGTCATAAGATGGATTACCATACCACTTCTTTGTTGGAGTTTTACTTCTAATGCAGCTGATCAAAACCCTTAATGAGGTGTCACAATCAGTCAGAAATCCAAAGATTAATCTGAATCTTCACTTGTATTCAAAATGTTAACCTCGGTCTTGTCTTTATCTTTTTATCTTTCCTTACACTTGGTACAATCCTTAGTCCAATGACCAATGACATGACATCATGCACACTCATCCTTTTACAAACACACTCTTGACTTTGAACTCTCTCTACCTTTGCCACGATCACCAAAATTCTTCCTTTTGTCTGTCGATCGACCTCTTACAACAAGCACATCTCCATCAACTTCGTTTACAAGGTTTTCACAATCCATCTTGCTGAAATCTTCGCTACACAATACTGTAATGACTTATTTGTAGGCTTGCTTCGCCTTTCCGTGGATGAATATTTTAATCACGGTCTCATATCTGTCAGGAAGAGAATTCACCATACACAAAACCCGATCCTCGTCTTCAACAGTCTCGCCATAGTTAATCGAGTCAATAAAAAATTTATTAAATGATTCTAGGTGCTCAGTTAGATTTGCACCCTTTTTCATGTCATCAGCTGAAGTCTGGTGCTGATAATTAACTTTTAACGTCGTTAAGCACCCACGAATAGAACCAAGATATAGTTCATTCATCTTGTTCCACTGTTTGTTGGTCATCTCGTCTAGACGACCTTCAAGAGCTTCATCTATGTCAAGATGAACAGGTGCATCCACTAAATTTGTTTTTCATAAACCAAAATTATTGGTTCCAGTGAACTTTTTAACCTTGAGTTGTGATCTATGAAAGTGGAGTATTTATTCTTTTGTTTCTTTATCTTTAAATGTCGATTATGTTGTTTCTAACAAACCCTCTGGTCGATCCCTAGCAACCATTGTTCACACACAATTACCTCAAACAACTTCAATAAAATACCTTCACTGCAATATTACGAATACCTAAAATTCCAAGAACGTAACCAGAGCTCTGATACCAATTGTTGCGCTAAAACCCAGGAAGCGATTTGCATAGATATACAATATAATTCTAATAATTACGAAGAACACAAACGAGAACAAGAATTTAATGAGGTTGAATCATCGGGAAGAAATAAGAGATTTTACATATTATTATAAAGGAGAGAACATATAAAACCCAACAGGAGAATACAAATTTTTGGTGTGTAATCTAGGTTTTATCATGTGCTATCTATATATACATAGGTATGACACTTTACTTATTCTAGAAGAATAGGATTTTATGAACTTAACTCTTAAAAAACTAAAATTTAGGAATAAGTCACAAAAAAAGTTTATTTTAAACTCTTTAGCCGACAAAGTTTGGATTATCCCAAACCCAAAAACTCACCGGCCCAAAAGATGTTTGAGTTATCCCAAACTCAAACAACAACCTAATCAACAATAGTTGCTAACAGTGTTATTGTTGTAACAAACCTACTTTCCACATAATCCGGTCAATGATTACGTAGAAAATATACCGTTCATTTTTTGGCTTGACTAATGATTAAATTTTTTTCCTTGAAACCCATATTGTGACTAGCATTTGCTGCTGCCGAATGAACCAATTTAAAAATAGAATAACATGCTTGATAAGGAATGAGTTCTAGTATCATAAGTGTTTCCTCGTAGGAATGTCCATAAATTTGATCGATTACTCTTCGTGCTTTGTGAGCATACTTACATATCTGTTGACTTAAAGCATTTACTGAACACGTAAATGATGACCAATTTGATAACATTCTGATCTATACTATCTCCCTTTAGCTTTTTCAACATAAACCCATTATAACCATCTACTAAATGTCATCGCACATATTGATTCATCCATATCATTTACATCAAATAAACCCAAATTCAGATTAGTTAAAATAAATTTGGATGATTTTAATAATAATTCAAATTAATCAACCAATTTCTAAACAAAAAAGATAATAAATTTCAATTACTAAACGTTTTTGCTGCATTAATCTGAGTACAACAACCCTAAAAAGCTACACATCTTCCTGATTCTATTTTACCCATGTGAAAAAACTGGAAAAAAAATCAACAAACCGAAAATCATTACACCATATCGTATACACCCGAGAAAGAAAGGAAAAGAGAACGAAGAACAAGAAAAATTAGATGGTACAGATCAAAATTTTACCTTATTTTATCTTCACTAAAAATTTCCATGAACATAATTAGATCTGAATAGCAATAACTCTGAATCTTAACCGCGAACCTGATTTTCAAGAGTCAGGTCAGCTATAGTAGCAACGATTACCTTTTAGTTAGGTTGATATGAATTATAGATTACGAAGAACGGATAAAGTTGTTGTAATAAATTGGGTTTCAAATCCGGACACAACAAAAAGAGAGAACTCATAACTAAACTGGAAAAACCCTAGATAATAAAATAGGTTAGAAAATTTAAACTATATCATGCTCTAATTTCATAAGAAACACCACTGATCAATCTATCATATCCCATGTATTGTGAGAAACACCACCAATTTCAATAGCTTAAAATTGAAAAAACACAGATAAAAAATTGAAAAACACTGATACGAGTAGAAATTGAACAGTTTTATTAGTGTCGAGAATATGAAAAACACGCATAAGGCGCTGAAATTTGTTATTGATACCAATATTAGATATGGTTTGTAGATGTTTGAGTGTTTCTCTGTCAATGAAAAAACTTAAAGTAGAGTTTTCACTGAAACAATTGAATAGTTATATCAACGTAAGGAATGGAAGGTCCTAGTTGTCTCTTCCCGTTTATCCCTCGAACGAATGCTCCCGATTGAATTTTTCATTGAAAAATCCAATTCTCTATGTTAGCAGCATTAGGAAACACCTATATTAATGGAAACATAGTCATATCATAAAAGCTCGAAAATATCTCTCGCGTATCGGTTGATCCCTGCCGTAGGATAACAAGTTCAATGGCCGGATTTACCAGGCTACATAAACACCTTTTTTTCCTTATAATATAGACAAAAACATAGGAGATCGGACGTTCGAAAATATCTCTCACATATCGGTTGATCTCTGTCGTAGGTTGACAATTTCAATTATCGGATTTATTGGGCTACACAAACACGCTCTTTCCTTAAAACATATATTTGGATTTACCTTACGTATATATAGTTTGTAGCCTATGAAAATTTTAGCCCGTGTTATAGTTAAAATCTTGTTCTTGTTAAGAGGAAGAAGTAGATAATTTTTTTATTAGATGTTTGTAGAGTTACAAAGGTTTATGTCTCTATTTATAAGGATAAGAAATTTAGTACCTAAGTACTTAGAAACTCTAATCTTAAACACAAAGGGCATCTTAATAAATAGACTAGATTTATAACAGTTTTATCATTTTTATTTTTTTATTTTTTATATTATAATTTTCTTTCTCCAATTAAACTTGGTTACAATATTTTTTTTATATATTTTAATCTTTGTTTGATTATATATCTAGTATTCTGTAACTGAGTTATAGTTATTCACTAACTAAGTGACTCATTCCAAAAAATTTGTCGCCGCCTTCGATCACTTTGTCAGACAATACCATTTAAGCCCCATTCAAGGAAAAACCCTGGGTTGGTCCATGTAATTAGGTAAATTTTGGACGGTTCTACCCTTCTTTGATAGAGCGCGGGTGATTTGTAGTTGTTGTCAAGAAACCTCCATCATGTTAGTTATACTGTGTTTGACATCTCAATTCGCAGAAAACAATGATCAATTCGTGGCAAATAATTGTCCCTGATCCTCAGAATCATTTAAGATTTGAAGTACTTACCTTAATGGGAAACCTGTAACTGTAATAATTGTCTACTTAAAGAGTTAAACCATAGGTCAAAAAAATGAGTAGTTTGGCTCGCTAGCAAAGCAAAATCCCAAGAAAGGACCGGCCAATACTACTTTATCCCCATATCTGCCTTGCCTCAATGACAAGAAAATTTTGATCCTCTTCATCTTTTCACAACAATATTGTTTCCTTTAAACACACCATAATTCCACATCCATTATCTCTATAAAACATTAACAAAAGTAGGAGACAAATTCATAAAATGGAGTTGGAAATAGGACTCAAAATCACCAAAACGAAAGATGATAGTAATCTTACCACATCCAATCTTAGAATTGCGAAAGATGCCTGTAACTGCCGAAAATCTGATGGTCATGGACCACCACAAATCCGTCAGAACATCAAGAAGAATTTTGATGAATTCACATGCTAATTAAATACTTTTGTTAACAATTGGAAGGAAAATGAAGAAGTCTCTAAAGAATGTCAAATGCATTACTAAATGAAAATGAAATCAACTCAAAATATAACGTGGTTCGGCTATTATGCCTACATCCATGTGATAAATATGGTATCTTATTTATAATCGTTATCTTTGTACATATAATAATATAAAGAATTGAAGTACTTAAAGATAATAGAGTCCTTAACCTAATGTTAGCTTTTTCCACTTCTCGATTTTCTTTCAGAGTTTTTCCTCTTACTTCCGTTGTGTCCTTCTTTCTACTTGGGGGTCGGTATTCATAGCAAAATATGATGGGTCCCTCTTCCTTACTTATTCTTATCTCTATTTGACCTGTTTGATCTTATCTTGACTTTGGGCGCAGCTCATTTTACTCCTTTTGTGATGCTTCTTGCAGATTTCACTTGCTGGTGCGCAGCTTCTCTTTGGATTGAGCAATTGTTGGTCCTTTGTATTTATTGTGTGGGTGCTGGCATGTGTGATATGTAGAATTTGACGTGTGGTCTCTTGTTTTTGGGCTATGTATGCCTTACACGTGTTGAATTTATACTGCTTTGTGTCAGCATTATTTTGCCAAGTGTTGATGCTGATTTCCAGATGTCAATGCTTATTGTTTGTTACTTGCAGTTGTAGCCATGTGTCCTGACTAATCCCATTGTATTTTTCCATGTGTACTGCCAGGTATCACTGTATTTTGGTACGTGTCTTGGTAATCTTCCACGCGATAGTCCTGATCTTATCCTCATACATTCTTTGTTTATCGTTGATGTGGAGCATGGTTGTGCTTTCAGGATTGAAACTTATAGTGCGTAAGTGATAGGGCGCAAGTGACTGTAAGGCGCAGGTGATAGTAGGGCGCAGATGATTGTAGAGCGCAAGTGATAGTAGGGCGCAGATGATTGTAGAGCGCAGATGATTTAAGAATAATTCTTGTCTTTTTCCCCATTACTTTTTCGTTTTCCAAGTTTTTCTCTGATTTCCTATCTGCACTTTTGATCTTCTTATGTCTTCTTCTTCTTAAAGTTTTTATTCCTTAAACTTTTCTGAGATTCCTTGTTTGATCAAGGTTTTTACTTCCCAAGATCAAATCTTCGTTGATTCAAACACCTTAACTTCATCTCTTTTACTGGTAAGACTATTAGACTTCTTCTGTAGAAGTTTTTTTTGCATGTTGATTCTCCTTTAAAGTTTTGCATTGTTTTATATTGTTTATCATTGTAACCTTGTTTTTTCTTGGTTTGCAGATTAATCATGTCTGGAAAAGATAGTAGTCGTGCCCCCAAACATACTTCCGATCGGGATGATGACCAACATTCTGAGAAGAAATCTTCTCGGTACACTGCTAGCAAAAAGAGGGATGAAAGTAGGCCGGTGTATACCAGAGGAATTCACAGCCTTGCTTTGCCTCACGTTAAGTCTTCTACCAGAAGCGATCAGATTCATGAGCTTCTTAGTTTCAAAAATATGGATATTGAGGTGTTCCAGAGGAAATATGGTCTTCAGGACTTTAAAGTTTCCCTTTATAACTCGCCTGAAGGAGACAGTATCTCCATGAACATGATCATGAATTTCAACTACTTTCCCACCAGATTGATGGTTCTCGCTGGTGCAATAGACGCAGGGTTAAGGCTACCCTTATACGACAGTCAATTTCCTTATCAGTTTGAAGTCTTAGCTAGCCGTGGCCAGTCCAGAAGCATCACGGTGCGTTCAGTTGCACAATACAACGGGAACTGGTGGAGAATGCTGGACGAATGCAGCATGCGCAGTGTCGGGGAAACCAAATTCACCTGCTATACACCTAATCCTGCGGACTGCGTCCATTACACAGTGGTTTCCACTTGACATACGCCGATTCTTTTGCTCACAGGAATTATATGAATTGGAATGTCGGTCTTAGTCGCAGGGTAGGTGACGGATTTTGCTTGCTGTCTGAGATTGATAATAAAATGATAAATCTCATCCCGGGAACGGACGAGCCGTTGACAGAAAAGCTGCGCAGGGATCATGACTTCCAGTGGCACTTAACTCCAATAGTGATTGAAGGGCCCTGGATTTATGGTCGGGCTTTGGAAAGAACTGTGCGGAGCCTCCAGGAACATTTCCCCTCCTACCGCCCATGGGAATTGAATTTCGATGGATTACTTTCCCTTTTGGTGATGTGGTAAGTAATTATTTTTCAATTCTCTTGATCTTTAAGTGTTGTGCAAGTTTCTTATTTTTATTCTTGCGCAGCCCCCAGAAGAGAGAGAAAATTTAAAGACCGATGTAGGCACAAACGCAAAGCTACTCCTCCATTTGACAAGGTATTGCTTTGTCTTTTATTAGCTGAATGTTTAATATTGCGCCTTGCTAACCATTTGAAAATGTTAACAGGGTCAAAAGAAAATGAAGGCTACTCCTTGCGCTCCTGCTAAGAAGGTGGCTAGGACTAATCCTTCTCCTAGTTAGCCTATTTTAAGAATAGAAGCCGGTAAGGAGAAGAGCGCAACCCCTGTAGCTTCTCGTTCCGCTGCGTTGGCGGATGTTGCAACTGAAGCTCTTCAAGTGGCAGACAATGAGCCCTCTCTGGATGCAAACATCAACCTCTCCTATTTTTTGTCTCATTCTCCTTTATTTCAAGTTGATGACATTTTACTTTCTGAGTACGAAGACGATTTGGATGACAAAGAGCAAGCTACTCCTTCTACCGAGCTGAGCGGAGCTATAATTAAATATGTTCCTCCCAGGCTGGAGACGATAATTGAAACTGGAGCTGTATCTGCTTCCTCTGAAGAGGATGTGGCTGCCGACGTAGCTGATCCTACTCCAGTCGGGGTTGCCGATACTGCGAACTCTCCTCTTCAAGAGAACGCAGTGGATGCTACTGGGGATGTAGAAAAGTTGACTTCTCCTTATGAAGAAGAAAGACATGGATCTTCAGTTTCCAGTGGAGAGAGAGCTTCCCGTGAAAAAAAGGGAAAGAATGTCTGCAAAGCTGATATTCTTGCTGAAGAGGAGGAGGAAGCATTCTGTTGGTTCAAGCAAAAGGACCTGCTTCTGATTCCTAGTTACGCCCAGGCGAAGCCTACCGATTCTGCTTCAGTTGCCAAACTGCGAGCGGACATGCGTTCTGTTCCTTTATACACAGTGATGAAAGCATGGTCAAAGGACGATGTAAATGAAGCTTGTCCCTTTGACGTTGAGGTGCCCTCCACCCTTGCTGAGATCTTTGCGGTAGCAGATGGGGGCGTATATGCACGTCCGTAGGAGGCTCTTATGCAGGTATACTTCTCATAACTTGTTTTCTTATTGATTTTTGTTCCTTTATTTCTTATCCTGATGTTCATCTTTGACTACGCAGCTTGCTTATAATGAGAGCTGCTCTTTGGTAGCGTACAAGTTCTTCCAGGCTCGTTCACTGGTGATGGAGGATAAGTTCAGGAGCACTGAAGAAGAACTTGCTAAAGTTAAGGAGGAGGCCGACACACTTTGCCTCCGACTGTCGGAGGATGGTGCTGCTAAATTAAAGCAAGAAAATGAAGCGCTCCGACAGCAACTGTCTTCTCTTCAAAGCCAAGGTTACAATATTTCATCTTTTATGTTATTTTCTTTTATTTTTAATCCATATTTCTGAGCTTCTTTACGGGATCAGAGGGGGATTCAAACACTGTTATTAGGCTGCGGGATAGAGTTACATCTTTACATGGGCATGTAATGAAGGTCAACGAGGATAATGTAAAGGTCAAGGAAAACTTTAATAAATTGATGGATGAGAGGAATGAAATTAATACTGCGTACAAAAAACTTTTGTTGAAGCATGCATCTTTAAACACATACTTTATTAACAAAAATGAGGAAATTAATATCGCTATTTTATGGAATAATGACCGCGTTGCTGA